>JAJEJO010003904.1:1516-190501 GCA_020662805.1 Glaucomys volans
AAAAAAAAAAAAAAAAAAAAAAAAAAAAAGGCAGTGCCCCAGGCAGCTGTGATCCCTCACTGGAGGGACTGATTCTGCTGCCTGGCTCCCCACAGAGCTCAGCAAGGCCACTGGGGATACAGGGGAACACCCGCTGAGCCATGTGCCATGCCCTGCCTATATAGGCAAATGCCCCCTTTCCTGCCTGGAGGGGACCTCAACGGCTGAGGCAGCCTGGTCCTGAGCACACAGCTGTTCAGCGGTCCTGGGTTCTTCCTGCCCCTGCTAGCTTCTGGAGGGCATCAAGCGGGCTCCAGACCCAGGTTGAGATGCTTGAGAGTGAAAATTCTGAATTCACTGCTCAGATGTCAAACATCTCTGCCTCCTTCTCCTTCCAGAAGGAGAAGCTGCGGTCGATGTAGCGACAGATGTCCTCATTGCTGAACTCGCCCATTTCAGACACCAGCTCCAAAGGGTCTTCCGCAGGGGCTTGGAGACAAGACGGGTCCGCCGTGGGGGGAGGGGTGGCAGGTGGGGGCTGTGGCGCGGGGGCCGGGGCCTCCGACTGCTCCTCTGTCGGGTCCTCCGTGTCAGCTGGTGCGTCCTCTTCTGGGGGCTCCTCCTCCTCCTCCTCCTCTTCTTTCTCTTCCTCTTCTTCCTTCTCTTCTTCCCTGGCCGGCTCAGCCTCAGGGTTGTCTCCAAAGAACTGGCGCCTGAGGTCCTCGAAGCCGTCACTCCAGCTGCGCCGGCCAGCCTCCACCTCCTCAAGGACAACGCGGTGGAAGAGCCGGATGAGCTCCCACGGGTGGCTGCCCAGCCGGTCGAACATCTCGTAGCACAGCAGGTGGCGGAACTTGCGCTCCTCGCGGCTCAGGCCCATCTCCAGCAGCTGGAAGTAGCCGAGCATGAAGAGGTCGAGCGTGAGGCTGTCGTAGTGTCGAGGGGCGCCGCCGTCCAGGGGTGGCAGGAAGTGCTCCGGCCAGTAGAGGCCATGCGCCAGGCCCTGCCGTCGCGGTTGCCGCGCGGGTACCTGCTGCAGCAGGCTCCGCCAGTGACCCAGCAACTTGCCCACCACTTGCCGCTGTTTCAGCAGGTGCAGCAGCCGCTCGTCTGGGCTGTCGTTCTCCTTGCCGCTCGCCACCGGCTGGGGAGCGCCGCCTTCGTCCTGGCCGGCGCCAGCGCCAGCGGCTACAACGCGAGGCAGAAGTCTGCGCAGGCGCGCCTGGGCGTGGCGCCCAGGGCCCCGGAACGTCCACTTGCGCCAATGCTCCAGGAAAAGGTAGACGATGCGCTCTTTGCGCATGTCGATGTAGTCCTGGACGCCCTGCAGCTCGGTGGAGAGCGGCGGCCTGCGCGCCAGCTGCTCGGGCTCTGGCAGTGCCACCTGAGGGTCCTGCGCCTCGGGCAGGCCCAGGGTACCCAAGGGCTCCTCAGAGCCCAGTCGTCCGTTTTCCACCGCAGCACACGGCTCTTCGGAGCCGGCGGCCACGTAGTCCTCCTCCAGGATGGGCTCACGGCCCGGGGTGCTGGCCGGCTGCAGGAGCTTGCGGTGCTGGCAGCTTGCGGGTGCCGCGCCCTGGGCACGCAGCTCATAGGTGGCTCGGAGTTGCCGCACCGAAACTCCGCACTCGAGGATCTCGCGGGCCACGGCCTCCCGGCACCAGCTGAGCGAGTGCGAGCGGCCCAGGCAGAGCGGCCCTGGCCGTGAGGGCGCATCGGGCAGTGGCTCCAGCGGCTGGCCAGTCTCGGCGGTCAGCAGCTCCGCCAGGTGTGCCGGCCGGCCTCCCAGCGTGGCCAGCAGCGTGGCCATGCTCTTGAGCAGCGTGGAGATCTTGCTGCACCAAGCAGGCAGGCTGGCGGCGCGGCCGTGCATGCGGCGGGGGTCAATGGTGAAACGCGGTGCGGACAGGGCGGCTGAGATGGGCAGCAGCTGCTCCAGCTCCAGCTCCAGCTGCTCCAGGCGCGCTTCCAGCTTCTGCGCCTTGTGTAGTACTTGCAGGTTCTCGATTTGCTGCTCGATGCGGAGGATGTCGGCCTCGGTCATCAGCTCGCCAAAGGGCCCGAGAATGGCGTTGTGCTCACGGGAGTACCTCCAGCCCTCTGGGGGGTAGCAGCACGAGCTGGCAGATGTCAGCTAAGGCGGGGAAGACAAGAGAGGGGAGGGAGCGCGTCTCCCTCTGGCCCAGCTCCCGCAGCGGCGCCGGGAACCTTTTGCATGTCCAGGGTGGTGTAATGGCTTCTCGGGGCTGTTTGCAGGGACGGGCCGCGCCTGGCTGGCTGGCAATTACACTGCGTAGAGGCTTCGGCTCCTGGTCTGGACAGTGTCCACTTGGTTGCTGGAGGGGGGCACAGCCGGTCGCTGGGCGCTGTTGCAGGGCAGGGAGGGCAGGCCGGCAGAGGGGCTCTCCATGCCTGGCTTGGCTGCTCATTACACCACTCAAGGAACATGCGAAAGGCCTTGAGGTTGAGAGGCAAGGTGGCGCTTTACACCCCATCCAAACCCTAGTGTCAAGCCAGATCCCAGAGAAGCCTCTCATGCCAGACCGTGGACCATCTCAGGCTCTCCTGTGTCCCAAGCTCTCTCTGTCCCAGTGGCTGAATGAGAGACCACACCACTCTACCCAGCTCCTACAGAAGTTGACGCTGAGCTCCCACTGTGACTCCCACCCCTCCCTCACCCACTGGACTCTTCTCATTTATTCCTCACTTTCCTCTACCTCTCGATCAGCTCTCTGGCTGTCCCATGCTGGGGGCTGACCGTCCCTCTCCCAGGCCTCCTGATCCACCCTGACCCACATACAGGTATGATGATGCAGCTGCCTGTGTGACCAGCCCCGGACCCCCCACTGCCCCAGGAGAATGCCCATTCTCTTCCAGGTAGCTGGCCAGATGCAATCACTGCTTTATATCCCCAATTGTCACTGTATCACACTGTCCTGTTTTGTCTCCTTGGGGACATTTATTTGCTTGTTGATACACACATGCACATGCACACACCCACACCCACAGCTCTCTTGGAAGCAGGCCTTGGTATATACGCCATGAACTTCCAGAGTTCACCTACGACAGTGTGTGTGTCATATAGACGGCACTCAGGGAGCATTTGCTGCATGAATGATGGTAACTATCAGCCAGTGCTAATTAGCCTATCTCACAGGTGTCACACTGAGACTGGACAAAGCTAAGTGTCAGCAGCTGGCGAGGCAGTGCTGAGCAGAGCTCAAGTCAGCTTGGCTGGGACCAGAGCCTTCTAGACCACACAGTGTGATCCTTGCACAACAAGACCTAGTTGCTTGTTAGAAATGTAGAATCTCAATACCCCCAAGATGTCCCAAAGCAGAATATCAAGGTCCCAGGAGACTGGAGGGCACATGGGAGTATGGCAAACAAGCCATCTTTCTTCAAAGAACAGGCTGCTAGGGTGGGGAGACTGGGATCGGTTCTAGGGAGTTCTGCAACCTCATTTTTCTCCAAAGGCACTGGG
Organism: Glaucomys volans; assembly: GCA_020662805.1. Taxonomy (NCBI): domain Eukaryota; kingdom Metazoa; phylum Chordata; class Mammalia; order Rodentia; family Sciuridae; genus Glaucomys; species Glaucomys volans. The sequence continues at coordinate 4,980 of JAJEJO010003904.1, forward strand.
CACTGCCCGAGGCTGAAGGGCCCTGTAGGTGGAGGGGTGGCATGGGGAATGGGCTGTAGGCTCAATGCAGACCCCAAGGCTTTTTGGAGAGCCCTGCCCCACCCACCTTCCGCTTCTGCTCCTCCTCCTCCTGCATCTTCACCAGCAGCTTGCGCACCATCACCTGGCGCTTCCACTCGGGGATGGGCCGGCCCTGCTCGTCGTGCGTCGGGACAAGCGTCTCCACATTGAGCTGCACCCCTGGTGCAGGGGTGGCGGGTGGTGCGGGCACTATGCTGCCATTGAGCAGTGGCTGAGGTCCCACAGCTGGCGGAGTGGGGCTCCGGGCCCGAGATGGGGCAGGTGACACTGGCGGCACTGGCGTGTCAGGCTGCAAGGAGAAGCAGTGGGGCTGAGTGTTGGGCAGGCAAGGGCAGCCGGGCCCGGCACCTGTCATTCTCCTACCTGGGTTGCTGGCTGCCGGCTGCCTGAGAAAACTGTGGTCAGCCCCTTGCTCTGCGGTGTTGGCTTCAGGCTCTTGCCTGCCTTGATCTCAGCCAGTAGCTCCGAGTTGTCACCCGTTGGGGACATCATGTTGAAAGACTTGGTGCCTGCCCACAGGAGGAGAATCACTGATTGGGGGCAGGACTATGACCCCACCATCCTCCACCTTTCTCTCTGCAGCCCCCGGCTCCAAACCAGGACAGGCGGGGCCCTCCCTGGGGCCCAGAGTAGCTCTTTAGATCCCAGGGTACCTCAGGCAGCTTTCAGGGCACCCAAAAGTGGACCCTCAGCTCCCAACCCACCGTGGCCCCACCATTCTCCTGGCTCTACTCACGGGGCGTAGAGGCCCCGCCTGGAGGCCCCTGGGAGTTCATGGTGGCTGTTGGCCGGCCCTGGGAACTCTGGTGTATGTCTCCACCCAGCCACTGCCTGCCCTGCTCCAAAACACTACAAAGGGCCAGCCACCCGACCTTTGTCCTGGGTTCCCTGGCTCAGCCCCACCAGGGTGGAGTCTCTCTCTGGCCCTCTCCCTGCATCAGCAAAGCCCAGTGACCCTTGGACTGAGCCAGCTGAGGCTTCTATAGCCATAAGGACTCAAGACCCTGGAGTGCCAGCACCCAGCCAGACCACCCACCCTGTCCCCACACCCACAGACAGATGAGCAGAGACACTGACTGCAAGCAGGGAGCACACTTATGGCAATACACTGCTCAGCTTGGGGGGGCCCTGGAAGGACGTGCTTACTAAGGACATGGGAGAGGGCACCGAGGAAGAAGGGCCAGGCAGATGGCATGCAAATGCTGGGGCAGAGTTTGCATTTTCCAGCGAGGCCGGTGGAGGTGAATGGGATTTTGGAGCCCTGAGGACGGGTCAGATTTGAGGGTGTGGGTGAACAAAACAGGCCAGAAGCTCTCAGCTGCCTGGGATGGGGATCCCCGAGTACATCACAGGGAGAGGAAAAGAGAGGCAAGCATACAGCCTGCTTTTCTTTCTTTCTCTTTTTTTTGCAAAACTGTTAGCCAGGCACAGAATGCTTGGACACATACGTGTGGTGGGGTACAAGGGTAGGCATGGGGTACAAGGGCCGCTCTGTGACATTGAGGTCCCCCTTGCCTACTGGCCCCTGCTCTGCCCTTTCCTCACGCCCCAGCCGGCTCTGCCTGTTTCTCCTGGGGGCCTTCTCCCACCCTCGCCTCAGCCTCAGCCAGCAGCGTGCGCGCAGCTACTCACTCTTCCTGTGCCTCAGGACTCTCACTTCTAGGAACCGAGAGAAGAGAAGTGACAGCAAAGTTAGGAGGGAGAGGGGGCCAGGGTAAGATGGGGACAGCAAGATGACCAGGCAGGGCAGGAGGGGCGAGAAGAGAGGAGGAGCTTTACTGTCCTTGTGACCCTGGCTCAGTCCACTATGGGGCCCCACAAGGGTGGTATGTCCAGTTCCCTGAGGGCTGCACAGGTCACCACTGGCCCTGGTCCCTTCCCAAGGCCTCCGCCTTGGCATTGGCTTGGGCTAGGGCACCCAGCCCAGGCTGTCTGGGGCAGCCCCAAGTCCATTTCTTTCTTTTTTTTTTCTAAATATTTTTTTTCAGTTGTTGATGCACCTTTATTTTTTAATTTTTATGTGGTGCCAAGAATTGAATCCAGGGCCTCACACGTGCCAGGCAAGCGCTCTGCCACGGAGCCCCAGCCGCAGCCCCTTTTCTCTTTGCTTCCTAGCTTTGTCCTTGCTGCAGAATGCAGAGGGAAAGAGAAGCTGACTGCAGAGCAAGGGTGGGCAGGGGACATTCTGGAGGTTCACCGGGAGGGACATGCTCAGAGCCCATGGGGCAAGCTGCATGGACCGGGGCTCCATATGAGCCACGCTCCTAGTCAGAGAGATGAAGCATAGGATGGGGCCACCCAACATGGTCTCTGCACCGAGTAATTGGGTGAGGAAGCCAACCTGCTGGTCTGTGGTGGGGGCACCTTCCAGGAAGTCTGTCGGGCAGAGCAGTGCCCCATCCTACAGGAGAGAGGACCAGGAATCCTGGTCATCAGTCTAGCTCTTGATAAAGGATGCTCAGGAGCCAGTGCAGCTCAGTGGAGAGTATGTGCTCATCCACACAGGACGCCCAGGGGGCGGCCAGCGGGAGGAGGGGAAATCATGATGGGTCACTGACTTTGTCCCCCTAGCCCGGTCCCGAGTGGCCCCGGGTCCGGGAGGACTCTGGTTAGGAGGAACTCCTGCAGGTGTGAGAGGGCTCGAGTCCGTGCTAGTTTGGAAGAACCAGAGGGAGAGGTGGAGGGGACCTGAGGGGGCCGGGACAGGGAGAAGGCCTGTGAGCGGTCCTGCCTCCTTGACGCTAGTCCACTCAGAGGCACCAGCCACCAGAGCTGACTTGCCCGAGGCCACATAGCCCAGTCCCGCTCTGGCAGGAACGAAGGCGACCAGAGCCTCCGCCTTGGGTCGAGCCTCAGGGGGGTAGGGGAAGCAGCCGAGGAAAGGAGGCGGACCGGCGGCCGCAGCGGGGGAGGGGGCGGTGTCTAGACTTCCCTCCCCGTCGGGGCTGGCGCCGCCCCCGCCCCGCAACCCGCCCCGCAACCCGCCCCTACTCACTGCCGGTGGACGACGAGGAGCGGCGCTGCCCGCAGCCGGAGCCCGCGCCCTCCAAGGGCAGAGGCGGGGCCGGCGGCAGCGAGCTCTGGGCCTCGGGCAGGGGCGGCGGCGGCGGCGGCGGCGGCGGGGGCAGCTCCCTGGACGCTTTGGGGTCCGCGGCGCAGCCGTTCTGCACGTGGTTCCCCGGGAGCAGCGCCGCCTGCGGGGGAGCGGAGGGGCCAGCGAGTGAGGCGCGGGCGGCGGGGCCGGGTCCCGGGCGGCCGGCGGCCGCGGGCTGGCGGGCACGCACCTCCTCGCTGTGCGCCATGCCCGGGCGTGCGGCCAGCGGCTCCCCGGGGCAGCGGCCCAGCTGGCGGTAGTAGTCCCCCGTGCTGGGCTGCTTGCTGAAGGTGCGGGGCTTGCGGCCGGAGTCCTGTCTCCGCAGCCCGTTGTGGTGGTCGCGGGAGCTCGGCTGCGGGAAGACCGGTGGGCTGTGGCCACTTGTCCCCGACGTCCCCAACGCCCCCTTCCCCAGCTCTTCTCCTCCCCGGGGCTCGCGGCCAGCGGCCAGCGGCCGTCGAGTGGTGCAGCCGGCCGCGTCCCTAGATCGCCCTGTTCTCAGGGCAGCATGAGGTCAAGGGGGCCTCGGTGGAAGGGCAGCCTCGACCGCCCTGCGGGGAGGGGTTCTGGGCGGAGGCCAAGGGCACAGGGGCCCCCACTGAGGCCAGAAGGGGCGGGTCCAGGGGCGGGGTGGCCCAGTCCTGACGCCAGGGGGAGCCGGAGAAGGGGCAGCTCTCCTGTGGCCTGGGCCGCACCCTGCAGCCGCTGTCCGACCAGCGGCGCGTCCCCAAGGCTCCGTCGAACTCTGTCTAGGGGGGTCTTGGCCCCAAGGGAGCCCTGTCCAGAGCCGGCTAGACTCCTGCTTGCCCAGGTTTCCCGGCCGACCGGCCTCGGGTCTGTTCCTACCTGCGACTGTGCCGGTGGCCCCCGCTGTGCACCTGGCGGCGGGGGCGGCACGGATCCGACACCTGCGTTACCTGATCCTTCCTCTCAGGTTACAGCCCGGCCCGCGCCCGCCCGGTCGCGGCCGGCCTATGGGCTCCGTCGGCCTGACATCACCTAGGACCCGCCAATCCCAGGCCGAACCCCCAGCACTCAGGGATGCTACCGGGGCCCAACTGTTCCTCCACACCTGGCGGGTGTGCTGCGCCTGTCGCACCGGCCAGGTGTGGCCCCGCCCCTCGGGCCTCTCCTCCTGAACATGGTCCTGGCACCCCGACCTTCATGCCCAGGCTCATTTGCCAGAGACGGGATGAGGGTCTGAACGCTGATGGTCTCACATTTGGGTTCCGGGTCACGACCCGTCCTTTCCCCTCCCGCATCTGGAAACCATTGCCATCCTCGTAAGTGACACCAACACCCGCGCACAAGTCTCGGGTTTCAGGGGCAGCAAAGCGGGCTCAGGTGACAATGCAGCCTGCTGTCCTGTCGTGGCTACCCCCAGCTAAGCCCAGCTCAGGGAGAAGGACACGAGGTGGTGGGGCCAAAGGGGGATGATCCGGCGGGGACTGTCCCCTGCCCCGCTCTCCCAGTCTCTGCGTCCCTGAGGTGGCCTTGGACCCTCCGCACCCCGCCCATCCAGGCTCACGTTGCAGGAAACGCGACACGCTGGATTTGTTTTCTGGGCCAGCCAGCCCCCTCCACACCCCCTGCAGCCCCAGAGGCACGACCCTGCTCCCTCCCGCAGCTCGGGCACTGTGCAGGGCCCTGCGGGCACACAAAGGTTTCTTTGTGGAGCAGACCCAATGCCTGGAGCTCGGCACGCACACACCCTAGAGGGGTGTGGGGAAGACCGATCCTGGCCCCTGGCTCAGGCCTGGGGAGTGGGTGCTGCTCAGACCACCTGTCCCAGGCTTTGGGCAGGGCCCACCTGCCAGGCCAGCCTGGGAAAGGTGACTGGGCCCAGGCCCCTTGCAGCACCAACAGTGTCCCCTAGAGCTCCCTCCAGAGGCCTAAGGGGAATCTGGTGTTAGAGCTTGGTCTGGGGTGGCATGAGGGGGTGGCAGGTGGAGTCCTTGTCCCTCTCATGCCTCTGTGACAGTGGTCTTGTGACCTGTTTCACCAGTGCAAACTGATTGTTCAGCTTCATCCTGGAGTGGCCTGCCTTGGGCGGGAGAGAACTGCAAGGTCTGGGCTCTGACAGGACCCTGGGGAGCTGCTACCACACACTGGCCACCTGTGCTCTCTGTGTTTTTTGTTTTGGTTTTTGTTTTTCACCTCTCAGAACAACTTTGCTGGTCTGTATCCCAGGGCCCCCTCAACCTCCCTGCCCAGGACCCCCAGAGCTGCCCAGGCAGGACCTCTGCCCACTTCCCTGCAGGCCCTGGTGACCTGGGCTCCTCACAATCATTGGGGGTCCTCCCTCACCCCCACTCCTAGGATTGTGTGCCTGCTTCTTCCACCAGGGCACCCACCTCGGCACTGGCTCCTCCCCCACAGGAGCTTGAGCCCAGCGGGTGCCAGCCTCAGCTTCTCGGCCACTCGGACAGCAGGTGCTGGGTCCTGCTGGTCACTCACCTGCCACACCCTCCTCCTGGCCCTCACCCTCAAGCTATGACATGGCATCTCCCACCTGGAAGATATCTAGGTTCCATTCTTCACCTGAGCCCAGGGCTGTGGGTGTGGCATGTCAGGGGAGGGACAGGCTGTACACGCTGTCTGTCCACTCAGTGAAAACCCTGCCAGTCAGACCCAGCTCCTGGTGAGGCGCAGCCATCTGGGTCTGAACTTTTTCACCCCAACTTATGGTGGGAGATATCTTTGCCTAATTCACCTCCCTGCCCCCAGTGCAGCCTTGAGCCCTCATGGAACTGATCAGGAGCTTTGACTCTTGGACGTGCCCTGGGCCCAGGGACCCCACCTGTCCTCCCAGGGAGGCCAGTCCCGCCCCTGGAGGCAGGCAGGGGGAGGGCTCACTACCTCCTTCTTGAGTGGCTCTGTCTCCACATGGCGGAGCTTGTTCTTGGTCTGCATGTAGATGTCAGCCGCATGGAGCCCCACAGGGGGGTTGGGAGCTGGGTAGCCCGGTGGAGGTGGGGGCAACTGGGTGCCTGGGGGTGGGGGCGGTGGAGGGAAGCTGGGTGGCGGTGGTGGAGGTGCAGGTCTCCCCATCTTGCCCTGAGGCAGGCCCAGCTCCGGGTTCAGCATGTCCATGTAGGTCTGTATGTCTGCTGCTCTTGAGCTGGAAAGCCCTGGGGAGGCGGCGGGGAAGGCCAGGTTTGGGAGTTTGCAGAGAGGTTGTCCCCCAGAACTCGCCAGACTTTCCACCACCTAGAAATGACTTGCTGAGAGGCAAAGCAGTCTCTGGTGCTGTTTGGTGTGACCCACTGTGGCCTCCGGCCATGCTGAATGGGTCCTGCTCCCCAACCCTGCACTAAGGTTGGAAGACGATGTGCTCAGGTTTGGAGGGGAAGCAGAAGGGGCTTTGGGCTCCAGGCGTGCCTGCAGGGCATGGCCACCTGGACAGGGGAGGTGCAGCTCTTCAGGGAAGACCTGGCAGGGCAGGTGGCAGAGTCTGGATGGCCACACCCAACCTTTGCAGGGCACCTAGCCAGCTCTGCAGTCCACCACCTGGTGACAGGAAGCAGGCGTTGCAGGTGGACCACGCTCATGCTGAGGGCGTGGTCAGTGTGTGCACACATGCCTGGCGTGGCTCAAGGTGTGTGCAGTTGTGTGTGTGAGCCTGTCACCTTTGTGCTCACAACTGCATTTGTGAATGTGTCTGTCGGTCTGTAGACACTCTGTGTGCACGCGTGCGCGTGTGTCTCTCGGATGGAAACTGAGGCATGAGTCCTTGTGTAAGGTCGGTGTGCACACACACCTGCACGACTGCCTGTGTGCCTGCCCGTTCCTGCGTGTACACTGTGTGCACAGATGTGTAAATGTGCACTTTTGAGTGTGGGTAGGTGAGAACAATGAGCCATGGTGGGGTGCATGTGGGTTTGGGGGACAATGCATGTGGCTGCACATGTGGCTGTGTGGCGGCACACAGGACTCTGGGCGTCCCCTCTGGGTGTTAGGGCGGTGAGTGGAGAGGGCAGCTCCGGTGGTCTGTGGGCAGGGTGCCCTGAGCAGTTCGCCCTCCCTCTTCCCTCTTCCCGCCCGGCCCACTTACCACGAGGAGGCCGCTGGCCCTTGATGCTGGAGTGGCTGGAGGAGCAGGAGTCGTAGTTGGAGAGGGTGCTGGTAGGCGAGCTGAGGTCAAAGTTCGGTGGCTGGACTGACATAGTGGTGTTGGGTGAGGACATGCCCGAGTCCGGCTGCTTTGTCTCCAGCTCAGCAGACGAATCCTGGGACAGTACCCGATGCTCCACGCTCTGAGGAGGAGGCAGCGCGACTGTGAGGGCCAGGCCGCTCCACAGGCCTGCGCTCTCTGGGCCAGGTGCCATTCAGGCATGCCCTTGCTGCGTGACTTCAGTCATGTCCCTCTCTGAAATCCTTTCCCCATTGCAAAAGAGTGTTGTGTTCATCTGAGGCTAAGATTCGACTCCAGCCCCTTAGCAGGACCTGGGGTTCCAGAGAAACTCCCACCCTGGCCCTTCCCTGCTCAGGAGGGTGGAAGCCAACCGAGAAGGGGCCCTGGGCTGCACCCCAGGGAGAGTTGCCATCACCAGCCTTCCCTTATCAACCGGCAGAGGGCCTGGTGTCTCGTGTGTCAGCAGGAGGGGGCTTGGGGTAGGGTACAGGGAGAGCTGTTCCCCCTTACCTGGCTGTTTCTCCTTTCCCAACCTGTCAACTCCCATCACTAGCCCAACCAGTCTCCTGATGGGGCTCTGGGGGTGGGGAAGGGTGGGGCCTAGGTGGCCCAGCTGGGATGGGCAGCCCCACCTCAGGCTCCCAAGTCTGTCACCCTCCCTCCCCCATTTGTGCCTCTGACTGCAGGCTGGGATTGGGCTGGGGTGGGGGTCCTGCTTACATTGCCCATGCTGTCCCTGCTGCCGCCAAGCCCGCTCTCTCTGCTGCCTCCTGCCCAGACCTACTCCTCCCTGCCCCATGCCCCCTCCCTGCCTGAGAAGTGTCACAGGCCCCCTGGGAGAGGGAGGCAGCCTGGCACCAGGTAACAGCTCAGCAGCCACGCTCATTGGCCCTGTAATTAGGGGCTCTTCGGGAGTGTTTGCCTTTTCTGGGCCAGCATCCTTGGTGACTTGGATCTGTCACTGCTGCAGCACTTTCGGGGGGTCCAGCCTCTGCTGCCTAGCCTAAAAGCCAAAGGGGAGCCCCAGATAATGGCTTTGGGGGATGGCCTGAAGGTGCTCTTTTCTTGTCTGACACAAGTGGATGCCAAGGGCACCAAGGGCTACAGAACACAGAGGTGGGGACACAGGCTCTGCAGCTGAGAGAATGGCTTTCGATTACCCCTCCCCCACTGCACTTACTAGCTAGGCGAACTTGGGCACATCACCTGTCCTTTCTGTGCCTGTTTCTTCTGTAAATGGGTAGTTCAATACTCTCTGCCCAGTGGGTGTCCAGAAAAGCCTCTGAAAGTCAATGAAGTGCCCTGGCATGGTGTCTATGTCCTATGTGCCAACTACCACTAGTACTGTAGGGTGAACTGAGAGGACCCTGCCACGCACTCAGCAGGGTCGCTGGTTGGGGTCAAAATTCAATAAATTGTGTATTATCGCCAGAAGCAGCAGCAGCAGAGGGGCAGGCTCTCGGGAGGGACTGGAGGGTCCCGGGCTTTGCCGATGCACCCACAGCCCCACAACAGAGACAGATTCCCTCCGCTGGAAGGAACCCACCTTTGGTGCAGAAAGACCCTTGACAGTGTGTACCCCTGCTCGTGTGCCCCAGTGACAGGGTACTCACTAGCTGCAGGGCCACCCACGCTCTTTGGGAGGTCCTTTCCATGGGGGAGTTTATCCTCTAGTCCACCTGCAGTCTCTGACCCTGGTCCTTGCTAGTCTTTGCAGACCCAGGACTGGGGCAGACAGGGCCAGGGACCATCCACTGTCCCTCCTTCCAAGGGTCCTTTGGAAGCCCCTGTCATGGCCTGGCTATCCTCTGGAATGGTCAGCATATTTCTGCAGACGTCACCCTCTTTCCTACCTCATTTTTCCAATGAAGCAGATGGGCAGAGCCCTAGACTTGGTGACATCCACACCTGAGCCCAAGCCCCAGTGGGTTACTTCATGGCTGAGCAACCATAATAAAACAATTTACAAGAGTCACATAGGCATCCGTTATGAGTTAACTAGGAACGCACAACCGCGTGGTATGTGCTCAAGACAGAGAGGCTCCTCCCCCACTTACTGTCTGTGTGACCTTGGGTCTCCAGGAGACTCGGTGTACTCATCTGTGACAAGGAGACACTAGCATTACCTACCTCGGGGGGGGCTGTGAGTCTAATGGGCTGACACACGTGGGTGCGTGAATGAACTTGGCTGGCCCCTGGTCTGTGTCTTCCCACCTCTCCTAGCCTCATCTTGTCAGGATGACTCTGGTCCTCCCTGTCCCCTTTCCCTTGACCTTTTGTCCTCTTGTACCTCACTGTCCCTTGCTCCCCAATGAACAGTGGATCTGGGCTGAGTCGGTCTGACAGTGGACAAGGGCACTTGCTCCTTGTGTCATCTTAGGCAAGGGGCTTCATGTCCCTGAACCTCAGCTCCCTCCTTAGTAGAAGGGGTAAGACCCCTACCCCTGGGTCCAGGGGCGGGATGAGATGACAGGAGAGCTGAAACCCGGTCATACCAGGTTCTCCACGGTGCGCAGGTAGCGGGTGCAGTGGCTGTGGCCGTTGTAGTCCGACAGGTCGGCGGCCGTGTACCCGTCACGGTCGCGGACGTCCAGCTCCGCGCCATTCACTACCAGGATCTGGCAGCACTGCGGGGGCATGGGGTGAGCAGCCGGCGGCCTGCAGCGCCCGGCGTCCCGGCGAGGCTGTGCTGGGAGCGCGGCGCCAGCAGAGGGCGCGCGCCCCGCCCGGGCCCCGCCCGCCCCTCGGCCCCGCCCCCTCGGGCCGCCCTGACCTCCAGCTCGCCGTTCTCGGCGGCGTCGTGCAGCGGGGTCCCGCCCCACAGGTCGGCCGAGATCTCGCCGCCGTGCAGCAGGAGCCAGCTGAGCACTTTGGCGTGGCCGCGGCTGGCGGCGAAGTGCATGGCAGTGGCGCCGTCTTTGTCCTGCTCCGACAGGCTCACGTCGGTGCAGCTCACCTGGAGAGTGGGGCGGATAAAAGGGCGGGGACTGGGCACCAAGCCCCTCCTGGCTGCGCCCCGGGCCCCCTCCCTCCCTGTGCCCAGCTCACCAGCCACACGATGACCGAGCTGTGGCCCATCTGCGCTGCTGCATGCAGCGGGGTCATGCCGTCGTGGGCGCGCGCGTGCGGGTCCGCGCCGCACTCCTGCACCAGGTACTGTGTCACCTCCAGGTGGCCCTCCTGGCACGCCAGGTACAGGGGCGTGGCACCGTTCTTGGTTTGGGCATTCACTCCCCTGCGAATAGGCAACACCCACCATGGACTTGCAGTGCCTGCCGTCCTCCGAAACCTTCTCACAGTCCTTGCCTCAATCCTGGGAGCCCTGGAGGGCGGGGAGAGTGGGTTGGACAAAGCCCTGGCCTCCCAAGATTCCGTCCTACAGAACCTTCCCTCTGGGGGCCTCTCAGCTGTGGTCCCACCCACAGCTGCCTGGTTTTGAATAAAGCATCTGACCGCACATCCTGCCCTTGGTAAACAGTCCCGCCTTTACCAGTGTCTACTAGGACATGCTGACCTGGCTTCACCTGCCTATCCAGCCACACTCACTGTCACTGAGTGTCCCCAATCTTGCTGTCCGACCTCTGTGCCTTTGCTCGTATCCCCCTCCATCTGGAATGCCCTTCAGTTCCCCTCCCTCTTTAAGACTAGGGACAGACCAATCCTCCATCAGGCCTGCTATTTACCTGGACAGAGTGGCCCTTGCTCACCTCTGTGCCTCTGGACCCCTCCTGCCCTGGGGCAGCTCCATGGTGGCCTGTCATGCTTGGTTAGCCATAACTGCTTCTGGCCTAGGCCTCCCCCAGAGGAGTGAGTTCTCAAAGGTCGGGGAGGTAGGGTTGCCAGATAAAATCAGGATGCCCACTTAAATCTGAATTTCAGATAAACATTAATAATGTTTTAGCCTATCCCAAATACTGTATGGAACATACTTATACCAATCAGTATTCATCTCAAATTCGAAGTTGATTGACATCCGGGTTTTGTTGTTCTTTTTAACCTGAAACCTGATGGAACAGCCGCCATGTCCTGAGCACCTCCTGTGCTAGGCTCCTGGCACCAAGGTGATTGTTGTCCTTCTCCCTTTTGTTTGTTTTTTCAGTTCTGAAGATTAAGCCCAGGGGCGCTCTGCTACTGAGCTACATTCCCCGCCCTTTTATTATTATTATTTATTTTATTTATTCATTTATTTATTTATTTTTACAAATTTTGAGGCAGGGACTCATAAAGTTGCCTAAGATGGCCTTGAACTTGGAATGCTCCTGCCTGGGGCTCCCAAGTAGCTGGGATTACAGGGGTACACCATTATGCTCAGCTAGGAAGGTTCACCTTAAGTCCTACTGTCATTCCCATTTTGCAGAGGGGCAGTTGAGGCTGGGTTCATGTGTTGCCACAGGCCACTCAGCTGGTAAGTGTCACGGGAACACCCATCTGTCTGCGATGCAGGGCCTCCCCCGCAGTAGGCTCGCAGTACTGAAGAGACAGAGTGGGGGAAGGGCCCTGTGCCCCAGGGGCTTCCACTACAGCTTGCCTTTCAGCTGTCACTGCCCTTCATCCTGCTCTTCCACCCAGCTCACTGTCCTAACTGGAGAACAGTGAGCAGCCCCATTGGTGAGGTGCTGCTGGGGAACACAAGCTGGTGTGGCCACTAGGCTGATGGTGAAGACAGGCCAGAGTGCAGTTACCACAATGAGGCACTAGGTGGAGCCACAATCTGCCCCTAGAGCCCCCTTCTCCCCTACAAGTCTGTAAGCTCAAGGTGGGGGCTCGCTCCTGTCGTGCCCCAGAAACACAATTCCTCACATCCTAACTCCCAACGGCCTACCCGTATCTACACACGCACAGTGCCGATCACATGCAGAAGCCACACCCTCAAGTCTCTCACTCATCAGTCACCTGTTCATCTGCCCATCAGCTCAGGCCCCAAGCCATCCCGCCTCCTCCATCTGCTCCTTCACCCACCCACCTTCCTGTCACCTCAACATGACTCAGTCCCTTCTCTGACCTAGCCATGCGTGCTCTCTCCTCCTTCTCACACATGCCTCTCAGAAGACTTGTCCCCAGAGCCCTGGTTCTCTGTCCACTTCCCTGTCCCTGGAGTCCCCCAGGTCATCTGCAGCCCGCATTGGGCAGCACTCTCTGGTTTCTCCTGCTTGGCCTGGGCAGCCCCCTTCCCTGACAGCTCTGTCAGTGCTGGGGCTTCCCAAGGCAGAGGGGAGGAGGAGCTGGGCCTGGCTGTCCTTCAGTACCCCACCTGTGTCGAGAGCAGAGTGGCTCCTGCCAGGCCAGCACAGGGCGGGCAGCAGGCCCAGCGCCGCCCCTCTCCTCAGAGCCTGCTGGCCGGCCGCCCTGGCCTCCACGCCCCAGTGCTGGCGTCGCCCCCACACAGCCGCACGCTGGTACGCCAGGAACAGCCTGTTGAATATTTCATGACTGACACTCAGCAGCCTGAATTATTCACCCTGTAACCAAGGCACGGCCAGTGCTGGGGTCGGGGGGCTCAGGGCCCTCTCTGGGGCAGGGGGAAGCACAAGGCAGTGTACACAATGAAGGGACCAGATCTGTGTTGACTTCTGTCTTCCCAGGACCCCTACATGGCAGGTAGCCATTGCCCATGGGTGCCCAACCAGCCTGAGGAGGAGCTGGACAGCAGGGGGCAGTGGTGCCTGCCCACTGACTGCCACTCCCAACAGAGTCCCTGGCACTCGATAGACTACAGCCTGTCCCTGTAGTATTTTATCCATGACCCCTATTCTGCAGTCAGAGCCTCCTACCAAGGAGACCCCAGGACATGGGGTACACTTGCTTGATGAGACACAGTGGAGCCTCAAGGACCAACCTAATTCTCTTCTTGCTTAACCTGGAGGCAAGAGGAAATAGGGGCTCCCTCCCCTTCACTGGGGAGAGTTGCGAAAATATGGATTAGCATAAGGAACAAGAGAACTCCCCACCTGGAGAGATGGATGAATAAGCGTAAGTAATAAAGAGAAGAATTAGCAACAGTGACGGCAGCTGCTGTTTATTGAGCGATTGCTTGTTCCGGGCACTGCGGCGCACACACTCTCTTCTCCAGTCTCATAATGGTTTCACGGGTGTCTGTTAGCATTGTTCCCCTTCTACAGAGGAGGCGGTGGGCCTGGAGAGCTGAGATCACTTGATGTGGAACAGCAGAGTGACCACATGAGCCTGGCCCAACGAGAGCCTGGCACGTGGCTCCCACCATCTATGTGCACGGCTATCTGTCTGTCTGTCTGTCTCCCTCCCTCTTTCTGCACAAGCAACTGTCCTCAGCAGAGCTCCTGCTGGGAACTTGGGACCCTCTTTGCCAGTGAGCTCAGCTCTGTGTGGGCCTGGGCATGACGGGAACTCCACAGAAGGCCCAGGCTCTGGCAGGAAGAGGGCCTGGTGTGAGTCCCATACCCCCACACGGTGCCGCAGTATCGCCTCTTCTTTCTTTGCATTTCGGAACCCATCCATGAAGTGGGAGCCACTATGTGCCAGGACCCCTTGTGCCAGGAGGAGCAGCCACCAAGGGCACTCACAGCTGTCCTGGGGTGTCCAGGCCAAGCACAGGTTGGCTAGACGTCATTTTCTTTTCTTCTCCTTTCTTCTTCTTCCTCTTCCTCCTCCCCTACCCTCCTCTTTCTTCTTCTCTTTCTTATACTGGGAATTGAACTCAGGGGTGCTCTATGTCCCCAGCCTCACCAGAAGTTTTTTGAAGAGTTGAGACAGCCTCTTGTTAAGTTTCTGAGGCTGGCCTTGAACTTGTAATCCTTCTGGTTCAGCCTCCCAAATCACTGGGATGACAGGCATAGCCATCACATCCGGCTCTACTCTCCTTGATCCCAAACTCTGGAGTCTTCAAAGACCCTGAGCCAAGCCCTCTTCACAGGTTTGAAGCTTCCTGGTATTGATCACATAAATCATGTTTTCCTTTTTTCTTGGGGAAAAAAAATGATCTGGACAAACTGTAACTATCCAGCAAGCCACCCTCTGATTCTGATTGCACAGAAGAAATGTGGAATGCTCGTGAGGGTCTGTTGGAATCTCTGCCCAAATTTGTGCCAGCTTACAGTTCACGTTGGCCCAGGGAACAAGGAGTGATCAGTCCCCCCACGGATTCAGACTCAGGTCAAAGAGCAGAACTTCCAGTGGCCCTCCAGCTGCTTACGACTTCTGCCCTGAGAGGTCAGAAAGGGGCTGAGACCCAGGGACCAGAGCTCGCCGTGGCTGGGCCGTTCTGCTTAGCCACGCAGCCTTCTGGGCTCTTCGTTTTTGGTGTTCATCAGCCGCACCTCCAGCTTATGGTAAAAGATCCTAAATCAGGCTTGGCTCAGGGAAAGTGCTAGAACATTCATTGACACCCAAATCTCTAGCAAGCCTGGACTATTTCCAGAGGCCAGCACTGCCAGCCTTCCGGACCTTCCTTCTGATCTGCCATTAGGCCAGACTGGACCCTGCCCTGGCTCTGCACCCGCCAGAGCTGTGGCAATGCCCTCAGGGCAGAGCCTGGCATGGCTGACCGCTTCTACTTCAGGCTCAGCAGAGGCCTTCCCAACCCCCTCCACTTGGAGAGCCTCCTCCCGGGCTCTCTCGTTACCCCATTTCATTCTTTGCACAGACACAGATTTCAGGGCTGCCGGGGCCGGACAGGCGGAGCCACGGAAGCCGCAGAGCCCCTGCCTGCCTGGGCTCCGTCCTGCGGGGGCAGCTGGCTGGCAAACCCACACGTGGGGACAGAAAGAGCGGCTCTGATGGGCCACCTGCTCCCGTGTTTGTCCTTTCCTCAGAAGCCACCAGGGCTGTGTCCCCTGTGCAGATGGGCTGGAAGGTTAGACAGCTCAGTTGGTCACTGATGACAAAATAAGGGTGCCAGTGAGCAAGAAGGGGCGGCCAGGCCAGGAGCTGCCCAGGAGGCAGACGGCCCATCTGCCAGAGGGGCACACTGAGGCTCAGAAAGGGCATTTCACCTAAGGGCACAGGTGGAGACCTCAGTCTGAGGATTCCAGACTCCTCCATTCAACAAGCATTCCCTGCCTGTCAGGCGCTGGGCACAGAGTTAAGGGGACAGAGGAGGAAAACACAGGTGTCTGGCACGCAATGCCACCTCAGAGCCAGGCCACAGTGCGTTGTGGGGGCGGGTTACCATGGGAACAGGCTCAGGGCTGGCCTTGCTGCGAAGGTGGCAACCCAGCCAAGACCTGAGTCCAGGTCCAGGAGTCCAGGTGGAGGGACCAGCCCGCCACACAGCAGAGGTTGCTGTACCCAGGAGGGGCAGCGAGGCCAGGGAGGAGCACGGGTGAGCCATGGGGAGGGGGCAGTTGAGGTGAGAGGGGACCAGAGCCAGGCAGAGGGCCACTGTAAGGGGGTCCTGCAAGGGGAGCCTGTCAACAGCCCCTGGTTTGATCTGCATTGTCAAAGGCTGCAGAGGAGCTGGACTGGTAGGGCCCTGATCAAGGTGGGGCCCAGCCAGGGGGCTGCTGGTGGAGCCCAGTTAGGGGACAGGCCAGGACCAGGAGCTGCGGGTGGAGGCACAAGAGGGGGGCGGAGAGCAAGTCCAGCAGGCCCCTCCTTTCTCAGAGCCCCCACCTGGTTGGGAGAAGGCTGGCTGCTGCCTTTCCCAGTTGGGACCAGCCAGCACAAGCCCTGCCCCAGGCCCTGCTGCCCAGGTGACCTCAGCAAATACCAAGAGGAGGCCTGGGGGGAGGTAATTAAGAATGAATGAGTCCCTTCCTCCTGTGGCAGAAACAGGTGCCCAGCAGGTAAGGGACAGCCTCAGCTCAGAGGAAGCTCCGGGCTTCTCAAAGGGAGAGCTGAGCCATGGGCCCTGGGACTCCCTAGAAGGTGAGTCTCGGGAGAAGCCCCTCTCAGGAAGCCCCTTTCTACCCACCCCTGCTGTGGGGGCTGCCCAAAGCTTCGTGAGCAGCCAGGCTCCATGAGGTTTTTTACTAAAGAAGGAGCAGAGGGAAATCCTTGGCAACCTTGGAAGGCACTGAGAGATTAGGACCTGGACCAGGAGTGAGAGATAGATCCAGAGAGGGGAAACAGTTTGCCCAAGGCCATACAGCAAACCAGTGGTGCCACAGTTGGTCAATAAGCCTCTCTGAGGCAACACGTCTACCAGCTCCATGAGGCAGAGATGTCTCCCTGGTTCACTGATGTATCTCTGGCACTTAGAATATTGCCCAGCACATAGTAGATGCTCAATAAACATTAGTCAAAACTGGAGGTGATGGTGCATGCCTATAACCCCAACAACTTGGGAAGCTGAGACAGGAGGATTACGAGTTCAGGCACAGCCTGTGAGACCCTATCTCACAATAAAACATCAAGAAGGGCTGGGGATGTAGTTCAGTAGTAGAACACCGTTGGGTTCAATTCCTAGTACCCAAAATAAATAAATGAACATTATTTATTTGAATGAGTTGAGTGAGTCAGTCTATGAAATGAACTGGTCACAGAGCTACTGTCCTGGGTGGTTGTGAGGCTCAGACAATACCACCTGGTGCCAGGCCCAGAAGGCACTCGGCAGGCAGGAGCCGTTTCGGGTTTACTCTGATTTTACACTTTTCAATCCCTGCCCAGTTTCAGGTCTGGGGAGGCCTCAAGGCAGGAGGCACCTGCAGGGAGCTGATATAGATAAGAATCTTTGGGCCAAGTGATCTTTCAGTTTGCCCTGACTGGTAGAGCCCGGGAGCCCAAGGGGAAGACCCTGGATCCTGCCCCCTCCCCAGTCTCAAAGCTCAGGCCTCAAGTTCCGGGCTGAGCCAGAGCTTCCGTCCAGCTGGTCAGTCCCCAGGGGAGCCAGAAGCAGACTGGTGGAGGCTGAGTGAGCAGCAGGTGGCTCCGACCTGCTCCCTGCCCCTTCCCAGGCAGCCCCAGCTGGGGATCTAGACTCCTCATGCCCCTCACCAGCCACTCATGTTCCTGCCAGGAGGGTCAGCAGCCCCTCCATCTCCCTCAGACTCCACCAGCCCCAGGCCTCCCAGTTCACGGGGAGGCTCAGCAGCCTCCCGCTGAGGTCACTGTGGCCAGTTCTCTGCTTCTGGTAAGATTCAGCTCAATGACCTGGGCTAGATTGGAGGAAGAGAGGTAGGTGCAGGATGTCCCGACAGTCTCAAGCCTTTCTAATGTCCCCAGCATCAGCCAGGCCCTCCCCGGCGCCTGTCACTGTCACAGCCCAGAGCTGCCTCCCCGGGTAGTATCAAATTTCCACGGGCCAGTCCTGGGCGTCCTTCCTCCCTCGCAGGCTCATGGGCCCAGGAAGAGAGCTGAGCCCTCGTGAATAATTCAGGGCCCTTCACAGCAGGCCCAGGGGCTCAGGAGAGCACAGAGCCACAGTCTTCAGACCCAGGCTGCCTGGGTCCTCAGTTGGGCCTGTGGCCAGGGACAGCCTAGGCTCTGCCCTCCCCAGTCCTGGTTCCACAGCCCTGGGGAGCAGGAGTCTCCAGCCCCAAGCCAGGAGCTTAGGTGGGCACACCGGTCCCCAGTCCCACTCCCCAGCCATCCCCTCCTGCCTGAGCCTGTCCTGGCACCCACACAAAGGCGCCTCCTTATCAGCAGGTCACACATGGCTGCAGGGAACAGAGCCCAAGCCTCTGTCCACCTCCCTGAGATTCATGGTGACTCCTGGGGTGCTGGCAGCTCATCAGCCCACGGCATCTGGCTAGAGTTGGGCACCACAGCCCAGTCATGCTCAGACCTGGCGTGGCCTGGGCGAGGGTCAGGGTCCCCCAGCCTGGCACCCTCTGGGATGTGCCATGGCTCAGCCAAAGCCTCCCCAGCACCTGGGATCCCGGCCCCCAGGGCCCAGGGCCCAGCAGAGACAGGCTGGGAGCCCTCTCAGTTCACACTGCTGGGTTTGGTGGCCCCTCTGGGCACCTGAGGTGTGACTGGCAGGCTGGCAGGTGTAGCAGCGCTTCCTTGCTGCATGACCTTCCTCCTTGGGACCTTAGTGCCATCTGCTTGAAGCAAGGGGGTGGGAAGACGCATGGGGACCGTAGCTGGGGGAGGAGGGGGCATATGTCACAGGTGTGGCTCTGCGGGGTCTCTGGGGCCCTCCTGCTCTAAATTCCATGGACTCTGACCTTACCCAAACCTTCACTTTTCAGGACACAGAGTGGCCACTAAATGGCTGTGAGGAGACCATCCATCCCAGGTAGGGCCTGCTGGGCCTCCCACTAACCAGACAAGGATGGACCCAGGCTCAGCCCGCCTGTCCTGGGTTGAGGGGACCACTAGAGCCCAGCCACCCTGCATCCGTGTCAGTACACTTGGGCCTGACGGGCTGCCAGCTGTAGATACCCTGCGGTGTTGTCACATGGCCAAGCTGGCCTCTGGCCTGCTCCCTGGTGGCCAGTGGCCCTGAAGTCACCCCCAGGAAGGGATCAGACCCTTTTACCTCATAGCCACTCTCCTCCCGAGGTTGGGTCCACTCTTAGGCTCCTAGACCAGGCAGCCATTAGAAGACAAGAGTCACTGGCCAGAACCACGCCCCGGGCTCAGGTCCCCATGGCCACTGGCATTCCGCTCCCTTGGACAGGGCCCACAGCCTTCCCCCAGGACCCTGCTGCTCTGACACACCCAAGACCTGTCTCCTGCCCTCATCCAGCTTCTCACGTGGCTCTGGCTCTGCAGTGCACCCCTTCCTTCCGCACGCCCCTGCCCCACCCTGGTCCCCCCAGCTCAACACCCAGCTGCTTCTCAGAGCAGTCACTCAAGCCAGGGTCCCTGGGAGGGTTGGGAGCCTCATCCCCTTGGTAGTGGGGATGGGTAAGGGGCCACAGCAGTGAACGTGCTCTCTGGGTAACTCGGCCATGGGACTGGCGCTAGGAGGGTCTGGAGGTGCTCCTGCCTGTCCCCGACCCCTGTTTATAAAACAGTCTGCCAATAAACACAGGCCAGCGCTGAGACGGCCACCTGCTGCGGTGGCAGGCACCCGGCAGCAGGGCAGGTGGCCTCGGGCTGCACATCCAGCTCCCCAAGTCCAGTCGCTGCTGGGGGCTGAGGAGGATGCGGTGGTGAAGACAAGGGGGCCAGTGAGGCCGGGGAAGAGGAGTGCACCGCAGACTTGGGGCATCCCCCGGAGCCACGGCTCACCCCAGGACAGGCCCCCGTAAGAGGGAGGACCTGGCCTGGGGGCACAGCTCAGCGGCAGGGCACTTGCTGAGGGGTGAGGCCCTGGGTTCATCCCTAGCACCACAAGAACAAAAGAGGGGTCCTTACTCAGGGTAGTGCCCGACAAGAAGCCTCAGGGAGGGGAAGTCTCCTTTGGCGGCGGCATAGTGGATAGGCAGGGCGCCCGTGTCTGTGGCCATGGTGGGCTCCCCACCGCCATAACGCAGCAGCCAGTTCACCACCTCAGGGTGGCCAAAGCGGGCGGCCAGATGCAGGACTGTGGCACCAGAATTGTCTTTGTCCTGTGGGAGGAGAAGTGATTAAAGTTCTCCAGCCTGGATCTGCCCCCGCCACGACTTGGGCCTCCGCCAGCCTCCCACAGGCCGGGGCAGCGTGGTCCTCTCAGCTCTCCCTGCAGTGCAGACAGGGTAGAGCTGGCCGGGGTAGAGCTGATCCCAGGAGTTCGAATCGAATCCTGCTTGTGTCTTTGGAAAACTAAGTGGCTGCTTGGACCATGGCAGCAGCACCGTGGTCTTCAGAGGCCTGCAGGATGCGACTGAGACACCTGCACCCAAGGGTTCCCAGGACCTGGCACCCTGGTGTGACAGCAGGAGCCTGGCTCCAGGCCCAGGGCCACAGCCCTGACACCCACCTAATGCCTGAATGAGCAGGCGTGTGTCACTTGGCTGAAGCAGGGCCAGGAAGGGAGGGCTGTTGGGCTGCGACAGGCTGGCACTGGGATTGGGGGGACACCCTACAGCCACCCTCTTCCCCTCTTTCTCCCCGCTTCCCAGGTCTCACTCAGAACAGACTCCACCTGGCATCCCTCTGACAGCCCCGTCTCAGGGCAGGAAGTGCCCTCCTGCAGACACCCCGGGCCAGGCCACAGGAACAGGCTGTGTTCTTGGTCCCGTGGGCCAGTCAGCCAGCAGGGTATGGCCATGGTGACCCCTAGGAGGGGCTGGGCAAGACCCCCGCAGGAGCCCCAGAACCCCCATGCACAACCACTGGGTGTCTGTTGGGAAGGGCTGCTGACAGCACCCAGGTGGCCCTGGACCCATTGGGAAGAAAGAGCAGGCACCACACTAGAATCAGCACACCAGGCACAGGGGACAAGGGGGAGGGGGGCAGGGCAGGGGGAGGGGCTGGGGAAGCAGTGAGAGTGAACACAGTCCACTAGGATCAGGCCTCTCTGCCCCTCCTTGCCCAGGGAGAGGGCACTGTGGGGACAGATGTGGCCAAGGTGGGAGGAATTGGCCAGAGACCCTGACGCAGGTGAATGTCAGTGGGAAGAGGACCTCTGAGGCTCCTGGAAGGAAAGGCAGGCACGGGGACCGGGCAGCATGGGGACGACCAAGCCATTGGTCAGGTCATGGGGTGGGAGGAACAGACTGGCTGTGCCACTAAGGAGGTGGCGAGGACTGTGGGGCAGGGCATAAATGGCCTGCAGGAAGCTGAGGAAGACACTGAGGCCCCTCTGGTATGCGGTGGGTGTGAGGAGACTGGTTCAGTCTGTCCCCCTGGGCAGAGGACAGGGCTGGCTCGAGTGACCCAAGTTGGACCATGGTGAAGGATGTCCTGATATCAAATCTTGAGAAAGGCCTTCCCTCTCCACTGCCCTGGGAACTAGAGTCTGGTGCTCCAGGGGGTCCTGATGGCACAGGGTTTCTGGGTGCTAGTGGCAGGACAGAGAGTACCACGAGCTGCCTCGGGACTCTCCTGTGCCGTGGCCCACACCCTAATCTGCTTATCTTCTGGGATGGCAGGACCAGGGATCGAGGTCATCCCCTCCTCCCACTTCCACCCCTAGCACTCCATTCTGCTGGGGCTGGAGGGCAGGAGACTTGATAAGCTGGGCACAAGGCCACTCGCCCCTTCCACCTCCTCTGCAGTGGTAAGGGAGGCTTCCGGCCAAGGCTGGACACTGGGATCAGGGAGGAGAGGGAGGCTTCCAGCAAAGCCTGGACACCAGGATCAGGGAGGCAGGCACCTCCCCAAAGAGTGGGCAGGGGCCACATGGCCAGGAACCTTGATAGCAGGGCCAGCCAGCAGATAAGGGGCTGGGCCACCTCCCAGGAAGGATGGGAAGGGGGGCCTGCCCTCTGAGGACATGAGACGAGGGTGGGTTTGGCCTTCATTAGGGCACAACTAACAGCTTAGAGTGCCCCTGCCTCCTCGCCTCCATCTGCAGTTGACCATGTTCTTCATAAGTGGACAACCAGTACTGCCCCTCCATCCACCAGCTGCCCCCTACCAGAACATCCTCCATATTCTACACCTCAGCCCAGAGCCCTCTGGCCTGGCTGGGGGGCCTCTCCCCTCCTCTTCCCACTCCAGGGCTCTTCTTCCTCCTCTTCCCACTCCAGACTCCCTGCTGTTCCGCCAGCAGAAGAATGTGCGCACCTGAGAGCTTTGTACTCCCTGTCCCCTCTGCTCAGAACGCCCTGATCCTCACCTGGCTAGTTTCTAATCATCAGCCAGGACTCCCCTGAGAGGTCACTCCTCAGGGTGACCAGTGGAGCCTGGGGACAAGAAGACCCAGACTGGGCTGAGAAGTGACTTAGAGCTGGGAGGCCCAAAAGAGCGGATGTCCTAGCCTCTGTCTGGGTCCTGGGGGTACCCCATTCTCATGCCCCACCACCCTAGCCCCACACCCTGTCTTAGGGACATCTGCATCTCGGTGGGCTCTGCCCACCCCCACTTCCAGATCTGATCCTGGAGGGCAAGGGCTTCTGGTTCTACCACCCATGCCCTTTGTCCCCACCCCCAGGACTCCAGGATCAGTGCTTTGTCTCTCCAGGAAACACCGGTCCCACTGAGCCAATCCCCCTCCCGGTAGGCTGATCCTACCCAGCTACTTTTCCAGGGAGGCGCCAGGGCTGGCCAGGGCATCTGCCCAAGTACTCAATCCGGGGAGCCCACCTCACCCGAAGCCCTCTGGAAGGAGGGTTCAGCTGGCCCCGGATGATCCAATCCCTCCTACCCTCTGGCTAGGGGGCCTGGGAGGGAACCTCTCCTGGGGAGGAAGCCCCCCGGCGCTCTGCGAGCAGCGGACCCACCTGCACCCTGCAGCCGCCCTGCGAGAGCAGCCATTGCAGGCAGGCGAGGTGGCCGGTGGCTGCGGCGTCGTGGGCCGGTGTGGCGCCGTTGCGTGCGCGGGCTGCGGCGGGCAGGGCTGCCTCCTCCACCAAGAAGCGCAGACAGTGCAGCTTTCCCGCTCGGGCCGCGTGGTGCACAGGCAGGGCGTCCAGAGGGTCGCGCAGCGAGGGTCCCAGCAGGTTGGCGGCATGCAGGGACCTTAGCACATCCAGATCTCCCTGCCGCGCCGCCTGCAGCGCCTGCTCCAGGGCCATGGTGCAGCCCGCGGCGCCGCGACCCCGCGCTCAGTGCGTTTCCCGGGGTGCCATGCGCGTGGCTGGGCCGTCGGGGCTGTGCGGACCCGGAAGGCGGAGCGGCTGTCTGCTGGCCTTGGCTCTGCACGGCTCAACGCTCCGCTCCGCCTCGGCTGACTCTGGGCGGGGACCCCGCGGGCGCGCTGCTTAAGCCTCGGGCCCGCCCCCGCCCCGCCCCCTTTTCGCCCCGCCTCCGCCGCCCAGAGTCCCTCGCCCGCGGGGACCACTCAGGCGACAGGGAGGTGCATTCAGGGGCTTCTTTCCTAATTTGCCTCACGTAAAAATCGAGGCCCCAGAGGACTGTAAAACTGGGCCGGACTTGGAGAGCCGTCCAGGCCAGACGGATTCATTCAGCTACCCACTTGGCCACTGTGTGCCGTTCCGGGCCCTGGGAACACAAGCCAGCAGTGATAACAGTTCCAGGGGACGGCACGTATCATTAGACAGGAAAATGGGGATAGTAGGAAGTGATTTGTCGGGGCCACTTGGGCCGCCTGGGAAGGCTCCATCTGAAGGAGGCGTCTGAGTTTGGGGTGGTGACGAGGGGCATTCATTCCAGGGTGAGGGGAGAGGTCCGAAAGAGCCAAGGCCCTGAAGCAGGAACAGGCCCACCAAGCCCTCGAGGGCTCTGGGTCTGTGTCCCCGTGGAGCGCCGAGAGCGCTGTGCCTTCAGACCTACGAACTGCCCTCAGATCCTCTTGCGGGGAGAATGGGAAGGAGGAAAGGCCCGGCGTGGCCGGTGCGCTCGGAACTGTGGGTCTGGACACCGCGGATTCAGATCGCCCAGGACCGCTGTCCGGAATGAGGGGAGTGCACCATGGGCTTGAAAGCCTGGGACTGAGGCCTGGGGCTGCCAAGCCAGAAGAGAAAGAGGGGATGTGAGGGCTGGGGACAGTGGGGAGACGCACCAGCGCCGTCATCTTGAAGGAAGATGCCACGACCCGGCGCGGGGACGCAGGAAGGCGGGCGGCTGAGCGCATGTGCGCCAAACCACCGTGCGGGCGTGGCTAGAAACCGGTTGTGGGAGCTGGAGGAGGCAAGGACCTCTAGACCCGAGCAGAAATGCCAGAAAGTGGGGGCTGCGGAGCTGTAGAAGCACATTAAGCATATCGAGCGACCTTGATACAGCCTGTGCCCTTCCTTTCTCGTCGCACCCCACCCCACCCCCATTGGAGTCCAGTGAGAGCCCCGCCCCGTCCGCCGCAGACTTTCACCCAGTGCCTAGCCCCTGCCGGCTCAGGGCGACTCTGGATGTGCTGTAGAATGAAGCTGCTTCTAGGGACACTGGGCGTCTTGGTGCTGATGTCTGTGGCTGCCTCCAATACCATTACCCGGGGCCGCCACCTGATGGCGCCATGCGTGGTGGCTTTCAGCAGCTCCCCGGTGCCCTAAAAACCACACTGTGCCCTGCATGGCCAGGTGGGTTTCCAACGACTTCAACCCAGCTGGACGCTCTCCATGGGTCTTGGTCTTTGGGATCTGGGACCTCTTCCCAGCAGTTTCTGGATTCCTGACAGAAACAGCTGCCTGCGCACTGCCCACCTCCACCATTCCCAGAGAGGCAGGGGCACCCTCGACCAGCAAGGAGCAGGAGTGGGGCGACTAAAATGACTTGTCTTGGGTTCTCTTCCCCTGTGACTACCCTTCATGACTACAAATCCCTGCAATTCATGTCCTCCACCCGCAAGGTGCCCACCCCAGCCATGGACACCTCGTCTATTACATGCACTGCTACTATCCCTCTGAGCCCTTCCCACTGCTGCTAGTGACATCTACACAAAAGCCAGCCAAGAGCACCCCCACCCCCACTGACCAGTCTCTCAGATCCCCTTGAGGACACAGCCTAAACCCAGACTGGGAGCCTGGCCCTTTCTGCCAGGTCTTCTTGTCCTCTCTGGGCTCTCCCACATTCACTGAGTCCACTGGGTTTCTTCCAGCAGCAAGATGTGACACATGCACGGATTCTTACACTTACCAGGCTCTGTTCCCAGCTTCACCTGGATATTAATTCACACAGGGAAGCTGAGGGGAGTATAGCTATTATCCTCATTTCACAGCAGGGGAAACTGAGGCACGGGGAGCTTGTTGTGTTTTAAAGCGTCTCTCCCAAGATGATGCATATGAGAAGAGGCAAAGCACACTCTCCACTCCCTGCTGTGCTCTTCTTCCCTCTGTACCTGAAGTTCTCTGGCCAGAGCACCCCACTGCCTCCCACCCTCTAGGTGTCAGCTTAGGGACACCCTCCTCTCACCTCTCTGCTGGGATCACCCAACCCACCTACCCCTGTTGGGTGGGAAGAAGTTGGCTTAGTTCAGGCACCTCTCCTACCCAAGAGCCAATACACTTCCCAAGAGTGGGGACCAGGGTGGAGTGTACCCCCATGGTACTGTAGGTGGCCCCAGCTCACCTAAAGCCTGCACCCTACATCCTGCCCACCCAGCTGTCTCACCTAAGTTCCTGTGATTCTAAAGGACTCCTTCCACTAAGCAGCAAGATCCTAGAATCCTTTGGTTGAAGCAAATTGTGGGTAACCTGGTCAAAGTCCCTTATAGTCACGGGGGAGTGTGAGGGAGAGACTTAAATTCAGGGGTAACTGGCATTGCAAAAGGGTTTGTTCCTCTGCCCCACCCACAGTCTTCAAATGATGTCCCTAGTCCTGGAAGGGGATGTCCCAGAGGAACCGCCTTCCCCCAGCCCCTTCTCCTCAGTGATGCTGGCCTTGGTGCAGGGTGGGCTTGTGGGTACAGAGCTGTGTGAGTGTGTCTGCAGCCTCGGGCGTGTGAGTGCAGTGGCCTGCAAAGCTCTTAAGTAATAATGAATGAATTCCCTCTGAGGGGACTGGCTCATGGGCGTCTGGACTCCACCACGAGTGAGGGACAGGGGTTCAGGCACTGCCAAGCCTTGCTCGGTCACGTGTTGAAAGCTTTATTCTCATAATTGGAACTGTTATGAGGGTGAGTGGAGTTAGGGCCAGAAAGGGTTTGGCCCGGGGCTTAGCACACTGTAAGTACTCCTGGATTGTGACCAGTGGTCACAGAGAGGAGTGGGTGGCCTAGCTCCCTTTGTCCAGGCTCCGGGTCCCCTTTCTGACTGGGAGTTGGTCTTCTTGCGCCCCGTTGGAGGAGCACTGTAGGAGGGGACCCGGGCTAGAAGTGGGGCTGGACTCCGCGGGAGAAGGAGGGGTCGGTCCAGCACCCTGGACAGATCCTGCCTTGGTGCCCCGTGGCACTTCCTCCTGACTTTGGCTTGGTGGGTTCTGCAAGCCGCGCCGTCCAACAATCTGCCTCGCAGATTGCAGTGTGGTCCGCGGGGGTGGCCGTTGCCCCACCAGCCCGTCGGGGGAGGGGAGTCCGCGGCAGATGGGCGGGAGACGCCTGCCAGTTTGCAGCAGCAACGGCCACGCGTCGCGGGGGCGTGCCCTGGCGCGCAGCTGGGCCCCCCCACTCCCAGAGGAGGGCGGCAGAGAACCCGCGCCTAGGACGCTCCGCCTGCCGGTCACGTGAGCCTCGACGGTCCCGCGGGTGGGGAATCTAGAGCGCAGAGCCTGGGGAAATAGAAATGAGCTCTAGGGGGTCCGGGGTTGCCTCCTTGAGGTTCAATTTCCCCATCCAAAACCGCGCTGGGGGAACCAGCTGCTCCCTGACTCGGTGAGCCGCGGAGGAGCTTCTGGAAGAGTCGAACCTCGGGGCCCTAGTCCAGGCTTGGCGGTTCCCAGCGGTTGTGGCCAGAGCAGGACGCGACCTCTCTCCGGACCTCAGCTTTCCCGTCCTGCCTGTCCTAGTAATCCTCCTGGGATCTCCCTGAGACCCCGTCCTTGGCACTCCTGCAGCTGGGTCCCTGCCCGGGCCAATCGGACGCTCTGAGTTCTCAGGCAAGGGATGAATGAAGAAGGGCTGCCTGGAGACGGGGGACCGCAGCCAGAGCCAGGGCAGGCCTGGCTCCACCCGCCCTATGCCTGCCGGGTCAGCGGTGCTATGAGCCCAGTGACGCCCAGGGATTCCGTGGCCCCCGCCGCAGATGGGTTGGAAGGCTGGGAGCGAGATCCCTGGGGGCACCCCCGTCTCCTCCTTTAGCCCTGTCCTCAGTGGGAACAAAGACCAGAGGTGGGAGTGGCGGGGCGGGGCGGCGATGCCGCCTACTTAAAGCTGGGCTGGGCTCCGGCGCCGCACACTTCTTTGGCGCGGGCTCCCACCGCGCCCTGGACTCTCTGCTCTTGCTGCCGACGCAGGTCTCCCCCGCGCGGGAGCATAGCGATCGTCGCTTTCCTCGGAGCATGGGACTGCCTCGCAGGGCAGGGGATGCGGCAGAGCTGCGCAAGGTAGGAACTGGGGACTGGGGGCTGGAGACGGGAGGGATCCGGCACCGCCACCCACCTAACCGCAGCCTCTGCGCTCAACCTCGCGCCCACAGACCCTGAAGCCGCTGCTGGAGAAGCGCAGGCGCGCGCGCATCAATGAGAGCCTGAGCCAGCTCAAGGGGCTCATCCTGCCTCTGCTGGGCAGGGAGGTGAGTTCCCAGCGCTTCGTGCGGCTCAGTGAATCGGGAAGGAAGCAGAGGTGGAAGGCCCTGGGGCGCCGAGGGCGGGCAGGGCTCCAGCATGAGGAACAGGCGGGGGGATCCCAAGGCCAAGCCTGGGGGGACAGGCATTGAGGAGCCGACCCACCGAGGACCAAAGCGCGCCTGGAGCTCATATCGTGGCAGGAGCGCGGTGCTCTCGGTGGCTGCTGTCAGAGATCTGTTTTGTTGGTCTCTGTTCTCCTCCTTCGTGGCCCGGTGCAGAACTCGCGCTTCTCAAAGTTGGAGAAGGCCGACATTCTGGAAATGACCGTGCGCTTCCTGCAGGAGCTGCCTGCGTCCCCGTATCCCCCGGAAGTGCCACGTGAGTGACTCAGCTCCCACTCCCCACCCACCCCACCCTGCTCCCTGAACCGCTCACCCTGCCCGATTGTCTCACACCTTTCTTCTCCCGCAGCGCCACCGGACAGCTACCTAGAGGGCTACAGTGCCTGTCTGGCGCGCCTGACTCGGGTGCTGCCGGCCTGTCGCTTCCTGGAGCCCACCGTGAGTGCGCGCCTGCTGGAGCACCTGCGGCGGAAAGCATCCTGTGCCACCCCTGAGAGCCAGCGGGCTGGAGACTCTGGTGGCCCCACCTTGCCATCGATACCCCCGGGGCAGGCTCCTGTGCCCTCTCCACCTGCGTCTCCGGGTGGCCCTGGCCTCTGGCGGCCGTGGTAGCACCTGGCCAGTCCATGAACTCTGGAGACTGCAAAGGACCTGGAAGGCCCCAGGAGGGCCAAGGAATCTCTTGGTGGTGGCCACTGTTCCCATAATGAGGGACCAGCCAAGCACCCACACAGAGGCTGGAAACAAATGTTTGAAACTTGTGTGGAAGACTAAAGACCTCAAAGGCTCAGCTGGAACAAATAGGGGAGCTGCCCTGCCTCACCTCCAGGTTAGAGGTGTTGAGGCAGAAGGAGAGGGGGTGAGTGGGTGCAGGGTGAAGAACAAGCCCCCCGTCCCAGCTGGCTCTGAAACTGGGCCAGCACAAACTGCCTGGGCCATGACACACCTGCCATGGGGCTGGCACCAGACCAAGACCTGGGCCAGGAGCTCACCTGGCCAGGTGAGCCATCCGCTCTGATTGAGCTCTGCCTGCCCAGCCCTGCTTGCGCCTACTTCCTGCCCAGCTGGGCTTGGAAACCCAAGGTGATGACCTTTGGGGCTTTGGCCACTGCCATGGCTCTGCAGAGCACAGAGAAGGGTCAAAGGAAAGGTAGGACTGGAGAGCCATTACCTCCACTCCTAGTTGTCCTACCTGATGGCCAGTGTTGCTTGGGTGGGGGCTTCATAACGTGATCTTGAGAAGGATTTATTTTTCCAAGCATAAGGTGCTCTTGGGGTGTGTGGAAGGGGTGGGGTGAGAAGGAAGTTTGTCTCTTTGTAGGACCTGAGCCCACACAGCTGGGATGCCAAGTGTGAGTGGAGCAGGGTCCGTGCCAAGGACAACAGGAATTCAAGAGATGGCATGTGTTAGGGAGCAGGAAACCCCTGCTGCTTTCTCTTGCAAACTGCTCCCTCCAGCCCATGGGGACTGGTTACTGCCTCAACTTGTTCTTAAGAACAAGTTCCTTTCTTTCTTCCCTGAGAAAGAAGGGAGGCTCACTGGGAGGACTCAGGGAGGGGCCTGTGGATCCCCGTAGTGGTGTCCCAGAGGGAGTGAGAGGACTTGCTGCCCACTGTCAGTCATTCTCCTCATTTCCTGGGGACTTGCTGAGCACTGCTGGGAGATGGGAAGTTCTCTCCCACCCCCAGACCAACAGCCTGTGCTGGGGACCCAGGCATGAGAGGAAGGCTGAACTGATGGGGAAGGGACAGTCACTAAATCAGCCTATGCCAAACAAACCCTTGATGATCTGGGCACTGGTTTGGGCGAGAGGATGTGGGGGAAACTGTGGGTATTACTGAAAAAAGAAATAAACATCAAGACAACAGGGTGAGGTGCTCCCAAAGGCTGTGATGGGATTAGTTGGCTAGATTGTAAACCCCCAGAGGGCAGGGCTGGGCTGAGTGTACCTGTGTCCCCAAGGCACTGGGTGCACAGTGAGTGCTCAATAAACATGTGGACTAGTGAGGAGGGTGTGATTGAATGCAGCATGCTGGACCTTGTCCAGCTGGTTGGACTTAACACCCACCCCAGGCCCCTGGGTTCACCTCTGAATATTTATTCCACGAGAGTCGGTGCTTCTCAGAAAGACGTGTGTGGCCTGCTCTCCAGAGCACCAGGAACAGCTGCAGCACCTGTCAGCTCCAGGTTCCTCCTTGTCTACAGAGCTTTGCATCAGACAGAGGACAGGTTTTTTTGTCCCCACAAATAAGAACTTTCAGTACAGGTTTCAACCAGGTGGGAATTGGCGGAAGCCCCTCTCTTGCCTCTTCTTGCATCTGAACACCATCTTGGTCCCCAGTTCTATGACCTGTGCTGGACTGGTCCCCATCCAGTTGCAGGGCAAGCAGTCGGGGAGAGGGGTGAGAGTGGACAACCAGTGATTCACAGGGTGAGGTGCTCTGGGGAACCTGAGTCGGGCAGTCAGCTGGGTGCTGGCATGTAAAGGCACGCGTGCCTCTGGGCCTGAGGCAGAAGCCAGGGGGTCTCAGCAGGGATGAGCAGGAGGTGCCAGGAGGCCTTGGCTGGGGCTCTCAGCTGGGCTCCCAACAGCCTCCTCCATAAGCCATGGCAGGCACCTCTTCCTGGCAGCTAGCTCCAGGACTCCTCTGACGGCCCCCAGGGAGCAGGCAGGGCTCTTTCTGGGTGGGAGGGAGGCTTTTATTTCCTTCCAGGACTGGGGCTTGAGCCCACGGCCTTGTGCATGCTAGGCAAGTGCTCTTTCCCTGAGCTCCATCTCCATTGCCCCAGAGCAGCATGGAGCTCACCCAGGGCGTTTTAGGATCCCTAACAAGTCCCCCATGTCGCTCAGTAGTCAGCCTTTAGGACGCCTGTTCCCGCGTGGTCCCGGGACTGAATCTAGTTCCTCCTCTGAAGGAAGGGCCCTCATGTCTGTCTCATAAAACCAGTGTGGAATGATTCTGTGACCCAAGGACGGACAGAGCACCAAGCTGTCTGGGAGCCCGTCTTTGCCGAGGCCTGCACTTCTGAGGAGACAGGCCCCCACCTGTTCCTCTGGTACTAGGTAACTGGGAGAGGTCAGGTCCCATCTCCATGGGCATGGGGATAAACAGTGGGTTGCTAAGAAGTCCTCCACGGGCCTTTACACATCTTGCTGCCAACCTGTGTGTGGAGGGAGGCTCCTGCAGGCGAGTCTCCCGCTGGTTCACCTGGGACAGGAGCAGAACGAGACTAGTTTGCTGGAAAATCTGGAAGAAACTAAGGCCTTGTGGCATCCCCTAAGCCCTACCTGTGGGGCAGTTGGGATGTCCCTCTGGAGGTGACAGTGGCATACAGTGAGCCTTGTCATCTCATGTGCAGCACCTACACCAGTTGATGGCCATGGCTAGATTGGCAGACTGGAAAAGTTCAGTGGTTTCGGTCAGGGAGGGTCCAGGGGTGGCCTTGGCATTCTCAGAGTCTGGCACACCCCACAACATCAAGGCCTTTTCATTTAGTTATTTATTCGCTTTTCAGAAACATACCAGGTTGGCAAAGCCATCCTAGAGAACTAATCCAGCCCAGGGATGGGATTCTGGGCTGGCTGAAACCCCCGCCCCCTGGGTCCCTAGAGTGTGGCTGTCTGGGGAGCAGAGGTGCCTGGGGGAGCGTGTCCCTGAGGCTGGATTGCCCTTTCAGAGAGCTGCCTGGGCATGCGATGTGGGGAGGAAGGCAGCCACCCACCGGGGCTTCCCAGTGAGTAACGAGTTTCACTCCGGGTTTTCAGAGGCCCTGGCGAGGCCCCAGGTGCTCAGAGCAGCTCTAGTAAAACTTGAAGAGTGGCTTCAGGAGCGTGAGAAAGGCGCTAGAGGACACGCCCAGCACACGCAGGGTCTTGTCACCCGAGTTCCACTGGGGGGCAGCAGGGAGCAGGGGCCAGATCAGGGGTGGCAGAACCGGTTGGGTGAATGAGGGGTTCCCTGGCCCAGCAGCCCCACCATACAGCAGGAAAATTCCAAACCGAACACATGCCTGCTGCTGCTGCAGGGTGGAGAGGGAGCCCGAGCTGCCCATCTTGGTGTTGGGTATATTAGGGATTTTAAAAAATCTCAGGGAGCACAGGACAGGGCGATCTTAACAGAGAACCAGCCTGTGCATGGTGGCAGGCACCTACTGTCCTGACTGCTCGGGAGGCTGAGGCAGGAGGCTCTGAGTTCTAGGCCAGACTTCAAACAAATCTAGAACTATCCCAGACCTCAAAACTCAAAGGCAGATCCCAGGTTTTGTAGGGACTGAATTTTGAAGTCCTCTGTAAGGAAATCAAATATAAAACGATGACTATAAACTCCTAAGTGTGACAATGAATATTCAGAATGAAAGAAACATGTCACATGAAGTGAGCGGTGCTTGGAGATGCAGTGCCATCTCTTGGTTCTCTTTGAGCAATTTACCAGACTCCCTTCCATAGGAACTCCTCCTGGTGACATGCCCGGTCTCCCCTCTGCCCCAGAAGGTTCTGTCACTCTGTGTCTATGCTCCTGAGTGGCCCTGGCTCTGGGGTGAATCCGCCTGCGCTCAGCACTGACTGGACTTCTCAGAACAGCAAAGGATAAGGTCCTTCCGGTGGCTTCGTCCCCACAGGCTGTGACCTCACATTCACAGGCCGCCCCATCTTGTGCAGTGATGTTTCAGTTTGGGTTATTCCTTGTCCCTTCTATCTGGTAAGCTTCATAAATTCAGATTTCCAGACCCTCCAGAGGTTCTCCTGCCCTGTGTCGGAGTCAGCAGCGGGACCCACACACCTGAGGCCAGGTGAGTCTGAGAGTGGGGGTGGCAGGGGCTGGGGCAGGGGGCGTGGGGAGCTTGCTGCTAACGGGAACTGAGTTTCCATTTTGCAAGAGGAAAAGAGTTCTGGGGACGGGTGGAGGTGGTGGCATCACCAGGGGGAGGGTGTGCTCGGTGTCACCGTACCAGATGCTTAAAGGTGGCCTGGTGAGCTGGGCACGGTGGCACATGCCTGCCATTCCAGCGGCTCAGGAGGCTGAGGCAGGAGGATCGCGAGTTCAAAGCCAGCCTCAGCAACAGCAAGACCCTAAGCAACTCAGAGAGACCCTGTCTCTAAGTAAAATACAAAATAGGGCTGGGGATGTGGCTCAGTGGTGGAGTGCCCTGGGTTCAATCCCTGGTTCCCCCCTAAAAAAAAGTAGATGAAGAAAACCTGACCGAATGTAGTTGGGAAAGGAAGGGATGTTCTGACAATCTTTTCAGTGAACTTCAGATATTTTTCTTGGCTACCACACGTGAGCTCCGTTAGTCCTGGTTCCTTGCCTTTGGCTTTTGCAGTACTGGAGCTTCAACCCAGGGCCTCAGCCATGATGGGTGAGGACGGAGCTGTGTCCCCAGCCCTTTATTCTATCCTTTTTATTTTATTTGAGACAGGGTCTCGAAAGTTTCTGTGGCTGACCTTGAACTTTTGATCCTCCTTCCTGGCCCCCTGAGTCTCTGGGATCACAGCACCCAGCAAGTGCTAGTTTGTCAAAGATTAGCTACAGAGTAGAACAGGAAACTGTGTTGGTGTATTTTTATTACATTAAACTCCATTGATCTATCTTGCCTTTTTATTTTCTTTGGGGTGCTGGGGATCAAATCTACGGCCGGAACCCAGGGCCTCATGCACACTAGGGAAGTGCTCTATCCCCCAATCCCCACCTGGCATTTTGTGTTGTTATTTAGCCCAGGCATGACTACAGTGGAACAGCCTACGCTGACCATCTGGAAAAGACTGGTTCGCGGTATTTTCCATTACACAGATCTTCTAGACATCACTATCTCATTTTCTACATTTTTGCCATACATCAGGATGCAACTGGAAAGCCACTGTATGCTGAATGAAAAAGGCAAATGGCATTTTAGTGTAATTACAAAATCATTTTGATCCCCTGGACCCCTGAAAGGGTGTCTGGGACTCCACCAGTTCACAGAGGACATGTGGGGAACTTCAGACACAGAACACATCTAGCTAAGCTGCCCGAATGTACACACAACCCAAAAGGGTGCAGAAGAGGAACAAGGAACAGAGGACGGGACGGAGTGGGATGGCATGACACTTGTGGTCCCAGCAACTTGGGAGGCTGAGGCAGGAGGTTCACAAGTTGGAGGCCAGCCTCAGAACTTAGGGACACCTTGTCTTGAAATAAAGAGGGTTGGGGTGGAGCTCAGTGGTAGAGGCCCTGGGTCCCATCCCCAGTACCGCGTGCACACACACAGAAGTGCATACAACACGATTCCATTTACACACAGCTTTTAAAAGCAGACACATGAATCTAGCACTGGAGGTCAGCGGGCTGCTCCTGATCAAGGTGTTAAGTGGTGCTGGCGACGTTTCTCTTCTGCAGTGCTGGAGGTGGAGCTCAGAGGCTTGCACAGCTAGCAAGTGCCCACCACTGAGTGGCACGCCAGCCTGCTCTGGTCTTAAATTGGGAGCTAGTTATATGTGTCTGTTCACTTTATCACAATCTCTCAGAAGTGCCTGTGAGACGTGCCCTGTTCTGTGTGCATGCTGTACTTCAGTGGGAGTTTTAAAAATGAGTCTATGGCCGGGTGCGGTGGCGCACGCCTGTAATCCCAGCGACTCGGGAGGCTGAGGCAGGAGGATCGCGAGTTCAAAGCCAGCCTCAGCAACTTATCGAGGCCCTAAGCAACTCAGTGAGACCCTGTCTCTAAATAAAATACAAAATAGGGCTGGGGATGTGGCTCAGTGGCCCAGTGTCCCTGAGTTCAATCCCTGGTTCCAAAAGAGGCACATAAAAGAAAGAGTCGAGTCAGAGCAGACCACCCCCGCCCCGGCCCGTTCTGGGGATGGAACACCGGGCAAGCCCCCTCCTTGGGGCCTCGGCCCAGCCCGGCCTGCTGTGCCTCTCCAGCTTAGCTTCAGCCACAGAGCCAGGCCCGGAATGAGTGCGGACTTGGATTCCCCGGGGCTGTCATTTCACTGAGCCGATAGCGCCAATGGGAGTGGGGCCAGGGGCTTGAGGGTGTGTGTGGGGGGGTCGGCAGAGACTGCTGTGGAGCTGGGCGGGCCAGAAGAGAAGAGAGCATGTGGGGGTGGGGAAGGGGGAGGGGCTGGGCCAGTGGGAGGGGCCTTGGTGGGGTCCAGGCTGCAGCCGGCACAGAGGGAGCGCTGGGTGTGGCTCAGCCAGCCACCTTGGCAGCTGGGACTTTGGAGAGGCTGCAGTTACTGGAAATGACAGGGTCAAGGTGATGTGGGACACAGGGATCTTCTGACCGGATGCCGATGACCATGGCCAGGCCAGCCAACATGCAGGCAGGACTTTTACTGGGCTTTGGTGTGGGAGACCCAGCTCCTGCGCGGTGACGTCACCCGGCTCCCAGACCTGAGGAACGAGCCGGTTTATTGCTGGGATGTTCGCTGCCCTGGGCTCCATCGCTTCCCCAGCTAAAGCTGAGCTGGCTGCTGCAGCTGCTCTAGGGCACGCAGGCAGGGCACCCTGCCCAGCTGACCCGGTTGAGAATGGCCCTCACCCAGCTCCTGGGGTCCCCTGACGGCCGAGAGCCAGAGCCCAGAGTGCATTTGCCCATTTTTTTTTTTTTTTTTTGGAACCGGGGATTGAACCCAGGGGCACTCCACCACTGAGCCACATCCCCAGCCCTATTTTGTATTTTATTTAGAGACAGGGTCTCACTGAGTTGCTTAGGGCCTCACTAATTGCTGAGGCCGGCTTTGAACTCGTGATCCTCCTGCCTCAGCCTCCCGAGTTGCTGGGATTACAGGGGTGTGCCACCACGCGCCCAGCGTGCATTCGCCTTTGTACCATGGTGCTCCCTGTCTCCAAGGTGAGACCAAGGTGTGCCCAGGAGGGTCAAGGGGAAGCCTGGCAGTGGGAGGTTTCTCGGGAGGGCACGAGCTGGCCAGGGCAGGGGCAAGAGTGAGCAGTGTTCTCCCCCCCCGAGGGGTCACAGCCTCGGGCAGAGGACTGAACCCAGCAGAATAATGGGGGGTATTCTGAGGTCATGGGACGTGAAGCTGGGCTTTTAATGAGAAAGGGGCGTGTCCTGCCTGCTCTGGGACAGGGCTCAGGGGTCAGGTGCGGAGAGCCCTTAGAACCTGGAACCCTGTGTGGCTGGAAAGAGGCCACCCTTGCCCATGCAAAGAAGGTTGGTGGGGAACCTGGCGCTGAACCATTCGAAGTCGCCTGCTTCTGGGTGGGGTTTCCTGTGTAGCAGGGCAGCTCCCTCGCTGTGACCTGTTGAAAGCCAGCCCTCCACGCGAGGGTTTGTAAAAGAAGGAAGAAAACAAAACAAAACAAAAAGGGAGACAGGTGGAGCATGTGCTTAGTATGCATGAGGTTCTGGTTCAATCCCCACCACCAAGAAAAAGAATGAAAAGAAAAGAAAAACAAGCATAGAGAATCCTGTATTCCTACAGTGGAATAGTATACAGCAACAAACAGAAACAAACAGCTGCCTGCCACACCACTAACATGGCTAGTGAATGGTCAGCTTTAGGGAGGAGGAGGCTGTGTCCAGGAGGGGGCAGCAAGGGCCCTCGAAATATGCTATTTTTCTTGATCTCGGGAGGTCATTTTATTTTATTTATTTACTTACATTTTGGTACTGGGGATTGGATTCAGGGGTGCTTCACACTGTGCCACATCCCTAACCTTTTTTACATTTTAATTTGAGACAGTGTCTTACTAAGTTGCTTAGGGCCTTGCTGCATTCCTGCGGCTAGCTTTGAACTCAGAATCCTCCTGCCTCAGCCTCCGGAGCCGCTGGGATTACAGGCATGAGCGCCGAGCCCAGCATAAGGCAGTCATCTTAATGGATGTGTTGATTCTGTGATCACCAACTGAGTGGCAGAATCATGATTTGCACAGCTCTTTGCATCTATGCTTCACTACAAATGCCCTCGGTCTGCACTGTGTGTAGCTCGGATTCCAGTGCCCAGGTGGGGACCTGGTGTGTGAGGGGCTCAGCAGCAGGTGCTGGGTGCTCAGGAACGGTGATCATTCAGCGACCCGAAGGTCAGCTGCTGTTTGTTAACTTTCATATGCACCGGGCCCTCCCCTCAGTGACTTAAAAAGCTTAAAAAAATTTTGGGGGGGGCACTGGGGATTGAACTCAGGGCACTCGACCACCTCCCCACCTCCCCACCCCTCTTCTGTATTTTATTTAGAGACAGGGTCTCACTGAGTTGCTTAGCACCTCGCTGTTCCTGAGGCTGGCTTTGAACTCATGACCCCCCTGCCTCCTGAGCTGTGCACCACTGTGCCTGGTGAAAGTTTTAACTCATTTAATCCCCATGAAAACCCTGTGAGGAGACCTGTAAGCCTAGCTACTTGGGAAGCGGAGGCAGGAGGATTGCAAGATTGAAGCCAGCCTCAGCAACTTAGTGAGACCCTGTCTCAAAGTAAAATAAAATGATAATAATAATAATAATTAATAATTGTAATAACAAAAGGGCTGGGGATGTAGCTCAGTGGTAGAGCAACCTGGGTTTCATCCCTAGACTACAAACAAAACAGAACAAAAGTACTTCTGTGAAGTAGCTACTACAATAATCCTCATTTTGCATATGAGGAAACTGAAGCCCAGAGCAGTCAGGGCACTTACTTAAGGACACACAGCTTGGAGATGTAGGGCTTGGGATCCCTGGTGTTTTTGGTTTTGTGGTGCAGGGGATCCAACCCCGGATTTCATGCATGCTAGGCAAGTATTCTACCATTGAGCGACACAGCAGTCTTTTCTTGACTTTGTTACCTCTTCGCCCTCCTTGAGGACATTCACTCTGACATGGAACTGAGCTGGGGCTACCCAGCTGCTGAGGGAGAGGCAGCTGCATTCTCTGGGTGAACCAACTGCACCAGGCAGGAGTCTGGCTAGAAAGGAGCCTGTCCCTGCCAGGCTCGCTGGGCTGCAGGAGCCAGTGACAGGCCCCGCCCTGGTGGCTTGCTCTTCACACCTGCTCTCAGCACCTGGGCAGCTCAGTGACACGCCTCCAGCAACCAGGCCCTTAATTCGGTGCTGCACGGAGCCCCGGTTCTCCAGGTCCAGGTTCCATCACTGTACGTGGGGAAAACAGAATTACCTTCGTCTCTGTGTGGCTTTTGTCGTCGTCGCCGAGTCCCAGCTGAAATGCCCGCCCCAAAACGAGCAAGCGCGGGAACAATCACAAGCAGGTAGCCAGAGCCCCGGAGGTGGAACCGGCTTTGTAGGAGCCCCGGGAGCGGTGGGCATTTACTTCGCCCCTAGGTGGCGCCACAGGGCCACTGACTCGGACCCAGCGCCCTGCGGTTCCCCGGAGCAGCCCGGTGCCCAGGTCAGAGGCCTGAGCTCGCCTCTCCCCAGCCCCAGGAATCTGCAGGGGCCAGGGCGCGGCTGCAATTCCAGATTTGAAGTCTGACCTACTTAAAGTCAAGGGAGCGATTTCTAAGTGCCCCTTTCGGAAATGGAAAGCGTCTCCTGGGCTGGCCTCCACTCGCCGTGTTTTTCTTCCCTGTGTGATGACCCCATTATTCTTGGCCTCTCCTCTTGGATCGCAGGTCCTGCTTTCAAGTTTCAGGTTTCTCTGAAGTGGTTCCTGCGGGGCAGAGGACGTGACTCCTCCATCAAGTAACAGGAGGTCAGGGTCTGCTCTCCAAGCAGTGCTCGCACTGGGCCCTGAGATGCCCTCATCGCTTGGGAACAGAGGGCCCCCTGCATTCCCACGTTTCCTGCAGGCAGCGTGCTCAGGGTCTATGGACAGGCGCGTCACCTCCAGCCTCCGCCCACTCTGGAGTGGAAGAGCACAATGTTAAATCCTAGCATTGGCAGAAACGATGAGCTGTGTGAACAGAGGGGCCAGGTCCCCCCCTGCTGGTGGCACCCTCTGCCTGACACCTGTGGAAGCCTGCAGTGTCCTCTCCTGTGACTCCTCCAGGGCTGAGGCCATCTGAATTCCTTGATCAACCCTTCCCTGCAGCTTCCAGGCCTCAAGGCAGCCAGGATTCACCCATGGATCACAAAGTCTTTTTTCTGTGCTGTTCCAAGTCTGCTCATTTGTTCGTCCTTTTGTACAATATAATTTTTTTTGGCAAGATTTTCCTGAGCTCTAATCCACATACCATACCCGCCACCCTCCAAGCACTTTAGAACATCAACCCACTTCCCTTATGACCAGCTGTGGACAGGTGCTGGGGGCTCCCCGTTTTTCCCAGCAAGGGATCCAAGGCATAGACAACTGAGTGCTAACTAAGGCCACACTGCCCCGCGTGGGGCTCTTGTCGTGTCCCGGGCCACCGCTCTCTCTGGTTAGCACACTGATCATTGGCCCAGAAGGACTCCTGACCCCACCGGCTGGCTGAGGCTGCCCGAGGCTGCCAAGCAGTGACCTTGATGGGATGTTGTAGGTGGCTGGAGGTCCCTCTCTGTGCTCAGAGGCCCTGCTCTCCATGGCTGGGCAGCAGCAAGCTGTGAGATGCTCTGGCCTGGCACCCTCCTGTTACCCACAGGCCTCCTGCCCCAGCCCATGCCCAGGGCTGGGTCACCCTGACAGTGCTCACCTCCAGGCTGACTGTTCTGGGGCGCACGGCCAGGTTCACTAGACCTTTTCTCTCTTTCTTTGGTACCCAGGATTGTACCCAGGCGAGCTTAGCCACTGAGCCATGACCCAAGCCCCCCTTTTTTTCCCTACTAACAGTCTAGCCTTTCTCTGTACATTCAGTGCTCTAAGAGGGCTTGTGGGAGGTCATCCCTAGGATCAGCCCAACCTTCAGGGTGGGATCCTGGGATTAAGAGTGAGGGGTAACTTGTTAGCACCTGGGCTCTGCTATTTTATTTATCTTGTAAAACACAGCAGGGAGTAAGTCAAGGACACTGGGTTTGGCAACTCCAGCCTCTCCAGAGAGAATGGAGGGAGCAGTATGGGGAGGGGACATAGGACAGGAGGGTTTTTAAAATACACAGGTACCTCAGAGAGAACCAAACTCCATTTGTATCCCCCATCCCACAGGAACGGGTGCTTGGAAGGTGGGGAGTGAGACCAGCTGATTAGTCACCAGCACCGCCATCACCGTTGCCAGAGAGGTCGGGAGCAGACATCGTGGAATCGCACGGCTGGCTGGCGATTTTGTCCGTACACTTCTGCATCTTCTCGTTCTTCAGGGCAGATGCCAAAGCCTGGCCCTGTTGCAAACGATCAGTCTCCGTGACCCTCTGCAGCACTGGACGGCGGTCCACTCGGCTGATGTCCACCCTGCTGGTGTTCTCGGGGTGGTGGTCCACACTGCGTTTAGCCCCCACCTGACGACGGTGTGGATTGGTGCAATACCCAGGGGGGGTCTCCAATCTTACACACGGTCGTTTCGTTTTCGGTGGCCTCTGCTATTTTCACCATCGGAGAATGGAGCTGCTCGATCTCCATTCCCAGCGGGTCCTTGTCACCCGACAGCTCGTCGGATTCTCCTGGGGCCGACCATCCATGGTGTCTTCACTGGCCTGCTCAGTGTCTTCAGTGTCAAAGACTTCAGTCGTCTTCTCAGGGATCTCAACACTGAGACGGCCCAGCCCTTTTTTATAATTTTTAATTTAGAGACAGGGTCTCACTGAGTTGCTTAGGGCCTTGCTAAACTGATGAGGCTGGCTTTGAACTTGCCATCCTCCTGCCTCGCCCTCCGGAGCTGCTGGGATTACAGGTGTGAGCCACCCCGCCCGGCTCATTGGGCCTTTCCTGTTGCAGAGCTCCTGAGTTATGAATTCACTTATGTAAGAACCACATCTTCACTTTAAAATACGGCATTTCTTGGGCTGGGGTGTAACTCCGTGTGGGGCACTTCCCAGCACGTGTGAGGCTTCGATGGATTACACTAATAACTGAGGCCTTAGGGACCTCGCTGTGTCTCCTCCTTATCTGTTCAGTCACTCTGACGCTGGGACCTACCACTGAGGAAGCACGTGGGCACAGTGCGTAGGTGACCTGCCTGCCTGCCTAGGTGAGAAACCAGGATGAGCATGCAGGATTTGGCTGGTCCAAGAAGACCCCTAACCCCTGGGCATCACTACTCATTTTCCTAAAAATATGAAGGAAAAATGGTCCAGACATACTTGTTGATACTTGGATTATTGATTTATTTTTTTTGGGGGGATCGCTGGGGACTGGACCCAGGGGCACTTAACCTCTAAGCCACAACCTCAGGCCTTTTTCTTTTTTATTTGGAGACAGGGTCTCCCTAAGTTCCTTAGGGCCTTGCTAAATTGCTGAGGCTGGTCTTGACCTTATAATCCTCCGCCTCAGCCTCCTGAGCCCCTGGGATTACAGGCGTGTGCCACCGTGCCCAGCCTCTTTGATTTCTTTCCCACATTTTTATTGGTGCATTGTATTGTACGTATAGATGGGACTTGTTACCTATCCGCACACGTACACCACAGAACAATAAAATATGGGCAATATCCCTCCCAGCACTTTCCCCCTCCCTACTCTCTCTCACCCCTTGGTCCCTTTTCTTTACTGCTCTCCCTGTGATTTTTAGGAGATCCACCCCCATCTTTCTTTTCCTTTTTCCTCTCCAGCTTCCACATGAGAGAAAGCATCCAACCCTTAACCTTCTGTGTTTGACTCATTTCGCTTAATGTGATGGTCTCTAGTTCCCTCGATTTTCACGAAAATGCCATAATTTCATTTTTCGTGGCTGAATTCCATTGTGGACATACTGACTTTTATCTCTGCCATCTGTGCATAAGTTCCAATTGCTTCATATTCTATACTCAATATTGATGTGAAAAAAAACTAAAATAAATGACCAGATTATAATGGTACAAGAATACATAAAGTAAAAACCTTTTCCCCAAAGTTTACCTTTACCAACAATTTTATAAGTATCCTTCCATAAAAATTAGAAAAAATTATTTAAACAATATATTTAAAATTTTTTAAAATTTAAATTTAGTTTTATTCATATCATTTTTTTGAGATGGGATATTGCTGTGTTGCCCAGGCTGGTCCTAAACTCATGGCGTCGAGATCCTCCTGCCTCAGCCTCCCGAACAGCTGGGACTACAGGAGCACTCTCTCTTTCTCGATTAGATTGTTCCTAACATTTTTATTGAGCATCCACTCTGTGCCAGGCACTCTTCTGGGAGCCTGGAGGGGCAGGAGCAAAGGTCCTGAGGCTTGCCTGGCATACTCAAGCGAGGCCAGAGTGGCTGGAGCAGTAGATGAAGTGGGCAGGGATAGTCTTCAGCCCCACAGGGAGAAGCCATCAGTTCTAGACTGATTATGACTGTAGAGCTTGCAGGATTTACTGATAGTAAATCAGGGACAGGAAAGAGGGGAGTCCGGGATGACTCCTGGGCCCTTGGTCTCAGCAAGTGGAAGGAAGGTACTGCGAGGCACAGAGCTGGAGGAAGACGGAGGGCTGCAAGCTCTGGGGCAGGTCAGGACAAGAAGAGCGAAGAGCAGAGGTGCCTGTTATACTGCTGGAGTGGGAACTGGTGCAGGCAGAGAACATGCCCATCTGGAACTCAGGGGCAAGGCTGGGCAGCCAGAAGTGATTACTGCGTAGATGGGAATGAAATCACGAGACCGGCCGGGACCTGGAGTCCAGGCGCTGCTGGGCTTTCCAAAGTCCCGAGAGGAGAAGGGGCTGGGGAGCAAGGCAGCCATGCAGAGCAGACTGAGCAGCATGAGGGAGGGTACAAGAGGGAGGGAGAATGAGCTGGGGGTCCCAGAAGCAAGGGAGAAGTGCTTCCCACAGCTGGGGGGCCGCATTGCTAAAGGCTGCCCGTCACTATGACTCCCGTCTGACAGTGACTGCTGGGTTAGCAGCTGGGAAGGAACTAGAGCCCTTGTTAAGTGGAGCAGTGGAGACAGAAATCAAGACGGCCCAGGTTCAGAGGGGCCTGGAGGAGGGGAGGACAGGAGCTGTGGGCAAGCAGCTTTTTTGAGAAGTGTTGCTCAAAGTGAGGGACAGAAATGGCCCAGGAGCTCAGGAAGAAAGCATGACAGACTGTGGAAAGAGTGATCAGTGGGAACCCACTACTAGTACTGCGGCTAAAATGATTCGCAGTTTGAGCTGAGGGCGCCCCGCCCCCATGCTATCCTTGAAGCAGGGCAGCCTCAGAAATAATCATCCCCAGCGCTGTTTTCTCCCCATGGAATCAATTCCTGAACTGATTTTTTTTTTTTTTGCAGTGCCGGGGATTGAACCCAGGGCCTTGTGCTTACCGGGCAAGCACTCTACCAACTGAGCTATATCCCCAGCCCTGAACTGATTTTTTAAACAAAAATTTTTGTAGTTATAGATGGACAGAATGTCTTTATTTTTATGTGGTGCTGAGGACGGAACCCAGTGCCTCAGGCGTGCTCAGCAAGCGCTCTGCACCGAACTACAGCCCCAGCCCTGAACAGGTTTCTTTCCCTTGCCTACCCGCCATCTGTAAAATGAATAGGGCAGGCAGATACTGTCAGGGGCCAAAGGATAGCTGCACCGTTCCCTAAATACACTGGGGTGTTTGGGATCTTTTTGCCCTTTAGTGAGGGCCAGGCTCTTTAATCCTGAGGGATCCTCTCAACCATCCCTCTGATCTAGGATTGCTCTAGTCCAGGGTGTGGGCCAAGTCAGGCTTTGGGGCCCTGATTTGTCTCTCAATAAAGCGTTGAACTTTTGAGGAACTCTCTGCTGGCTGGGTACACCTGCATACACAGGGTAGGGCTTCAGTACAACCCTGCTGCTTTGCATTTATTGCCTGGGAAGGGCGGTGGAGTTAGAGACGTTAGAGAAGGGAAGAGTACCAAGAGGAAGAAGGTCCTAGTGTCACCTGCTATGCGCAGTGCACTCATAGCATTTAATGCTCATAAAGGGCAGGGAGGCGCATGTTATCACTTCCCGTGATCAGATATGGTAAGTGCCTTCTGACTCAGGGCTCTTAATGGGAAGTGGTGTTTAAACAGGTTGATGGCCCTTGCTGTCTGAGTCACCTTAACTCACCCTAGAAAACGTATTTGTGCACACAGGCTGGGACCATTCAGGGTTTCCGGCACGCCAGGCAAGGCTCCTACCTCTGAGCTACATTTCCAGCCCTGAAGTGCACTCTTAAGGGCTGCACGCTCAGTCCCTGGGAGTTGTCGTACATGCCCGTGGGCTGCCTTCAGGCTCTGGGACTGCCCGGGCAACCAGGATGAGGCACAGCTCTCCCAGAGCTCCTGGTTTAGCAGATATGGGTAGTTCAAATTGCCCTTGGGAGCCTGAGTTTTGTGGGTTTTATTTTGTTGAATCTGACTACAAATCTATGTTCAGTGTAGAAAACACGAGTAAGACAAGTGCATAGGAAGTAAGAGCCGTTATGCTAGTAGTAAGGGGGGACCGCCTTTCCTTCCTGTGTCAGGTCGACAAGCTTCGGGCTGCTCAGCGCAGCACGTGCACCCCAAGCGTGTGCTGGGGGCCTCCAGGATGCCTTTTTGGAGCCGGGCCGGGCGTGGGATGCGCCGCGCCCTCGGGTCCGTGGCCCACAGGGACACTCGACGCTGCTGCAGCAAAGGCCCGTCCCTGCTCGGGCCACGCGCTTCGCCGCAGCAGCCCCGCGTCCCAGCTACGAAAAGGCCTTCCGCGACCTCGTGACTCTTCTGGGGGCACCGCTGGGGCGCGGGGGCAGGGCAGGAGGCTCTCGGCCGCGTGCCGGCGCTCGGGGCCCTCCCCGCTGACCTCACCCGGAGCCCGGCCCGGCGCGGGCAGCGAATCGCCGCGCGGGCGCAGGGAACGCCCCGCACTCACTCGGCCGCTACGCAGGCAGTCGGCGCCCGCGCCCGCGGGGCTCCGCGACTCGGTTACCGGCCGGCGCGCTCGGGCCGCCTGCCGCTCGCGTGCCCGCCCCGCTCCGGCGCAGCACAACCGCCCCCGAACCTTCTGGAAGCGGCGTCCCCCCGGCCGCCCCTCCGCCGCCGGAACCCGCCGCCTGCGCCGGCGCCAGAGGCCTTGGCGGCCCGCGGGGCGGAGCCAGCGCGGGGGCGGGGCCAGCGCGGGGCGGCGGCGCGCGATTCGCCCCCGGCGCGCAGGGCCCGCCTCGCCGGCCCTATGGCTCCGCCTCCGCCCTCCCCCTCCATGGCGCCGCCCGGGCTCATTCATTCAGCGCCGGGCCCGCCGGACACCTGCGCTCTGCTCCCGCCGTCCCCGGCCGCCGCCGCCGTCGCTTTCTCCGTCGCCGCTGCCAGCATGTCGGGCCCCGCCGCCGAGACGCCGTCCGCCA
This sequence comes from Glaucomys volans, assembly GCA_020662805.1. Classification (NCBI taxonomy): domain Eukaryota; kingdom Metazoa; phylum Chordata; class Mammalia; order Rodentia; family Sciuridae; genus Glaucomys; species Glaucomys volans. The sequence goes on from JAJEJO010003904.1 coordinate 49,637, forward strand.
TCCAGATCTGCCGGTAAGACTGCGGCGCGCGGCCGGCCCGCCGCGGCCGCCCCCACCCCGGCCGCGGCCCTCACCCGCCGCTGCCGCCCCTTCCCCGCCGGCCTGTGGCCCTCGCCCGTCGACGCCGCCCCCACCCACACCCGGTGCGGGCCCGGCGGTGGTCACCCCTCGCCTCCCTGCGCCGCCGCCCGGAACCCCCCTCCCAGGCGGGATGCGCTTGGAGATGCTGCGGAGCCCGGCGGCGCCGTCGGCTCCTCCCACCGGCCTCCCGGCCGCATCCCAAGGGCGGCGTCCGCGGTCACCCGGCTGTAGGGTGGAGGAAGCGGGACCAGACCCGGCCGGCGACGGGCGGGGGCGGCGCGCAGCCCTGGTGCCCTGCCCGGCTCGCCGCGACCTGGGCCCGGCGCCTCAGCCCAGGCTCCTGAAGGATTCGGAGGTTACCCGGCCGTGGTGCAGTGCCGAGCGAACCTAAGCACTCTGAGATGCATGCAGGTGCTCGGAGTCGTTCGAGCCCGTGGGTGTGTGCCCCTGTGGGAGGGGGCTGCAGATCTACGCTCTCTTAAGTGCACCGTCTTGGCTGTGGGGAGAGCAGGTGTTAAAATGAAGAACAGATAATGCTCTTCTTTTCCAACAGTTCACTGCTCAGGAAAGGGAATGAGTGATGCATGGGCCTGAAAGCATCTTACACAATAGGGGCAAGGATTGTTGTAATAATGCTCCATTCCCCATTCTTCCCCCACGGGGTCCAGCTTAGATAAATGCTGAGCCCTCAAAGGAAGTTGGAGATCATGAAGGAGCTGCTTTTCCCATAGGTGGTGGGGAGGGCAGCTTCAAGGTTACTCTGCCGAGTGGCAGAATTGAAGCAGAGGAAGCTGGCGTTTGTGCATGAGCTAAGTAAGAACCAGGAGTCCCGGCACTCTGGCGTCCTCCCATGGACCACCTAGTGAGAGTTTTGGGCGTTGGTGCCTCAGATGCAGAGGTTGGGCATCGCATTGACCTTGGGCCCAAGTGGTACCCACGTGGGGCAGGTTACTTTTCCTGTGGATGTTACCATCTCCCTGGAAGGCTGGGCTTACAGCAAGTGCTAGGTAAGTGGAGCTTCTTGCTCCCAATTGGGTCTTCTGTCCTGGCTGAGGTCCTTTTCTGACCTCAAGGTCACTTTTGATTTTTCTAGAGAGGAGAAATCTTTGGGGGAGCCCTGATTAATTTTCTTCATTAAGGGCTTTGTGGCTGTCCTGGCCCCACTCACTCCAGCCCTCAGGGGTAAAGGTGATAGCAATTGCTGATATTTGGATGTAGATGGACCTGGAATCAGGTCTTCTTATCAGGCTGATGATTGGGGCTGAGGGGGGACCTTGGGCCTCATCGTTTACACAGAGCTTTTAGCAGTCTCATCTCACTATTTGCCCAGCTTCGCTGGGAGGTAGGGTGGTAGGGATCTCCACCCCTCCTGCTGTGTAGAGGAGGAAATTGAGTAACTCAATAAAGAGCTCTGGAGGCAGGTCCCACCCAGGTCTTCTGATTGCAGATCAGTGTTCTTTCCACTACTTTATCAAATAAAATACTGATCTAAATCTACCCGAGACGGGCTGGGCTCTTATTTACTTCATCAGTGTGATGACTAGCAGTCAATAAGGCCTTCTTTCAACTGGCCTCTAACAGCTGCTGGGTTTTTCTGTATCATTAGACACTTGCATGAGTTGACAAGCATATGTGTGTACCTTTTCTTACCCATTGCTCCTACAGGGTTGCCTCTTACTGTTTCAGAATGACAGATGCATATTGTCCCTAAGTGGCAACCTTGGTGGAGGGATGCGGGAACAGGATCCTGGCTGAGGTGAACCTCAGGCAAAGAACATGAATGCCAAGGGAAGGGAGCTGTGGAAAGGTGGTGGTCACTCTGTTGACCCATAGAAACCCCAGGACACTGGAGAATAGGTATAGCAGGGTAAGGAGCCCTTTAAGGACATCTGAGCCAGCACCTGAGTTGAAAGAGGAGCCACCTGGCCTAGCTCATCCAAGCCATGAATTTTAACAGGACTTCACTGGACACCATGAGGACAAAGCCCTGGGAGGGAAGCTGAGAGTGGAAAATTTAGTCTGCGTGCCTTGCAGGTGGTCACAGCCCAGCAGGGCAAGGATGCTAAGTTCCCACCATCCTAGAAATTAGGGTGCTCATGTGCTCTCAGTTCAGAAGCTGTTGAAGGAGTGGGGGCTTCAAAGGCAAGTGTGGGCGGGGGTTTTAGGCAGCTCTGCATCCTAGGCCTGAAGGAGGGGTGGATTTGGCCTCTGCCCCATAGTAGCCAAGTGACCTGAAGCATGCTGCTTAATCTTTGAACCCTCCACTCCTCATGGGTAGTTCTGAGTGCCTGCTGTTGGCACCGTGCACGTCAGTGGAAGCTCTTTTATGTGAAAGGTGGGACACTGGCTCAGGAGGCGATGGCCTGTGTTCCATGCCCAGCGCTGCCTCTTGCTCAGGCACACAGCTTAACCTCATTGCACATCAGTGTTCTTATCTATAAATTGGAAATCAAATAGTACCTGTCTTGTACGTATTTAGAACTGGCTTCTGGCCCTTCCAAACTTGAGCTCACAAAAGAGAGAGCCACAGCTTCAGCAGCAGGCCGCTGTGGATTGTCGCCCCCTCCTCATTTTGAGCCAGCCTAGCGAGATTACAGTCAGCCCTCCCACAACCGTGCCAGAGGAGGGGGCTTGGTACAGGGGCCCAGCAGGCACGTTGCCTCAGAGCCTGTTTGTGGGGAGGCATGTGACGTGTGCAGGTTGTTTTGCTTGCCCCACTCTCAGATGCAGACCTACAGGCAGCACCCCAGAGCAGGGATCACTGTCCCGTGCGACTGAGAATGCCTGCCCTGGAGCTGGGTCTGGTAGACATGCACTGGATGCTAGGTGAATGGGTGACTTTCAGTATGTTGCGGGGTTGGAGTATTTCCTCTTGGAGCTCCATCTTTGGCTTTTCAATGGAATTAGTGAAAACAGAATCTGATTTACAGAGATCACACTCAGCTAATATATTCTGGAGCAGTCCACAAAATAAGGCACAGAGCTGGCTCCCTTTCTGTTAGGATGTGGGGACCCTGGTGAAGATGCCTGTCATCCCAGGACTCTAGAGGCCGAGGCAAGAGGATGGCAAGGAGGCCAGCCTGGGCAACTTAGCAGGACCTGTCTCAAAAAAAAAAAATCATGGGAATGGGGCTCAGTGGATGCACATCTAGCACGCATGAGCCCTTTGGTTCAGTCCCCAGCCCTGCACAGTCACCACCACCAGCAGCCACTGTGAGGTGTAATACGCCTGCATTAAAACACAGCTGTTTTAAACCCGCAGCTCTCTGAGTTGTGACACGCGTACACCTGTATGACAGCCACCCGGTTGCAGCAGCAGTTCCCTCACCCCGGAAAGCCCCTGTCTGCCTCTGGGCAGTCATTTCCTTCCCCATCACTGGCCCCTGCAAACAGATCTGTTTTCTCTCCCTCCAGTGTTGCCTTTTCTAGGATTTCGTCTTGGCGGACTCGTGCTGAGCACGGTGTCTGTGACCTCGCTTGTGTGTGTGGAGCCCTTTCTGTGTCACCCGGTAATCTTCCATTCCCTGGACGTTGAACTGATTGCTCTCCTCCCCAGTCAAGGAGCATTGGGACCTTCTCAGCTTTCAGCAGTTGTGAATGAGGTCCACAAATTAGACTTCAGAAATTTAGGACATACGGAGAAAATGGGAGCTGTTTGTTGATAGTTGGTGATGTTAAGGACTCTGTATTATGTATTTTAGGTGGGATCATTCCTTTGTGCTGTATGTATGTATGAATGTATGTATGTATTTTTAAGGCAAGGTCTCACTGTTGCCCAGGTTGGCCTCTAACTCCTGAGTTCAAGAGACCTTCCTGCCTCAGCCTCCTGAGTAGCTGGGACTGCAGGTGTGCACCCTGCAGCCTGCCTATGTGCGTAGGCACGCCTGTAATCCCAGCTACTTGGCAGGCTGAGGCAGGAGGATCACAAGTTTGAGGCCAGCCTGGTCCTGCCTTAAAATAAGCAATGGAAAGGGCTGTGGGTTTAGTTTGGTGGTAGAGCCCCCTGGGTTCAGTGTTCTTTTAGAGGGAATGCTGAGGTGTTCACAGATGCCGAGCTCTAAGGTCTGGGATCTGCTGCATGATTTCTGGCATGGGAGAATGAGTAGGAGCAGAGAGAAAACCAGGAGGCCCAGTTGATTGTTTTAGGAGAGCAGGATAGGGACATGGCTAGTCCCCTCCTCACCCCTACTCCTATAAGCCTTTGATGCTTTCTACAATAAAGATCAAAACAAAAAAGAACAGGCTCCTGAGCCCTCACCGCAGACTCAGAATGGGGATGGAGGGCGAAACCTGCCTTTCCTCCACCCTTCAGGAATTGCCACACTTTCTCAGCCTCCCTGCCAGACCAGGACCTCTGCCCTACTTGGCAGCCTGCCAGCCCTGCTGGCACCTGTGGTACCCATGCACTGAGGGCTGTTGGCCCAGGTGGAATCTGTGCTTCCACTTGGCAGACGCCAGGCCAGGCTGAGTGGTGTAGAGGCTTGAGGGTCTGGAAGATGGGAGGGTGATCCTCCTATGCCATCCCACTGACAGGCGGTGCCCTGTCCCTGCCTCCTGCTCTCATTTGCTCGTGACACAGCCTGGGCTGTGTGACTTCAGGCCGAGTCATGAATTCCTTACATCACTGGGCTCCGGAAGCTGATCCGCCAGTCGGTCCACCTACTGGTGATAGAGGAAGAGGGAGTCCAGCCAGATTCCCTCTGGGAGCCCTGTGGGATCAGGACGCTCACTCCTAAGCTGGCAGTGAGCAGAGGAGCTAAGCTCTGCCCAGGGAAAGCTGGGTAAACCATCGAACCTGCTCACTGCAGAATGAAGCTGCTGGTGAGGGCCCTTTGCCTCCGGCAGCTTGGGAGGCAGGCTGCTGTCTGGAAGCTGGTGACAGGCCAGAAGTATGTGTGGCCTGGGGAAAGATGCTGGGCTTCCGTCCCGGCTTTTGGAACCTGGACTGATTTTCTGCAGTCCCAACCTTGCGTCACCAGAGTAGGAAGGTAAGATGACTGGCAATATTTTGTGCCCAGGAAGTATCCTGTGCCCCCCAACCCTCCCATCCCCACAGGAGTTGGAGGATCTGATGGGAATCCCCGGGAATGAGCGGTGGTGAGTTGCCTGTTTTGTGTCTTAGGCTGTCATCCTTAGTTGAGACCTGACTTGCTTTTCCTCCAGGGACCAGTGGAGGTCCTTCAGCTCCAGGCCCAGCAGCCCCCAGGCTGAAGGAAGCTGGACCTTTCCCCCTGAGCCAACATCCATCTGCTCCCTCTGCTCCCAGGTGGCTCCCCCAGAGGTTGAGCAGGGCAGGGGAGCTGTTCTCGCAGCCAGGCTCATCCTTAACAGCGTACCAAGCTGCTTCCAAAGTGCTTTTGCATTTTTTATTTCTCTTAAGCTTGGCAGAGCTTTGCCCGGTGGGCATGTGTGTCCCCGCTTCTGGCCAGCTTTGTTGGAATGTGGCTGCTGTACATTTCCCCCTCGCTGCTGTGCAGCTTAGGTGGGGTTTCTGTGTGAACATGGCCTCAATCAAGTTTGCAGGGGGTGATAGTCTTTTGCTCTGTGGCAGGGAGCTCCTCTAACGCCCACCCCCCAGTCTCCAGAGTGACAAGAGTGTGTTTGTATGCTAATGAATGACGGTGGCCGGCCCTCGGCAGGAGTAGAAGGTTGGAACCTCCCTCCCCCAGGTTGGGCCTAGGGAGAGTTAAACACCCTTGGTCAGTGATTTAGTCAGGCAATCTTCATTCATAAGAATCTCTAAACTGGGGCTGGGGATCTGGCAGGCTCAGAGAGGTAGGAAGCTCCGCGCCCTTGCCTTGCCCTCTGAGTCTTCCCTTTGTCTGTTCCTGGGTTTTGTCCTTTATGATAAACCTGAAATAGGAAAGCACTGTCCTCATCTGTGAGTGCTTCTAGCAGATCAGTCTTGAGGAGGTACTTCTGGGAACCCCTGTTAACAGATGGTTGTCACCCTGGGACTTGGGACAGGTGTCCAGGGATCTGCACTGACTCTGGGACTGTGTTGGCAATGAACTGAACTGTAGGACCCTGGAGTCTCTGACTCCTCTCTGGTGTGTGCTATCAGAAGTGTGGTGGGCAGGAAGAGCTGCCTAGGAGTGGACGTGCCAGGGTGACACCAGCTGTCCATCTTTCCATGTGCCTATTGGTCATTTGCTTATCTTTGGAGAATGGTCAGGTCAGGCAGGCCCTTTGCCTGCTTTTCAACTGGCTGATTTGTCTTTTTGTTAATTGAGCTATCGAGTTCATTACATATTCTAGATACAAGTCCCCTTCTCAGGTACAATATTTTTCAATTAATTTTTTCCAGTTTTTAAAAATTGCATTGGGCTCCATGTGAGAGCCCTGCCCAGCCTGTGGGAGACGCTGGGTTCCATCCCCAGCATCACAATGAGCAAACGCATGAGGAACAGAGCGCAGGCCGCCCTCATCGCCTGTACCCTTCACCTGTTTTCGATTTGCATGTCCATAATGATTGTCGAGCATCTTTCATGTGTTTATGGGTAATGTGTATAGCATCTTCGGATACGTGTCTACTCGGCCTCTTTGCCCTTTTTTTTTTTTGGCGGTGCTGGGGATTGAACCCAGGGCCTTGTGCTTGCGAGGCAGGCACTCTACCAACTGAGCTGTATCCCCGCCCTCTTTGCCCATTTTTGAAATGGGTGTATTGTTATTCCAAAATTTCTCCATATATTTTGAATAGTAATTCCTTATCAGTTAATATGAGTTGCAAAAATTTTTTTCTATTTCTGTAGCTTGCCTTTATACTCTTTATTTTTAATTTTTTTGGTAGCGGTGATTGAACTCAGGGGTGCTCTACCACTGAGCTACATCCCCAGTCCTTTTTATTTTTATTTTGGAAGGCAACTATGCTCACCACTAAAACACCAATGCAGAATTATTCTTTTGTTTGTTTGTTTGTTTTGGGTCAGGGTCTCACTGAGTTGCTGAGGCTGGCTTTGAACTTGCGATCTTCCTGCCTCAGCCTTGTTGTGGCCACTTGCACCTGGACCTTTCTACTTGCTTTTTTGTGTGTGTGTGATGGAGGGGATTGATCCCAGGGCCTGAAGTGTTTGATATTCTTTTAATGCACAATTTTAAAAAGTTGTCATGAAGCCGGGCAAGGTGGCGCACGCCTATAATCCCAGCACTTGGGAGGCTGAGGCAGGAGGATCGCGAGTTCAAAGCCAGTCTCAGTAACTTACCGAGGCCCTAAGCAACTCAGTGAAACCCTGTCTCTAAATAAAATACAAAATAGGGCTGGGGATGTGGCTCAGCGATCAAGTGCCCCTGGGTTCAATCCCCAGTACCAAAAAAAAAAAAGTTGTCATGAAATCCAGTTTTTCTAATTTTTTCTTTTGTTGCCTGTGTGGTTGGTGTATGTTATGACCAAAAAATTACGGCCAATTTCAGTGTCATGGAAGATTTTGTTTTGTTTTCTTCTGATGCTTTATAATTTTATGTCTTACATTAGGCCTTATAATCCTTTTGAGTCAGCTCTTGTCAGATGTTGTTAGGAAAGGGTCCAACTTCATTCTTTTTTATTATTTTTTTCATAGTGGGGCTTGAACCCAGTTCTTCACACAAGTGGGCAAACGCTGTACCACTGAACCTCACTCTCTTAATTTCAAGACAGGGTCTTGCTAAGTTGCTAAGTTGCTGAGGCTGGCCTTGAACTTAGGATCCTCCTGCCTCAGCCCCACCCCCCAGTAGCTGGGGTTCCAGATGTGTGCCACTGCACCTGGCCACCTTTTCTTTTCAGGGATATCTTTGGAAACCCACAGGTTTTAATTTTAAGGAAGTCCAGTTGGTTCTTGTTTTTTATTCTTGTTGCTCGTGCTTTTGTTGTGTCTAAGAAACCTTTGTCAGATCCAAAGAGACAGATTCACGTGTGTTCTCACTGCGTTTAGGTGAGGGGCCTATTGTGAGGTCCTTGCATGGGGGGTGAGGTGGATCCAGCTGCGTCCTTGTGCATGCGGACACACCTCTGTTCACAGAGGTCACTTTTCTTGGCTGCATCAAGCTGGTAGGTACGTGGAGGGCTGAGACCATGGTCCTCCTGACTTCACCAGAGGCTTCCTCCCACGAGCCCCGGCCACTCTCTGTGAACTCTCATTTCCAAGGGGACCAATGCAGAAAGTCCACACGCACTGATCAAACTAGTGCTCGCCCTGTGTGGCGGGAGCAGGCCCATTGCGCCTGACCCCTAGCTTTCCTCCCCTCCCATCCTGAGTAGCAGCAGCCCCTGTCGCCTGCTGGCCTCCTGGTCCCTGTCCTACCCCTTCCCCAGGTGGTCCTTCTGGACTTAGCCTATCCCATCAGGGGCAGGTCTCCTGGGGAGACTTGGTCTGGTGGGGCCGAGGTGTGTTGAGAAGTTCTGTAGTTGGGAGTTTGTGTAGAGCGCTCCTGCTCTTGAGCTTGCCCCGTGGCCCTGCAGTCTGGGTGGGCATCAGGGACTTAGGCAGATCATTTTGAAACCAGCTGGGGAGGTAGCTCTCAGAGGGGAGTGAACTATCCAGGAGAAGGGTTTTTCTTTTTCTTTTTTTTTTTTTTAATTCCCAGTGCTGGGATGGAAGCCCATGGTGGACAGGTGCTCTGCCTCTGAGCTACACAAAAGTCCCTTTTTATTTTTTATTTTGAGACAGGGTCTTGCTAAGTTGTGGAGGCTGGACTTGAATTTGCCATCTTCCTGCCCCAACCTCCTGAGTCTCCCTGCAAGAGTATGTGCCTGGCAAATATGTTTTGTGTTTGCAAAACAAACCTCCTGCCCTCTCTATGGGCTGTGAAGCCACGTACGCTGACGGTGTGTCCGGGAGGCCTGGTGCTCTGGGAGCCTGCAGTCACGCTCACCTTCCCATGGTGCTCAGCTCCAGGAGGCACAGCAGTGCTTCACATTATTATGGTTTTTTTTTTGGTCCTGGGGTTTGACCCCAGCGGTGCTTAACCACTGAGCCACATCCCCAGCCCTTGTTAAATTTTGAGACAGGGTCTCACCAAGTTGCTGAGGGGCTCACTAAATGGCTAAGGCTGGCTTTGAACTTGTGACCCCATGCTTCAGCTTCCCGAGCCGCTGGGATCCCAGGCGTGTGTAATTGCCCACGTTTTACAGATGGGGCCACTGAAGCACAAGTAGCCGGCGGGGTCAGGAAGATGACTTGGAGCCCAGTCTTCCTGGAGCTTAATTCTCCTTGCCTCACTGCCGCCCTTGACCCAGGGCAGAGGCAGCTGACATGGGTGGGGGCAGGTGCAGCCCAGTATCTATCTGCGGATGAACAGAGGAAGAAAGTGGAGTGTAGGAGAGGCCCCTGGTTCTTGGCTGGCAGCTGTGAAGGTCTCAGATGTGGCCGGAAAGCCTGCACTCCCACAGGCCTAGCAGGCACACCTGCAGGAAGGGGCACCCCGCTCTAGCCATCAGTGGGGCAAGGCGCCTCCCCACAATTAGGAAAGCTGTTGCCACGGAAACCTGAGGGGCCCGGATTGGACCCTAAGCAAAGGTACCGTTAGGTGTTAGTGAAAGCACGATTGGACAAGGTACAATCCTTACCTAACATACCTGGATGTCACATGGTATGTTACCCTAGTTAACATAAGGGCAGACAGGTAATAAACTTGATCAGCTACAGGGACAAGACATTCCCGCAATAGGCGAGTTTGCAGGCAGCTCGCAACTTGCCTGCTTCCACCCCTCTCCCAGGGTCTGCGTCTTGACTCCACGCCGCTTACCCAGCGACTGAGTGAGGCCGAGGAGAAACTCCCTTCAGTGGAGCCTCACACGGTGGACTTTTATCATAAAATGAAATTGTCATTTGCAGGAAAACGGATGAACTAGAGACCATCATGTTAAGTACAATAAGCCAACCTCGGAAGGTCAAGGGTCCTGTAGAAGGGCCTCGTGTGGAAGCTGGAGAGGAAGAGAAGGGGGTGGAGGTTGTGAAAATCAAGGGGGGTATTTGTGTAGAACTAGATCAAGATAAAAATTTACCCAGTGCTGGGTATGGTGGCACACGCCTGTAATCCCAGCACTTGGGAGGCTGAGGCAGGAGGATCTCGAGTTCAAAGCCAGCCTCAGCAACTTAGCGAGGCCCTAAGCAACTCAGTGAGACCCTGTCTCTAAATAAAATACATAAAAGGACTGGGGATGTGGCTCAGTGGTGGAGTGCCCCTGAGTTCAATCCCCAGTACCAAAAAGAAAAAAAAACAAGCATGAAGGGGACAGGTGACGAAGCTCCAACCCTCTGGGCACAGTGAGGAGGTGTCTAGTGCTGGGAAGAGACGGGGCACCCAGCTGTGGCTCTCAGTGGCCCGGGATTGGTCAGAGGTGTGATGTGGCCTCTGCACTCAGCGTGAGGCGGGAGCTTCTCTGAGCCCGAAGCCAATGCAGCCCTGGCCTGCTCTCCCAGAACAGGTCTCCTGGGGTCGGGAAGGTGCATGCTGTGTGCCCTGCTGTCCCCAGGGAGGGGAACTGAACCCTCCACCCCGTCCTTCCTTGCCCTGGTGCACGTCATCAGGGGAATGTTGGTGACAGAAGACACTCATCTGTTGACAGTGCCCGGACTTCTTTCTTTCTTTGAAAAGACACACAACACAGGGTTCCCTGTGTTGCGCAGGCTGACCTTGAACTCCTGGCCCAGGAGTTCCAGATTCTCCTGCCTCAGCCTTCCAAGGAGCTGGGACCCCAGGTGCCTGCCAGGCTGAGGGTTTCATTGCCTCCTGGGCACCCGTGCTGCGTGGGTGCAGACTGGCCCTTGCCCAGCGGACCCAGGCGCCGCCGTGTTTCCCTGCGGCCTCTGGCCGTGCTGGCCAGGCGTAGCTGCTGGGCTCTCAGCTCTAGCAGCGCCGTGTCTTGATGCCCGTGCCCAGGAAGCCGGGTCCTGGTGACCGACACTCTGTGCTTCAGTGACAGCGGCTCTTAGAAGTGGGGACACTCGTAAACCACCGTGGGGAGAGCTGGCTGCTGCCACCCATGATTTTTCCTAGACTCTGCTTTAGTGGCTTCCACGCGCCCACTGAGTTTGGCGTGTATTTTTGTGCGTTTAACAGAACACCGGGCAGCGCTAATGGAAGAGCGTGTGCCCGCTGCCCTCCCAGGTGGCTGCACCATCTTGTGTTCCCACCAGTAGCGACAGAATTCCTGTGGTCCACATCCTGCCAGCGTTTGGGTTCAGGCCTTGTCGCAGGCATGCTGTGGCGTCTCGGGCTCCTCTAGGTTGTGCCTTCCAGTGACAGAGACGCCGAACCCCTTTTTTACGTGCTTCTTGGCCGCCTGTGTGCTTGCTTTCCTGAGGTGCTCCTTCAGGTCTTTGGCTCAGTATTGGTTTTTTTTTTTTTTTTTTTGGGTACTGGGGACTGAGCCCAGAGGCCCTTACCACCCAGCCACATCCCCAGTCCTTTTTTATTTTTTTGAGACAGGGTCTCGCTAAGTTGCTGAGACTGGCCTTGAACTTGATCTGCCTGCCTCAGCCTCCCAAGTCACTGGGATGACACATGTGCACCTGTGCCTGGCTCTTTGGCCAAATTTTAACTGGCTGTTGTTTTTCTTTTCCTTTTCTTTGCGGTGCTGGGGTAGTTCTGGCCCTGAGCATCCTAGGCAAGTGCTCTGCTACCACACCGCATCCCTAACCCTGGCTCATTCATTTTCTTATTGTTCAGTTTCAAGAGTGCTTTGTGTCTGGGTGCAGTGACGCACCCTTGTGGTCCCAGCGACTCAGGAGGCTGAGGCAGGAGGATCACACGTTTGAGGCCAGTCTCAGCAACTTCGTGAGGCCCTCAGCAACTTAGCCAGACCCTGTCTCAAAATGATGTGGCTCGGAGGCAAAGTGCCCTGGGTTCAATCCCCTGTACTTAAAGGGGCGGGGGAGAGGAGAGAGAGCGAGATTTTGGATGCCGGGCGTTGGTTGGATGTGCTTTGTCAGTGTTTTCTCCCGTCTCTGGCCCGTCTCTCATTCTCTCAGCCATGTCCTTCTCAGGATTGAAGTTTTAATTTCGGTACCGTAGACTCGTGGGCCAGTGAGGAGACGCCGTCCTTCTTGGCCAGTGTCACACGTGGCTTCTCCTCTGCACATTAACTCGGGTGTTTCCCGGGAGGCTGCGAGCTGCTCCTGCCGGCCCTTCTGGGTCAGGAGGCGGGTCAGCCCGGAGCCCTGGGTGCTGCAGGGGGGAGGGGCTGGGCAGGGTGTGGCAGTGCTCTGGAGCCAGGCCTCCTCGGGCGTCTGCTCCCGCCTTGTCCGGCTGCCTCTCTGGGGCCCCCGTGCCCATTTTCTCCAGGGGCTTTTTTCCTCTCCCTCAGGAAGTGGGATTCTGGGTACTGCAGTGACCAGAGGCCGGTGCCCTGGAGTTACTTGGCACAAGCACTCAGGGCCTGCTGGCCTGTCCCTCGGGGGACATCCCTGCCAGTCCCAGTGGGTACACGAGAAGGCTTTGACCCGTGCCAACCAGCATGGTGCCAAGTGGTGCCCTAACTGGAGCTCCTGGGACCATCGGGCCACCCCACTTCAGTCTCGGAATGCACGGGCAGAGTGGTGGCCAGAGGGCTTGGAACACCCTGCTTCCTGCCCAGGGACAGGGACCAGGTGGTGGGCCACATTCCGGAGACTGCCCGGGGGTCAGCTCCTGGGGAAGCCAAGGCGCCTGCCCAGAGCTGTGACCCCAAAGGGTCACAGGGCAGCGGGACGGGCGGCGGGAGGGTACTGCTCAGCTGCCTTACTGGGGGTAGTTTGTTGAACGCCGGGAGATGAAGTGCATCTCATCACGGCCTCCTGTGCCTGTGAACGGAAGCCAGGGCCACCCTGGAGATAAGCAGCGGCCGCCCCCCGGGGGCTCCTTCCTGCCCGGCGCCCTGCCTTCCTCCCGCCCATGGGCACTGCTGTCTGCCTGCCTAGACTTCTCTCGCAGTGGAGTCGCAGGCTGGCCTCTTGACTCAGGCCCTCCGCTCCAAGCAGGTTGTCAGGTTGTCGCGTGTGTCCCCGTGCTCCTGGTTTCTTACTGAGTGCTCCCCTCTGCCTGGATGTGCCAGTTGGTTCTGTCTGGGGGGATGTGTGAGCTGCGCCAGGTTCTGGCTTTGCGTGGAAAGTCCCCCTGAGTGTCTGTCTGCAAGCCTGGCAGGGACAGCTGCTCTCTTGGTGCTTGTGGGTAAACACGAGGAGCACGGTGGGTGTGTTTGTGGCAGGTGTGCCCGAATCATTTGGGAAACTGCCAAACTGTTTCAAAGTGCTTGTGCCTTTCGCATTTTCGGCCTCCAAGAAGGGGAATTCCAGTCCTCACTGGCTCTTTTGAGCTTTAGCCATTCAGACGGGGTGCAGGGGTCCCCTGAAGTGTGTGTTCCCAGTGTCCAGAGGTGGGGGGCTTTTCACGTTGTGCATTTGCTGCCTGCATTTTCCCATTTGAGTCTTTTGACTGTTTTAGGAAATTGCGTGATTTGTTCTCTGTGGGTTTCGCTGTTTGCTCGGTAGCAGGATTGAACCTTGAAAACATGCATCGCACCGGATGATCCTGGGCACACTGAATGACCCCGTGCATTTGAAAAATCCAGAAGAGGCCAATCTGCAGAGGCAGGCAGGCTGTGGGGGTGGGACGCTGGGGCTGAGCAGGGGCATGGCAGCGACTGCAAAGGCTGCAGGTTTGTTGGGGGGTGATGAGAATGTTCTGGAATGAATGGTGGTAGCAGCTGCACCACCTTGGGAATCTACTAGGCAGCACTGAATCCTACAGCCCAAAGGGTGTCCTTCCATCTATGAGTCACATACAGGTGCCACACACAAAGAGTGGCTGGACACAGGAAGCTGTAGGCAATGGGCAGGCTCATCCGGGCTCCTGGAGCCCGAAAAACACCTCGCCCTGGCCCAGAGAGGCACTCCCAGCACCATCTAAAGGAACACAGCTGGGCACAGAGGCTCCCTGACCCTGAACAAGCCAGACCATAAAGAGAAGCAGCTCAGGGCCCCGGCTTGTGAGGGTGCTTTTCTGGGGAAACGCTGCCAGTTTCTGAAGCTTTCAACACATCAAGAGATGGCAGCAGCTTTTCCCGTCCCCCCACACCTGCCCACAGAGCAGGGGACCTCACCTGAGTACCAGGGACCAGAGCCAGGGAGAGGCAGGAAATGAGCCAGGCTTGTCTCTGCAGCTCAGCTCCAGAGACCAGAAGCCAGGCTAGCAGGGGGCACTCAGGGGATTCCGGGGCAATTCTGCAACCACGGCCACTCAAGGGAGGTCACATTCCCCCCGGAAACACCCCCTCATCCCAGAGGAAGCTGACAGGCGGCAACTTAGACCCCGCTCCATGAGGGTCTCTCAGAGCTCCGAAAAAAAGGGAATGATGGCCGGGTGCGGTGGCCATGCCTGTGATCCCAGCAGCTCAGGGGGCCGAGGCAGGAGGACCCCAAGTTCAAAGCCAGCCTCAGCAACTTAGCAAGGCCCCAAGCCTTTTTATCCGTTCCCATGGAGGCTCCATTTGGGGTGGGCTAGGGCCAGTGGAGAGGGAAGCCAGGGTTGCTTAGGGAGGTGGCAATGCTTGTTCGGAGGGATGGGGCCAAGTCCAAAGGGCGCAGCACTGGGGGCCTCGGTCTCTCCCTGAGTCTGCCTGGCTGCAGCCTGGGGAGGAGCAGCAGAGGCCCAGGAAGGCCATGCTCACACTGTGTCGAGGCCTGTCCCTCCACGTCCTCAGGAAGGGAGTCAGTGAAGCCTTTCTCGGGGAGAAGGTCAAGCAGTGAGTTGGATGCCGAGAGGGACCATGGGACTGTGGGGGGTGGAGGTGTGTTTGGGCAAGGCATGCTGTGGCCACTGAGCGGGCAGAGCTGTGGTTCCTAGGCACTGGGGCCTGGGGACTCTGGTCACATGGCACCCCATGGCCTTGGGGAACTTTTTCTCTGTCTTGAAGAGGAAAATAGGCTGGCTGGACCCAGCACGGGGCCCTGGGCACCCAGAGTTGTGGACTAAATGCTTCGGGGCTCTCAGACCAGGGAAGGGGGCAGGGGCATGCGCCTGTGTTCCTGGAGACTGTAGCTAGGAAGCTGGGGCAGGAGGATCACAGATTTGAGGCCAGCCTCAGTAATTTATCGAGACCCTGTCTCAAAAAACAAAAGGACTGGGGATGTGTCTCAGTGGTGAAGTACCTCTGGGTTCACCAGTACCAGAAACAAAATAACAAAGAACCCTGATGGGCAGCTGAGGGCAGTGACCCCTGTCAGGATGTGTGGTTGGACAGACTCTCTGGGGAGGTCCAGGTGCCCTGGGCCTCCTCTGTGGGGAGACATTTTCGGTATGGTTGGGGGGCCCTCCAGAATCCCCTCTTACCAATTCCAGGCATGCAGCTCCCCTGGGCTGGTGGGGCTGAGGACAGAGCCGAGGGCAGCCTGGCACTTCCCACTGGGTCAGGGAGGGCTGGTGGCCTGGGGCAGCCCCTCCCTGTAGGGCCCAGTGCTGATGCTATCATGCTTAGAGCGTCCTCCTCCCTTGTTTTACGAGCAGGTAAGGTGGGAGGGGAGCAGGTAAGGTGGGAGGGACTGCTGGCAGTGACACTTGTGCTCTGGAGTAATTTACCTGGACTGCTTTTACGGGAATGGCCCCAATTAGGAAGTCCTCCAGGGTTGGTGGCACTGAGTGGCAGCTGAAGCCGCGCCTTTGATAAGAGGCTGTGACCTTGCCTGGCCTGGGGCGCTCCCTGGCTCCTGTTCCCTTCTGACAGCCAGGCCTTGGGGGCTGGACCAGAGGTGTCAGGGGCCCCCGAATGGCCTGACTGCATTAGCCTGTCCGGCACTGCCTTGTCTGGGGGAGCCTCTGTGCCACTGCCCCCCTGGCTGGGGTTTCCATTTCAGTTGCTGGTGGCAGGATCCCTGGGAAAGCTGTTCTGTGTGGGGTGGCTTTGGGACAGATCTGGGGTGAGGTCATGGTGATAACCTGCCGCCGGCCACTGTCACCGACTTCCTTCCCTACACCCAGACACCCAGTGGAACTGGGAAGGTAGAGTGGAGGAAAGACATGGCAGGCCCTGGCACACAGGGGGTTGGCCCTGGGGACGGGTTTGGGTTCAGCAGGACATAGGCTCAGGTCTGCGGGCCTTCTTAGCAGCCTGTGACCCTCCTCCTGCCTGCAGGAGCTCCAGAAGGCTGGCAGTGGGACCAGCCTGGGGCCGGCCTTGCTGAGAAGGGCCGGGTGGGCAGTCTGCCCTGGGGGTACCCCAGACCCTCCAGACTTGTCCTGAGGCTGCACCTTTGCCTTCCTGCCCTCCTGGCCGGGCTGCCGGAAGGGCTTGCAGAATTACTGCAGTTGCAGTGATTTACAAAGCAAGGTTTCTATGACGACTGGCTTTTGGGGACGCAGCCTCTTCCTGTTTATCGGGCAGCCCAGGAAGCCAGCGCTGCTCCCACCAAGCTGGCCCAGCCCAGGAGCCAGTGTGGCCCCAGGTCAGGCACGCTGACCTCGCCCTGCTTGGTGGGAAGGGTGAGTGGCCATGTGACCACTGCCGCTGCGACCTCGCCTTGCTCTGGACCTGAGCCCAGGGTATCCTGCTGCCATGGCTTCCCAGCTGAGCAGGTACTGCCAGTCCCAGCCCCACCCAGGCTGTGTGGGGACCACTGTGGGAAGAGGGTGTCTGGGCGACCCTGGGGTGGAGGGGATGTGACTCCCTGGGCCTGGCAGGCTGTCTGGCTTCCTGTGACCAGGAGGGTCAGCAGTGCACCTACCTGGCCCTGTGCTTGTGATTCCTGGACGTGTAGATGGTCATCCCAAGCGGGAACAGGAAGTCCAGACCCTGTGGTCTGGGGGCTCAAGTCCCTGGGACGTGGCGGCTGCCTGTCCTTGCAGCCTCTAGGTGCTCCTTTCCCCACTGGCTGGCTGGTGCTGTGTCCCGTGGTCTGTGGAGCCCTCTGTGCTTCCCACACACAGCCCTGGCCCTGCGAGTCCTGGGGTTGGGGTGCAGGTCCCTCCCTCCCTGCCCCAACCAAAGTGTGAGGCTGCAAAAGAAGCAGTGGTGAGTTGTCCACCCTGTTCTGTCATGCCCTGGGCCCTGGGGGGCCTGGAAACTTCTTTTCTATTTTATTTATATTTCTTTTTTTGGTACCAGGAATTGAACCCAGGGGTGCTTACCCCCGGAGCCACGTCCCCAGCCTTATTTTGTATTTTATTTGGAGACAGGGTCTCACTGAGTTGCTTAGGGCCTCGCTTTTGCTGAGACTGGCTTTGAACTCATGATCCTCCTGCCTCAGCCTCCCGAACTGCTGGGGTTACAGACTGCCTGGCTTAAAACTTTTCTTAACCCGTTTCCCCACCCCTGTCTTATTCTGGGGCACCGAGTGAGTCTCTGAGGGCTTGAGGAACATTGCCAGAAACTTCTTAGGCAGCCTGTTGAAGAAGATAAACAGCACCACTTGGGCTTCTGTTTGGCAGAGTCTGGTAGCAGATGAGGTGACACCTATGTCTGGACTGGCCCTCCAGGTCCAGCGGCTGGCCACATGCTGCTTTGTCCCTCCTGCCGTGAAGCCCCAGCCCTTCTCCTTCCAGGAGTGGCCACCCTCCCTCCCTGGCCTGGGCAGTTGCCCTAGAACCACGGGTTCTGCAGCCCCTAGGGCATGAGCACAGCCTCCGCAGCCATCACCCTGATGGCCACCTGCAGCCCCACGAGGGAGGACGGTCATCCAAGATCTGTCAGAAACCTCCGTCCTGACCGTCTGCCCTGGCTGCAGGAGGTCAGCACAAGCTCCTGGCTTGTCCTCAGCACCTACTGGGCCTCTGGCTCTGGCCAGCGTGGTCTGTGGGTATCCTTGTAGTTGGTGGCCTGCCTGCGTCCTGCCCGTCTGGAGCCGCCAAACCCTGATCGGATGTTGTCTTGCCCGTGAACCTGCTCGCTGGGCGCTGCCCTTCTTCCTGCAGAGCAGAGGAAGCCGCGCTGCTCCGGTTGCCATGGTTTTCAGGCAGCCGTGTGGTAATTTTAGCAGTGACATTTCGGAGGCAAAGTCAGAGACCCTGGCCGCACTCCCAGCATGCTGTGGGAGGGGCGGGCAGGGGTCAGCCACCTCAGGGCCGCTGCCAGGACAGCTGTGCAGGGGCTCGGCTGCAGGGGCTGAGCAGGCTTGTGTGTGGCCACCCACCCCGTGACCGTGTGGGCCACCTGGGCCACTCACGGCTGCCTCTAGGAGGAGCGGGGACCTCCAGGCAGGGGCTCCCGTGAGAAGTGACCACAGGCAGGCGGCTTAAAACAGCAGGGACGGGCTGGCTGTGTCTCAGTGGCAGAGCGCTTGCCTGGCACAAATGAGGCGCTGGGTTCCATCCTCAGCGCCACATAAAAACGAGTAAGTAGAATCAAAGTATTATGTCCATCTACACCTCAAACAAACAAACAAACAAACAAACAAACGAACAACCAGCAGGGCTTCCCTCCTCTGCTGGAGCCTAAGTCTGGGTCTGTAGTCCAGCGTCTGCAGGCCATGCTCCCTCTGGGGCTCCAGGGGAGGTGTCTCTCAGCTCTGGTGACTTCAGGCTGTCCCTGGTGGTCCTTGGCTGGTGGCCGTGTCACTTTGGTCTCTGCCTCTGTCTTTGCACGGCCTCCTCCATGTGTCTCAGGTCAGTTTCCCTATAAGGGTATCAGTCACCCTTACATTGGTGGCATTGGGCCTCTTACCTGAGCCATGTCAGCGAGGGTAATTCAAACCAAGGTCATTCGTAGTCACAGGGTTTAGGACTTGAGTGTGGCTTTTCACCCCAGGCCACAGGCTCCACCTTGAGGGGATCTGGAAGAGCAGAGGACACGGCCGGCCTCTAGGGTCCTGCCATGAGGCTGGGACCAGGGGTGCCCCATGATGTTTCGAGGTCTCGGTGCTTGTTCTGGCCTCTGGGCAGGCACGAGAGAGCCACTGCTGCAGGGCACTCGGGACGGGTCCTGTGTGACGACTAGGTGGCCAAGGCCATGCAGAGGATGAGTGTCTTGAGCTGTGCCTTGAACGATTTCAGGTTGAGAGGGTTTGAAGTCTGCAAGCTCGCTGAGCCCTGGTCCAGTGTTGTTCCCTTCCCCAGGGGCAGCGAAGCTTGCAGAGGTGCTCCCAGGTCACCTTGTCCCCGCTGGTCGGTGCCTGGCCGTGTTTACCTGACAGGGAGTCTCAGACCTCCTGCCTCTTGCTCAAGCTGACTCCGCTATATGAAGACGCTGAGGTTCTCTGAGCCCTGGTGGGGACATCGGGGAGCTGGCCAGCCTCGTGTCACAGACGGCTTTGCACGAGCAGCTGGGACCGCCCAGCTATGGCGGGCAGAGGTACCCGTGGGGCAGCTGCCTGTGGATGCGCTGAGCATGCAGGGGTGATGCTGGTCTCCCTCCCTGGTTTGAGGGCTGATGCTGGTCTCCCTCCCTGGTTTGAGGGCTGATGCTGGTCTCCCTCCCTGAGGTTGCGTCTGAACGGCCCCATTCTAGACAGTCCTTTCCCTTCAGGTGTTCTGGACAGCTGAGCCAGGCGGGCGGAGCGTGGGGGGACCTCAGTGTGCCTGGGAACAGCAGGGACTTGGCAGGTGTAGCTTGGACACTCCCCAGGGCGGATGGAGATGAGGTGAGAAAAGTTCTGGATGTCTCTGGGCTTTAGCTGCCTTCCTCGGGAGCTGAGTCTGTGCTGCGGACAGGAAGGGCCTGGAGGGTCTCAGCAGACCTCACAGATGTCCCTGGGATGTCCCAGCCAGGTGAGGGGCTGTCTCCCCAAACACCCGTCCAAGTGTGATTCCCTGCTTGAGTGTCCAGAGTGGAGTCCAGACTGCGCCCAGCTTGCGTGGCCTTGTGGGTCTGTGCTTGCAGCCCGTCTTGTCCTCACCCCCATGCGGGCCTCATGCTGGCTTCCTGGGCTTGCTGTTTTTCTGGAACTCATTGCTGGTCTTGGGGCACGGCCCTCTTGAAGCCCCCCTTCTCCCTGGAATGTTCCTTGATCCCTGCCCCTGGCTAACCTCCAGGACATGGCCAAAGTGTCACTTCCTGTAGGAAGTTTTCCCGGAGCCTGGGGTAGCCTCTTGACCTGTGTTTGCTCAGCTTCCTGAGGGCCCTTGTCATTGGCCTGCTGCCCACACCAGAGGGGACACTGCTGAGGGAGGTGGCCATGGGGCTAGCCTTGGGGCCCCGCCTGGCCTGTTCGTCCCACACTGGTCAGACAGATGCTCTGACCCAGAGAGGAGCAGCTGGGACGAGGTAGGGGTGGGAGTGAGTCAGCAGCCCCCGCCGCGGCTGGCTTCCAGGCCAGCTGGTGCGGTTGGAGCAGCCAGGCTGGCTGAGGGGAGTTGGCTGGGCAGGGGCCTGTCCCTGGGCTGACCAGCGGCCTGTTCCTTGGTTTCTGGGCTCAGTGGAGGGCAGGGAGCGCAGGATTGGCATGGGCTGGGGGATTGCAGTCAGGCTGGGCCCCAGCAGCCTCCCAGGCCCGGGTCAGGCGTGTCAACCAGGTGCTGAACTCAGGACCTCAAGCCCCAGTGGAACATCTGGAGGCTGTGCCACCCCATGTGCACCTCCAGGTCCTGGACCTGGAATCCCCTGTCCCAGTGCCCGCACTGGTCTGTCCGGGGTTTCTTCTTTCCTTTGCCAAGGGTGAGGAACGCGGGCCCTTCCCATGCCATGTCTTTACTAAAACTGAGGAACTGAGAGCTCAAACCGGGCCTGAGTGTCCTGGCTTCTCTCAGGCCTCAGCACCTGCCCGCTGGTGGGGAGGCACTTCCTGGCCAGCCAGGGTGGACGGCTCAGGAGGGAGGGGAGGCAGATGCTGAAGCAGGCCTGGAGCCGGTGGAGGAGGGCCAGGGATCCCGGCTGGGCTGTGGGGGACAGGGCGAGAGCTGGGTTTCAGGTAGCAGGGGACAGCAGAGTCCTCAGGCAGGGGCAAGGTGCTTTGTGACGTCTGGAGAGTTAGGATAGGCCTTGGTGCGAGACCCAGGGCCAGAAGGAAGGTGGCCAGGCTGGGGGCGGGACAGTCGTGACATTTGGCATCTGTGGTGCTTATTCCTATGTTGTGCTTATTCCTATGGGGGAGAGTCCCCAGGTTTGGCAGCAGGTGGTGGTGGCTCAGTGTCCCTCAGTAGGCGGCCAGTCCCTCCCTTTGAACTGCTGGTTCTCTGGGGTGGCTCCAGGCCCTGCCTTGGCCCCGGAGCTGTCCCTGGCCGCCTGTCTCGAAGGCTCCCCGGCTGCTTCCTTCCTGGGTGCTGGCTGGTTCTTTCCTCCACGGCTCTGGGGCCCTTGCTCTGGCCTCCCTCTCTGGCCTGCAGCATCGCTCTCGGCCAGCCTGGCGTCTCTGGCCGCGCTGTGCAGACAGTCTGAGCTTGGCTCGCAGAGGCGGGCCGGGTTGCTCTGGGCACAGGCGCTGGTGCTCCTGTGGAAAGCTGGCCGAGTGTCCTCCGTGCCCTGGACCTCAGTGGGGCTGTGTCTCCCCAGCAAGCCTCAGCTTGTCCTGGGCCCGAAGCAGGGCAGGCTGGCATGCGGAAGGGGACCTCCTGCCTGGTGCCACCAGATGCAGGAGGCCCCTCCTGCTGAGTTGGAAACAGAATCAAAGGAGACCAGTTGCCAGCTGCTTTTTAACTCAGACTTTAAAAATCCAAAGTCCTTACTAGGAGAAACTCAATTTTTAGAAACACTGAAATACTCTGGGGTGAACCTTAGAGGCAGGTGGAGTTACTTTGTGCTCTGGGGTTCTCTGGTGCGTGTGACACACGTCACTGCTCCTTGGTCACTACGTGGTGCCAAGGCCGGAAGTCACTGAGTGGGCCCACGTCTCACCAGGGTGAAGGGTGACTCGGTGGGCGGCAGGTGCAGGCAGCTGCCGTCACTCGAGGGGTCTGCATTCATCTGCTCTAGAGAGCGGCACCTTCTAGGTCCTTGCACAGGAGAAGGTGCTGCTGGCTCCCGTTTGTGGACACCTCCTGTGGGCGGGCCGTGGCTGAGGGCATGGTTCACCTTCTCCTGGTCAGCTGAGGCCAGACTGTTGCAATGCCTGGCTTACAGTGAGGAAATGAGGGGTGCGCCTGGGCAGCTGGCCCAGGACACCCAGCTGCTGGGGAGGGGCTGGGAGTGGCTTGGAGGGTGCTGGTCTGAGGCCCCTTGCCAGTGGGAGCCCCTGACTCCAGGCGCCGGGGACGGTTTCATTAGCCCCGCAGTTGTCCAGGGTCGCACCAGGCTCTGTTCGAGTTGCCCGTGGTGGGACTGTCAGACTGGCTTTTTGGGACTCTGGACCTTTCACGACCCTTCCACGCTGCTGCCCAGAGCAGAGAGGTCTTTCCTGACCGGGAAGCGGTCCCCTGCTGACAGGCCCCAGGGGGCTTGAAGCTGTGACTTGTGTCCAGTTTTCAGGTTGGTCATGCTGCCCAGTGGCTCTGGGACTCCTCACTGGTGGTTCCTGGATTAGCTCTGGGGTCATGGTCTGGGTCCTGGACGCCTGGCACATGCTCTCTGGACCTGTCAGCCATCGAGCTGCCACCTGCTCCTGGCCGTGCGGAAGGTCTCTGCCAGTCCTGCTGTTCTCCGAGTGCCACCTGTGTGCATGCCACGCCAGCACTGGTGCTGCCCACCCCGTCTCACGGTCACCTTCCCACCAGGGCAGGCAGGGCTTTTGTGATGCCCAGTTGGCAGCAGGGTTCTCCTCGAGGCAGGCTGGGTGCCCTGGCTCCAGAAAGGGAAGAGCACTGTTGCGCCACCTCCGTGACCTGTCCATTGGCCCTCGGCTCTGGGGGATACCCTAGACCCATAGAGAGCTCCTCTCCTTCCTTGGGGAGCCATGGAGCCCTCGGGACCTCTTCCACTCATCTCATTGCTTGTCTCCTGGCCTAGGATCATGCGGCCAGATGATGCCAACGTGGCCGGCAATGTCCACGGAGGAACCATCCTGAAGATGATCGAGGAGGCAGGGGCCATCATCAGCACCCGGCACTGCAACAGCCAGAATGGGGTAGGTGCAGCCTGGGCTGCGGCCAGCGTGGGTCAGGGGAGGGGTCTGCATGAACCTGAGCCTGAAGCCTTCCCTTCCCTTTCCCAGCAGGCCTGGGGGCTCCAGCCCAGTCAGCCCTTCGAATAATGTTTGGTTTTGGAAATGCTGGAGGCAAGCTTCCATCCAGCTGGTGGGCTGTTTTAGATCAGCTTTTTCACCACTATGGGCGAAGCTTAGAGGAGGAGAAGTGTCTTTGGGCTTCATGGTTTCAGGGGTCTGCGTCCACAGGTGGCTGACTCCGTTGCTCTGGGCCCATGGTGAGGCAGCATGTCTTGGCAGAAGGGCCCACAGGAGGGATGCTCTTCCCCTTCTGGCAGCAAGAAAGCAGAGAGGGGTGTGGGGGAAGGGGCTGCAGGGAAGACCCACCCGTCCAGGGCAGCCCCGGTGACCCTCCTCCTCCAGCCACACCCTGGGCCTCCATGCTGACTAGGATGGGCTGATGAGGCCGAAGCTCTCACAGGCCTGTCATTTCACCTCTGAGCATTCCTGCATTAGTGGAGGAGCTCGGGGGGACTTGGGGCCCACTCCCCACCTGGCCTCCTGTTCTGGGTTTCCCCAGCAGCCATGTCCTGAGTCCTGTGGGCTCAGTTCTGGTCTGAAGCACAGTGGGCCCCTGTGGGGTGGTTGTTTGTCACAACGATCGAGAGCTGAAATGTCTGTAACAGGCAGCCCTGAGCCTGCGTTGGTCACCTCAGCTAGTGGCCCTCAGGGCTGGGCTGCTTCCTGTTGCCCTAAGCCCAACATGTCTACACAGCTGTGCCCAGGCTGCGGCGTGTGGCCAGGACCGGATGGGCAGGCTCTGCAGCTGGCCCTCTGCCACGCCTCTGGGACCTGATGCTTTCTCTGAAGACTGGCCAGGGGAGGGACAGGAGCAAGGGAGGAGGCCCCGTCCTGCTGTAGCCGCTGCATCTTGGGGCCAGGCAGAAAGATGGTACCATGGGGAGCCCACGGCTGTGTGCTTGGGTCTCACCAGCCCCCCGGCAGGGGGCAGAGACCTCAGGACCCCGGTGTGGGCTGGCGTGGGCACGTGATCCATCCACCCCTCCACGGGGCTGAGTGGAGGTGAGGGTAGAGGCCGGGGCCCACAGGGGTGCCACTAGTTCTGAGGGAGCAGGTGGGCCTGATGGAGGGGGACATGCTGGCCGAGCCCCTCAGGCTGTGCAGAACTGGCCTCAGCGCCCCCACAGGCGCCGAGCTTGTGCAGTTGGCCCGTGGCGTCTGCGGGTTGAGCAGGCCTGGGATGCCTTTGGACAGAACCTGCACACCGTGTCCCGTTGTGGTGATTCTTGAAATACTTCAAGTTTTCATTATTTTATCTCTGGTGGTCTTGCTCAGTGATCAATAGTGTTTTCTTTTGAGTGGGGCGGTGCTGGGGTGGGATTGCGGGCCTCATGCGTGCCAGGCAAGTGCTCTACCGCCAAGCCACACCCCAGCCCTGATCAGTGAGATGTATATTTGGTACCAGGAATTGAACCTGGTAGCACAGAAAGACCGGGCAGGACGCAGACCTCATGAGTCATCCCAGCTGTTTATTCATGGGGGTGCAGGAGGGATGAAATGGCGCCTGTGGACCCACTTTCCTCATAGAAAACGAGCCACTGAACATAGAAAGGGTTCGGGTTATATAGGTTATTGTGGGGGGTGGTCTAGTGCACATACCAGTTCTCTTGGGCACTCAGGAACGTGAGGTTTTTGGCGAAGGTCTGTGGGCAGTGTCTGGAGAGGATTTACCTTGAGGAGATGAATGCCTCCCAGAGGCTGTTACTTCAGGGGTGATGGGACACCTCCTGTCTGCAGCTGGCTGGGCCTGGAAACGCTTGTCTTGGGAGAGGAAGGTCAGTGCACAGCCGTCACTTTTACTTCTTCTCAGGCCTCATCATCTTGGGAATTTCTCATTCTCCATCTGTTAGAACCCAGGGATGCTTAACCACTGGGCCACATCCCCAGACCTTTTTATTTTATATCCCTTGGGGAGATAAGATCTCACCAAGTTGTTCAGGGCCTCACTAAGTTGCTGAGGCTAGCCTTGAACTTGCCATCCTCCTGCCTCAGCCTCCTGAGCTGCTGGGATTACAGGTGTGCCCAGGCTGATCAGTGACCTTTGGTGTCACTGTTATAGTTGTTTTGGGGACGCCATGAGCTGCACCCTGTAAGTGGCTAAGCTTAATCAAAAGTTGTGTGTGTGCTGACTGTTCCCCTGGCTCTGTCTCCCTGTCCTCGGCTTTCCTGTTCCCTGAGATGTAATGACACTGAAATCAGGACAACTGACAACTCTGGTGGCCCCTGCGAGTCCACCTGAAAGGGAGACCCACACGTCTCTCACTTTAAACCAAGCTAGAAAGGCCAAGCGTGGTGAGGACGGCGTGGCGAGCCCCCCAGCCAGGCCGAGAGCTGAGCCAGGCATGCAGGGGGAGGAAGTGCTCTCCAAGGGGTGACATGGCCATCCCAGCTGTCACTGTGGAGACACCTGAGAAAACATCTGACAGGAGGACAGGTTGATTCTGGCACAGTTTCAGAGTTGCAGCCCAAGGCCAGCCGGCCCAGTCACTTTGATCCTGAGGTGAGGCAGAACATCATAGCCATTGGAGTGTGGCAGGGAGGCTGCCCAGCTCATGGTGGTCAGAAAACAGAGGGAGAGTGGGGAGGGACCCAGGGACAGAGGCACGTCCCCACCTCTTCCAACCAGGCTCCATCTCCTAAAGCTCCACCACCTCCCGGGAGCACACAGGCTGCAGGCCAGACTTAGCACATGGCCTCTGGACACTTTTTAGATCTAAACCACAAGGCCAGTCGATCGCCGATCTGGAGAACTCTCAGGGGTGGGGACAGAAAATCAAACCAGCACAACGTCCCCTTCAGCCAGGCACAGTCCAGAGCCAGGCCTCACTCTCCTCCCTCCTAGGAGGGCCCTGAGGTGAGGCCCCTGCAGGAGAAAAGGCGGAGGCCGGCAGAGGTCGCCGTGAGGTGAAGGGAGGACGCCAGCCCCACCAGTCGCAGTGCAGGGGAAGCAGCAAGGGCCCCGCAGAGGCTGCAGCATTCCTTGTCCCCAGGTCCAGCCGGGATGGCCAATGAAGCCGCTGCACTCAGCAGCTTTCCAGGTGGGCAGAACGGCCTTCTGTTGGAAGATGGACTTCGACGTCAGCGCCTGACCAGATCCTTGAAGGACAGGCTGACTCCCCTGTTCGGGGCTGGGCAGCCGTGACTTCAGGTTGAAGGTGAAGCTCATTGGACTTTCTGAAAACGCCAGGCCCTTCAGAATGACAGGAACTCGCCGCGGAGCAGCAAAGGCCGGTGGCATCACGTGCCTTAACAGGGCTTGCTGACCGTCCACTATCAGGGCCACTGCTCGGAGAGGAGGCTCCTTTCGAGCCCTGCTGCTCGCCGAGGGTGCACCTGGGGTCCCAGGGCTCAGTGGGGATGGACAGCGAGGTTCATGTCGCTTTCAGGCCCACCAGCGGCCTCCACTCTGCAGCCTCTGGGTCAGGAGTGACCTAGACTTCTCAGTCTCAGTGTCAGAGAAACCTTTCCTATGGCCGCAGCTGCCGTCAGCGGGCAGGGCACTTGCCGAGCCTGCAGGGGCCTCAGCTCCGCAGAATGTGGAATGAATGAAAGTGGTCCTTCGGTGGATCTGGGCAAAGCAAACGACACTTTCTGGAAGGCATGTGCCCTTCAAGATGACATTAAGGACGGTTGCGATTCACGGAGGAGGTCAGAACAGCCACACTTCAGCAGGAGTTTGGACGGAGCTGATGCCGAGCTCAGGGACCGCCCCAGGGGCCCAGGGTCTCAGTGGAGGAGGAGCGTGGGAGGAGGAAGAGCAGTGAAGTGGGGCCTGATTGCTGCCCTCTCCAGGGACAAGGGGCCGCCTCTCACAGATGAGCCAAGAAAGTGGCGTCTGGAGAAGGGATCTGCTGCAGGTGCCTGACCGCGGCTGAGTGACGGCAGAGGCTGCGGAATGTCACATAAACTAAGCTGATAAAGTGGCTGCAGGGATTCTGCTGATTGACTTGACTTTAAAAGAAATAAAGAAGTCCTGTGAGTAAAATGCCGTCCACAGCGTCCCCTGCTGCAGAGATCTGTGGAAGGCAGTCAGGTGATGTGGTCAGTTTCAGCCTTGTCTTAAGAAATTGCTGGGCTGGGGCTGAAGCTCAGTGGGAGAGCCTGTGCGTAGTAAGGGTTCCATCCCCAGGACCACCCAGAAAGCAATGAAGACCAAATTGCCGCAGCCTCCCCTGCCCCCCACCACCCTGACCGCAGGCAGGACCCTCCCCCGGCCAAGATTCCGACTTGCCCACGGCTCAGATGCTCGTTAGCACTTCTGAGCATTAAAGTTTGTTTGTTTGGTGGTGGTGCTGGCGGAACCCCGGCATCACGCATGCTGGCCAGGTGCTCTACCCTGAATGCAGCTCCAACCCCAGATGAAGTGTCTTTTAATAAGGTGTGTCCATTGTTCTCCATTGTTCTTGAGACACGATGTTGTTGCACACTTAATGTGTACAATGTAGGGCAAGCAGCTTTTTAAAATTTTTTTTTTAGATGTTGATAGACCTTTATTTTATTCTTTTATTTAAATGTGGTGCTGAGAATTGAATCTGGTGCCTCACACACGCTAGGCAAGTGCTCTACACTGAGCCACAACCCAAGCCCCGGCAAGCAGTTTCTTGTGCCTTGAGAAACCTATGCTCTCATGTCACCTGCCTGATTGCCTTGGGCACTTGTCTGGGGTCATACTTGCCCCACCTCCACCTGTGCCTAGCTGAACAGGCCAGAAGCCACAGAAGGCCCTCCCACCTCCCCACTGCTTCTCCCACCTCCCCACTGCCTCTCCCACCTCCCCACTGCCTCTCCTGGTGGAAACTAACGTCCTTCATGGTGGCTCCCTGATCTGTCACTCCCCAGAGCCCCACTTCCTAAAACATGAATTTTAACACATGCATTCTGGGGGACACAGACATGGAGACCATAGTGAACTCATTCAGCCCTCAACGGTGAGCCCCAGAGGGTGGACGCAGGGGGCCTGGCCTGGTGGAGGAGTGGCCCGCCTGGCCAGTTGGCTTTGTTCTCCCCAGGGCGGTCAGGAGCAGCTCAGCTGCCACCTGGCCATATCAGAGTGCCCTCTGGTGGCTGGAGGAGGATGGGCCTGAGCCTAGGAGGCTAGGCATTGAGTGGGCCAAGGCCCTTTCCAGAGAAAGACCCAGAAAGGGTCCTAGGCAGGCCTGCCAAGAGGGGAGTCCTGCAGAAGGAAAAGCCCCCTGGACTGGGAGACCAAGGGGGCACTGACACAGCTGAGGACTGGAAGCCATGTGGCCAGCTGTATTGGGCTGGATTGGAAGTGCTTTGGCTCGTGATCCTCAGGACACCGGAGACGTCGTGGCTTTGCTGTTCTTGTCACCCTCTTGCACAGATGAGGAGCTGAGCTCAGGGAGAGGTGGAGGCCACCCAGGGGGTCTGGGGATAAGTCTGGGCCAAGAGTCCAGGCCTGGCACTCCTGCTTTGAGCCCCTGTGGGAGGGACCGTTCAGATACTATGGTGGGAGAAGCCTCTGGGCAGGTGGACCCCCAGGTTCCAGGCTCAGGAGAGGTCTCAGTTCAGGCAGCCCCCGCACCTGGGGTGACAACTTTGTAGTCATCGTGGTGGAATGTTGACCCTGGGGAACTTCGCTAGCCCTGGTGGGGGCATTGCCTGCGACTTTAATACCACAGCCCAGCCCTGCCCGCCCCCATCTGCCCGCCCCCATGCTTCACTGGCCTCTGCACCTCCATGCCTCCTTGTGCCCCAGGCTCACGTCTCCTGCAGGCTTCTCCCCGGTGAGTGACCTCTGCAGACCCTTGTTACTCAGGTCACAGCCCAGGGTCTCCCTTGACCCCTCTCCTCTCACGCTCATGACCCTGGCGCACATCCTGCTGGCTGGCCTTCCAGGTGTCACCTGATCTGAGCACTCTGGCCTGCTCCAAGTCACCGCCTCTCTGAGCTACCCCAGCCTGGTCAGTTGGTCACCCCAACAGTCCTTGCCCACCTCCCCGCTTGTCTGTGTTCCGGCAGTAGCCAGAGTCCCTTTACATGTGGAATCAGAGGACCCTGCAGGCAGCTCCCTTCTCTCGGAGTCAAGCCTAAGTTCCTGTCCCTGCCTCGCCCCAGCTCTGGGACCTCATCACCTGCAGCTCTCCCTGCCTCAGGGCCTTTGCTCTGGCCCTTCTCCCTGCCTCAGGGCCTCTTCCCCAGGGCCCTCCCACCGCTGTCTCCGGTCTCTGGGGCAACCCCGCATGCAGCCTTGCCTCCCCATGACCTGGGCCCTGTGACGGCGGGTGTGTGCCTCAGAGTTCCCGCTGGATGCTCGGCCCAGGGCTGAGGTGGCGATGGATGCTGTGGGCTCCCAGAAGGTGAGGAGCCCTTGTGCGGGGCCGCCCCCACCTGCTCCTGCCCTTCCCCCCCTTGTGTGACTTCCAGCTGTCAACGGAGGGAGGCTTGGTTCTTTTTTATGTTTTTAATAGTTGTAGATGGACTCAGGACCTTATTCCAGTTGTTTATTTTTTGTGGTGCTGGGAATCAAACCCAGGGCCTCGAGTGTGCTGGGCGAGCGCTCTGCCACTGAGCCCAGCCCAGTCCAGGGCTTGGTTCTTGGTCCCATTACCAGTGAGGACACAAGGCCTAGAAAAGCCCCATGCCTCTCCAGAGGGCATGCAGGGCCACAGGGCACGGGCAGGAGAGGCAAGTGGCAGTGCTGACAGGAGCAGGCCCTTCTGGGTGCAGACCTGGTACCGCGTGGCCAGCGCCCCTCTCCTGTCCCTTTCATAAGCACCGTCCTCCCCACCCAGCATCCACTGGAACCTGTGCAGCAGCCCGTCGGTACCACGTACTAACTATCTATGAAGAGCCCAGGACTGCCGCCGTCCCAGGGCCAGGAGGCAGCAGAGCTGGGATCGAACCCAGGGCCCTGGGCTGTTCTCTGGGGCTCTGTCTCTGAAGCTGCTGCCCTATTGCAGCCTCGGGACAGATCAGGACCCCTGTCCACAGCTTCCCAGTGGACACTGTGACACTGATTGACACAGTGCAGTGGAGGGTACTTCTGGGGCAGATGCTGATCCGAATGCCCATGGCTGCTTCCCGGGGCAGGGCTGCCCTTGCCGGCAGGTCCTGGAACAGCGAGGTGCAGGCCCATCTGCCACCAGCTCAAGAGCCCACACTGTGTGAGGTTCCCCAGGCCCCGTGTTGAGTTTCTGCATCTCCCCAACCTGTGGAAGTCGGGGCAGGGCCCAGCGCCCTGCTCGGTCCTGGGAGCCAGCCACCCAGTTATGCCAGGGCTGCCCTGGGTACCTCTTCCGCCACCTGCACCCAGCAGATGCAGTCATAGCAGCCCAAGTGCTCAATAGAACAGCTGCCCTGTCCCAGGGTCTTGTAGGGAATGAGGCTGTGGCCAGTGCCTCCTGCTGTTCTTCAGTGTTTTAAGTCCAGAGAGAACAAGTTCAAGGTTTGTAGGTGTCCTCCCGACCTGGGGAGAGCAGGCGCCAGGCGTCCCCACTCCCAGGCCTGGTGGTAGGTGTGTGGAAGGCTCATGGGGGTCCATCGCTGGGCAGAGAGGAGCTCTGGATTTCCCTCCTGCCAGTCAGTCCATCTGCATCCTGGCTTCTGGAAGGGATCCTGAATATCTTTGCTGAGAGCTCTGGGCACACTGACAGAGGAGGACTCCCCAGAGTGGCAGCCCTGCCCAGGCGCCCTGGCGCTGCTCCCTGGAGTCCCACCATCTTCCTGTTGACACCTGGGAGTGTCATCTGGGTCTCAGCATCTCCTTGTCTGATGTCCCTTCCCACTGCATCCTGTGGGGTTTCCTGAGCCTTCTACCCAACTGGACTTGTGTGGTGTTGACTTGATGACCACCCTCACCCTGGAGCCCAGCTGCTCTGACTCTCACCCCCGAGGGCCCGCAGAGGCCAATGGCTGGCTCTGTGACCACTGCTGATGGAGTCTGCAGCCCCCCGGGGTCAGGAGTGCAGAAGGCTGCAGCGTGGAGCTGGAGGTGGGAGGCCACTGTCACCAAGCCCGTGTGTGTGCATGTGTGCTAGCCCTGCGAGCAGGTCAACACCGTGATTTAACTCAACCACTCCCAGTAAAGGCCGTTCGCTTTCTGGTTGGCCAGCAGAGCTTGGCTTGTTGAAGAGGTGGCG
Organism: Glaucomys volans; assembly: GCA_020662805.1. NCBI lineage: Eukaryota > Metazoa > Chordata > Mammalia > Rodentia > Sciuridae > Glaucomys > Glaucomys volans. The sequence goes on from JAJEJO010003904.1 coordinate 80,796, forward strand.
CTCCCAGACCCAGAGGTGGCACGGACCTGCGCAGGTCAGGGCAGCCCTTGTCTTTTCAGCTTCCGGCCAGTGGGTGGCGCCACAGGCACGCAGATATTCCAGGCCAGGTCGGATTCTGGCCCTGCACAAGCCCACGGGCTGTGGGAGGGCGGAGGGCGCCCTGCAGTCAGTGGGGAGCCTCTCTCCCTGCCAGCGTGGCTCAGGGCTTCGTCCAGTTGGCCTGCTTTCTGCACAGTCTCAGCCGCCTTGCTGAGAGCTCCAGAGCTGTCTTGGCGATGTTTACAGCGTGTGTACCCAGACGCTGTCCCAGATCGCCCCCTCCCCGCCACCAGTGCATGGAGTCGCCTGGCAGAGGGTCACGTTCAGGTTCCTTGACTGCATCCAAGGAGACACGTTCTGACAGTGGTTCTCAGGCAGGCGAGGGGGCTGGGCGTTGTGCAGTGATGGTGCCAGGCAGCCGGGTGATCAGCTTGTGACTTGGACTGCCTGCTCCTGCTCACCTGTGACCATGGGCAGCTTGCCTGAGGTCTCAGCCTGGGCAAGGGATGCTGTGGTGATCGCTGTGCCTTGTCCCCACCCCCTCATGTTGACAGCGTCCTGAGGAAGGTGTAGTTTCCAGCGGGAAGTCATGTAGTGCTGAGTAACCCCACGGCAAATGAAGGACCACATTGCCACAGCTCAGACGCAGACCCCCTGTGGTGTTCCACTAGCAGAGGTGATCATGAGTTGATTCTCAGTGCCAGCAAGGATGTGCTGTGGCACCAGGGGCCAGCGGATCACTGCTGGCAATTTTTGTTGGGGGAGGGTATCAGGGATTGAACTCAGGGGCACTTGTCCACTGAGCCACATTCACAGTCGTATTTAGTATTTTATTTAGAGACAGGGTCTCACTGAGTTGCTTAGCACCTCGCTTTTGCTGAGGCTGGCTTTGAATTTGTGATCCTTCTGACTCAGCCTCCAAGCTGCTGGGATTACAGGTGTGCGTCACTGCCCCCTGCCCACTGCTGGCCTTTTGAAAAAGACTTTGGGAATGGCTCCTAAGATCTTGGTTCACTGGGCCCAGAAGATAATTGCAAGCACAGAAAACGTTTTAGGTGAAAGGGCTCCATCACAGCATCATTGTAATGGGTAACAACTGAGGGCCTCTCAAATCTCTAGCAAGAGAGGCCCCACTGTTTGGCTGTTACAGGTAATTTTGCAGTGGATATCATGGACAGGGTTGGGAGCCTGTCAGGATCTGCTGTGGGCTGAGTGTGTGTGTCCCCCAAAGCTCCTCAGCTGGGATCCCAGCCCTCAAGATGATGGTTCCAGAAGGTGGAGCTGCTGGAGGTGATTAGGTCACAAGGGCAGCGCTTTTGTGAATGAGGTCACTGTCCTTGGAATAAGACTGCCTGAGTGGACCATGATGGTACCCACGGGACCACCCTCAGAGCAGACGAAGAAAGAGTGCAGGGGCTCGGGGACACACCACGTGGTGTGGAGACCTGGGATGGTATTCAGATACATGAGATCTGGCAGTGTAGGTCCTCAGGGCTCCCAGGTGGCTGGGGACAGGTGGCACTGGGTGCCCTTTCATTCCTTCTGAATTTTGAATTGTGAGAAGAGGTCACCTATTTGAAAAAATAAAATTTAGATGAGATATGAGTAGTGATTGCAAAGAGCTGCCAGGGTGGGGCAGGTCATCCACCGTCGAGTGAGAAGGACCTGGTGTGAAGGTGGATGTTTGGTTTCCCACAGACACAGGTTGGAGGTGTGGAGCAGGAGCCCGCACAGCCTGCAAGACTCTGTTCCTAGGGAGAGCCTTGGGAGGGGGCATGCCCCCCATTTCTGCTTTTTCCATTTTCTAGCTCTCCTGGGAGCACGTCTGCTTTGTGTTACCAGGCGATGTGCATTTATGGTAGACAAACCAGAGGTCGCTGGCCATCGCCTGCTCTGGCCATCCCCTGCTCTGGCCATCCCCTGCTCTGGGTGTCCTAGTGGGCATTCCCACAGGGACGAGTGCTCCCACACCTTCCACGGTAAGGCAGGCTACAGGGCGCATCTCCACGTGGGACTGGCTGACCGGCTGTCTCTGGTCTCTGCAGGAGCGCTGTGTGGCCGCCCTGGCCCGCGTGGAGCGCACCGACTTCCTGTCGCCCATGTGCATTGGAGAGGTGGCTCACGTCAGTGCGGAGATCACCTACACCTCCAAGCACTCTGTGGAGGTCCAGGTCAACGTGATGTCTGAGAACATCCTCACAGGTAACTCGAAGTCCTTCCCCCAAGCCACCATGGGTTCAGGAGGCTGGCCACTCTCCCTAAATGACTCCCAAGTCCCGTGTCCCCAGCAAGCAGGTACTTTTCCTACCCACGTTATGCAGGTGGGGGCCCAGACCACACCACCAGAGCAGGACGCAAACCCTGGCCCCTGCCTTCCCACGGCCAGCCCATCTGGGCTGGGCACTGGAGTGGTCTGGGGTCCTTTGCCTGCCCTGTGTCCTGCTTGCCTTTCTGGAACATGGAGGATTGGCTCCGTGGAGGATGTTGCCTGCCCCTGGGATGGTCAGCCCAACCTGGGTGGAAATCAGGCATGGACGGGAAGGAGCTCATGGGGTGAACCTTTGCCTCGGGTTCAGCAGAGCCTTCTCCTTGGCCTTGGTAACCATGGAAACCCTTTCTTTTCCCTGGTAGACCTCCGGAGAGCGAGGCTCCTCACATGCTCCCGCTTCTTTTTATAGCCGGCTGGTGATGGGGTGGGCAGCCTCTTCCTCCCCTCTGGCCTGTGTGCTGGCACTATGTGGCCTCTGGCCACCTCGAGGTCCTGAGGGTTAAAGGCCCCACCTGTTTCTTGGCAGCAGAGGCCCTGCAGAGAGTGGTGTGGGGTTGTCTCAGGATCTCAGTGTCCTTCCTTCAGAGGTCCCGGAGCAACTGACCTCAACGGGGCTGGCAGTCAGAACAGGTCGCAGAAGACCAGCAATTGCAGAGTGAAGGCTTCGGCAGAGCGAGGCCCAGGGAGGAGGAGCATCCTCATGCCTGCCCCACACTCGGGCTGGACCCTGCCTGCACTGGGCACTGCTGGCCTCAGAGGGACCCTTGGGTGCTGGTCTCAGGCTGTGGCCCAGCACGACCTGTGCAGGGTGGGGCTGCCTCCCCACTGGGCGGCCCAGCACTCGCTCGCCTGGACCCATCCTCCTAGGGGGAGACGGCCGTCCTCCCCGGAGCCTCTGGGTCCTCACACTTCCTCACGGGTGGTTGTGGGAATTTCTGGCTTCAGAAGTGGAGGCAGGGCAGGGCTGTCTCAGAAACATCAGAAGCACAGGATGGCCTCTCTTGGGATGAGGAGGGGGCAGGTTGGAACTGTCCCCAGCTGAGATGGTCCCGCTCCAGGTTGGTGGTGCTGAGGCTGGGGATCTGCCCTGGGGGGTGAACTCCCAGCAGCTCTGCTGGCTCAGCACGCAGGGCACCTGACCACAGGCATGTAAGGATCGGGGCGAAAGTGGACAGAGCAGGAGGCTCTCGCCACCAGCCCACATGGTGAGTTCAGCCCAGCCCTCTGTCCCCAGCCCCGAAGGATGCTTCTCCATGAGGTCCCTTCCCTGGTGTCCCCTGAGGCACGAGGGGCCAGGCTGGCCTTGGGGAAGGAAGGACTGCTGGGCACCTTCTGGGATGCACAGGCGAGAAAATGAGGCTTGGGGGAGGCTGGCCACGCTTGGCAGCTTCTCTGGATGGGGGCCGTGACCTTGGTTCTCCTCCCAAGCTCCCATCTTCCCTGTACCACAGGACCTGGGCAGCGTGGCCTTGGAGTGGGAGGGGCTTGCCTTGGTCATCTTGCCCTGGGGCCTGTGGCAGTACTGGGCTCTGCTCCTATTCTGTGACCACTGAGCCCCTCCCTCCCTCTCCAGGTCTGTCCACTTTGGACCCCAGGTGGGCCTCTCTCGCCCTCCAGGCCTTTTTCTCTGTCCTTACGTGTTTCTGCCCGTGTGTCCCCTGGAAGGTGAGGCAGTACGGCCTTGCTTGGGCTACCTGGTTTGCACTGTACCCCCAACACCACTGAACTCCTGGCTGCGTGGGCCAGTGACCTTGAGGGGTGGGGCCCTGAGACTGGGGGGACAGGGGATGCAGGTGGGGTGGTGCCTGGCAAGGCCGACACACTGTCTGTGGCCTCCACCCGCCCAGGAGGCAGGACTCCATGTTCCATCCGCTCACAGGCCAGCACAGCCCCCCGAGATCTGCCTGGAGACGCCCCCTCGTTCCTTTCCAGCACCTGTCAAAATATTAAGCTAACAGGGCCTCGAAGGCTGCAGATTGCTCGAGTGGCTGGGGCTCTCGAGGTTTAGAAAGGGTGTTTTCAGCGCCGTGGATCAGGCGGTTCTGTTATGTGGTGGCAAACGTACAATTAGCAGATTTGCCTCCCTTTCTCTGTGGTGTTCCTTTAGGTTTATCGGGCCACTCAAGTTTCCATGGCAACCAGCTCAGCAGGCTGGCTCTGGCAAGTCCAACAGGAAATCTTTATTCCCAGAAGCAGGTTGTCACATTCATTCTCAGTCAAAGCATGGTGGAAATATTTTCCCAGAGCATTTGCCGTGGTTCCCAGGCCTGGGGAGCGGTCGTCCGTGGCGTGGGTGTGCTGGCGCGCGGGGGATGGCGATGGCCGAGTCTGGAGCAGGGCTGGCCATGGCCTGATTAGAGCCTCTGAAGCCCCCGGTTCCTGCTGGGGAGGCGGGTCAGAGGGCAGGGGCAGGCTGGCAGCACCTCCCCGTGCCCTGCTCCCAGTCGTGCCCTCCACCAGGGACCCTCCAGTCTTCCAGGTCCCAGAACCTCCTTTCTACTCTGTTTCTCGGTGCTGGGGGTTGGACCCGGGGTCTCACACATGCCAGGCAAGCCCTCCACCCGAGCCACGACCCCAGCCCCAAGTTTTTTGTATATATTTTTAGTTGTAGGTGGACACAGCATCCTTATTTCATTTATATAATTGGTTTTATGCGGTGCAGAGAATCGAACTCAGTGCTTCACACGTGCCAGGCAAGCGCTCCACCCCTGAGCCACCACCCCAGCCCCGGGAGCTCCTTTTTTTAAAGGCATCCTTATAAATACTGTGAGATCACTGGGACCTGGGAGGCCTGGGTGTGCACTCAGACACCAAGTTGCCTCGGGACACTGGCTAACCGCTTCACGTCTTCAGGTTTCCTTTGTGTAAATGAGGGATGTGGACCGGTGGTCTCCAAGCTCTTGGCATCAGCAGGCCACGAGCCACGGTGCTCAGCTCAGCCAGGCTGCCTGCCTGGGGGCCTTGTTCTGCTCCAGGGCTGGCCTCAGTGCCCGAGGGCATCCACAGCCCACAGCCACGTCTGGATTGGAGCTTGGTGTCGGCTAGCAGCAGATGCCAGGGTTGAGGGAGTCCGGGGTGGCAGCGTCAGGTGGGCTGCCTCCTGCCTCTGGGCTGCCCCTCCCTGGGGCGCTTGGCCTGCTGCAGCGTCCTTCCCTTGCACCCCCTGAGTGGGCCGCCTGTCTTTCTGGGCTCCCTGGCCGGCAGGAGTCCTCAGCACGTTGGGATAGGGGGACAGTGTTCACAAGATGCAGCTTGTTCAGGCACTGGGACGTTGACTCCTCAGTGGGCTTTGACACTCGTGTCAGCAGCATCTGCTTGGGGGGAGAGCCAGCCAGTGAGCCAGCCCAGCTCAGCACCTCCCTGGCTTCAAGCATGTGGGCCGAAGTCCTGCCAGCAGCCTCTGGAGAGGAGGCTCTGGGGGCAGCGGGGGGCAGTGGGGGGCTGCGGTCCTGGGCTTCCAGCACAGCCTCTGTGCAGGCCCCTGGGTCTCCGGTTCCTGGCACCACCAGCCAGGAGGCTGAGGAGGGTCTTGGGGACTGGGGCCGAGGAGGCAGCATTGTGGCTCCTGGGGTGCCCAGTGCTGCCACCTGCCCAGGAAGGCCCCCTTCCAGGGCATCGCTCATGTGGTTTTCTTCTTTCAAGGTACCAAAAAGCTGACCAATAAGGCCACCCTGTGGTACGTGCCCCTGTCGCTGAAGAACGTGGACAAGGTCCTCGAGGTGCCTCCTGTCGTGGTAGGTGGCCCCTCACTTGTCTCTGGGTCAGTGCAGAGTGAGACCCTCATGTGACAGTGGGAGGGCCCCCAGCCGGGAGCAACCCGGGGCTACAGCACCAGGCCCCAGGCTTGGGGGATGCCAGGGCCTTACTCAGGCCGTGGCAGTGGGGAGGAGGCCGGGGGTTTCCCTCACCCAGGGAGCGTGAGTGCCAGCTGCCCAGACCCCGGGGATGGATGCCTTCCCCATGACCTCTGCCACACTTGCTACCAGAGAAGAGCTGGTGGGAGGACAGGAGGAGCTGTGTCCTGCCAAGAGCAAGGACCTGTGGGCTGTGCTCTGTGTGGCCACCGTGTCCTGCAGTATTCACGCTTAAATTGTTAACTTCTTGGGTCAGAACCCTGTGATCCATTAAGAGCCTTGGGTCTGTGTCAGACCTGGGTGCCCTGCAGCCTGCAGCCTGAGTGTCAGCGGAGGAGCTGCCCAGGGCACTCAGGGCCCAGGTCTTGGCTGCTTTAGCTCCAGGAATGCGGCAGGTGCGAACTGATGAGGAGGGACGAAGGGTGCTCGGCATGGTGATATCTCAGTCGGGAAAGGGGGCGGGCTAAGTGGCCGCAGTGGACCCGTTACCACATCACACTGCGGAATGTCTGGCCTCAACAAGTGGCGTGGCAGCTTTTTAAATACTCATGGGTGATTCCAGGAAGGACCTAAGCCTCACGGCCAGCCCAGGTCTCTGGAGTGCGGACTGCACGAGGTTCTCACCTATCCTGTATTTGTTCCTTATCAAACATGTTGTTAGGAAATGCAGAGAGCGAGGTAACCCTCAACCCCAAGCCCTGAGCCTGGCTGTGGCTGTGCCAGTGAGGGAGAAGGCCACTGTCCCCTCCCCAGGCCTGACCTTCCACCTTGTTTGCCACAGTATTCCCGGCAGGAGCAGGAGGAGGAAGGCCGGAAGCGGTATGAAGCCCAGAAACTGGAGCGCATGGAGACCAAGTGGAGGAATGGGGACATCGTCCAGCCCGTCCTTAACCCAGGTACGCGGCGGGAGGGGTGGTATCTTGGGAAAATTAAAATTAAGCAAGGTAGACTTTGTTGACAGTGATGATACCCAGGACAGACCTGGCCGTGTGTGGCGACTTGAGAGTGTCAGGGCCCTGTCACTTGCAAGGCCCTGGGGCAAGTGCTGCCAGCAGTGACCAGGCTCTCTCTGCTCTTGGGAGGGAGACCAGCAGGCAGATCAGACAGGCCCTGAGAATGAAAGAGGCAGCCTGGTGTGCAGGGTGTTCCTGGGGTGGGAAGCTGGCAAGGGATGTGTGCACACCCACACCCTGGGTCCTGAGAGCAGGACCCCACATGGGGGCAGGCCTTGGCCAGTGGGGTTAAGTTAAGGTCGACACGAGTACATCCCGAGTTACCCAGGTGGGCCCTGAATCTCACCGTAGGAGAGGAGACGGTGGCTGGCCCTGGTGGCACAAGCCTGTAATTCTAGCCACTCTGGAGGCTGAGGCAAGATTGCAAGTTTGAGGCCAGGATTGCAAGGACCTGTCTCAAAATTACAAACAAACCAGGGCTGGGGATGTAGCTCTGTGGTAGAGCGCCCCTGGGCTCAACCCCAGTACCAAAAAAAAGAACAGGAGGCTGTCCGGCCTGATGGCTGGCAGAGAGGGGAGGGTGGGGCTGGGCTACTGACTGCCTCTCCCTGGGCAGTTTCTGGGGAGAGCGTGGAGTGGGAGCCAGACCCCAGGGGCGCCAGTGGGCAGCAGGACAGCCTGTCTCTGGCCATGAGAACCAGGAGGTCAGACCCTGACTGGGCAGCTAAAATGAGGGTTTTCAGTCAATTTCAACTCTTTTACTCAGGAGATTGTTTTCCACCCACTGTCCTCTAATTGTAAATCTGATGTGTTGTGTAACATTTTTCGGAATCTGTTATTCTCCCATTGTGTTAGTCAAAGGCAGCATTCTGAGTCTCAGGATTTTTTGGTAGATGTTTTTCTGCGGTGCTGGGGATTGAACCCAGGGCCTTGTACATGTGAGGCAGGCGCTCTGCCAACCGAGCTGCCTCCCCAGCCCATTTTTGGTAGATTTTTACCTGCTTTTCTTTTTGCTTTTTTGTCCCACGAGAGCCAGAGAGGCTGGGCACAGGTCTCAGGCCTGGCTTCTGGTTCCGGGGTTTCAGGGTGTGAAGTGACCCTGAAGCCCCAGGTCGTCGTGGATGCCTCTAGGTCCTGGGAGGCCACACTCCCGTGGCATCAGGAGAGGCACCTCCTCCTCAGATCAAAGCTGCAGGTCACCTGAAGTGAGTGTGACCCAGTGGACACAGGAGCTCCTGGCTGGGAGTTCCTGTTGGTGGTCAGAGCAGGACTGAGGGTCTTGTATGGAGGGTGGTCTTCAGAGACCCTGGACGTCAGAGGCTGACACACGGGGAACTCAGATCCCTTCCCAGAGCCAGAGCTGAGAGGCTCTGAAGGTGGAAGTGAATCTCTAAGGCCCAGCTCACCCACATTCTGGTTCCCTGGGCCCTTGACCACTTCCGGCAGTGAAGTGCAGAGCTGGAAATTCCACTTGGCGTGAGTGTATTTGCTCCGGCCATGGGAGGAGGTGCCCTAGCCCTGGCGTGTGAACAGCAGGAATTTATTGTCTTGCTAAAGCCCCAGCAGTGTGGACAGGGTGGTTCCTCCTGGGCTCTCCGGGCTGTGGGTGTCTCTTCGCCTGTGTCTTCTTGTGCTTTTCCTCTGTGTAATCTCTTTAATTGTTTGTTTTTTGATGCTGAGGATTGAACTTGGGGGTTGTTTTACCCCTGCACCACATCCCCAGACCTTTTTGTCTTTTCTTTTGATACAGGGTCTTGCTAAGTTACTTAGGGCCTCATTAACTTACTGAGGCTGGCCTTGAACTTGCCATCCTCCTGCCTCAGCCTCCTGATTCTCTGGGATTATAGGCATGCACCGCCATGCCTGGGTTTGACTTTGTTACCTCTTTAAAGACCCTGCCTCTGTGTGCAGACACGCTCTGAGGACTGAGCCTCAGGACCTCGGAGTTGTGAGTAGACACAGTTCTGCCCATAACCTGGAGGAATGTTGACCTCAGAGGTGAAGGTCGACACGTAGGAGAGGCGGGTGCCAACCTCTGGGCCAGGGCTGCCCTGCTCAGAAGTGTCACGGGCCTGAGGCCATCTTGGCAGGTGTCGTTCTGTGTCTGGAATATGCCAGGCCTCGGTGGCTCAGTGTCTGTCAGCAGTGGAGGCCCTGTGGGCAGGAGTGGGCTCCCCCACAGGCCTGGTTGGATGGAGGAGGCTTGTCCTGCCTAGAGGGTCGTGTAGGGCCTGTGTTGGTTTTCTCTGCCCCTCCTGAGGAAAGAGCGAGGAGGAATGCGGTCTCCCTCTGGGACAAAGGACTTTGTTTTAAAATCACAGCTTTTGGTTCTACGCAGTAATAGGGCTCATCCCGGCAAACTCGTGCACGCATGGAAGCTGATTCCAGCTCATGACTCCCTTTTTCTCTCCTGCTTTTGACTGTTTTTTAAGCGTAGCCCCCACAGGCATTTCAGTAGCAGTGCTGAATGAAGCTCCGCCAGGGCATTCGCCACTCCCGGAGGAGTTTTGGCGACAGGGCCTGGCATGGTGGAGGACGGGGGTGGGAGGGCTGGCCTGGCTGATGGGACTGCATCTTCCTGGGCCAGTTCAGGGACTGGGGCTGGCAAAGTAGATTACGGATAACACTGTTGGCGCCTCTTATAAAATTGGAAATGAAAGACGACTGACTCACCCCAGTGGAGGCCACATGCAACCCAGGGACTTACAGCCAAGAGGTGTTGGTGGCTGTCCATGACAGGGCCTGTGGGCTCTACCAGCCCCAGAGAATATCTGTGAGCCACTGACAGGAGGGCTGCTTGGTCCTGGAGCGCCTTCCCTCCTGCAGATGTGGCTGTTGGGGACCCCTCTTCCCCTTGGAGACGTCCCATCTAGGTTGATGCAGTTGGACGCCTTCAGTGACATGCACATGTTGGGCAGCTGCAGAATTGCCCGCCTCGGGCCCTGGGGTCAGTCCCCGCTGCGGTTAACCTATGCCTTTGCTCTTCCAGAACCGAACACTGTGAGCTACAGCCAGTCCAGCCTGATCCACCTGGTGGGGCCCTCGGATTGCACCCTGCACGGCTTTGTGCATGGAGGTAGGTGAGGCCACTCTGGTTGCACCTCCTCCCCGCTGCTGCCCCCGAGAGTCCCCGGGGCAGCCGAGCTGCCGTCTGACCCAGTTGAGGCTCTCATGTTCAGTGAAGTGGAATTTGGACTTCTAGGAGGTTGCGTAAGAAATTACTGAAATACGGAGGTGCCTGTTTTAAAATAGGAAATGAAGGATGGTTGACTGGAGCCCAGCGGTCGGTCACTCACGACCCTGCGACGTCAGCGCTTTTAATAATGCCTGTGGGCCAGGAATGGGGCCTTGCAGGTGCAACATCCCCGAGAGAGTGCTGTGACAGCAGGTGAAGATGCCTTTGCGTTCGTTTCGAGTAAGTGCAGAGCCAACCTCCCACTACGCAGGACGGAAGCCTTGCCCGGTGTCCCCGAGCAGCTTGGCTCCAGGTTCATGGAGGCACATTTTTTAACCTAATAGTGCGTATTTGTGTGTGTGTGAGGTAAAGGAAATGTAAGGTGCACATCAGCCTCAGAAATGGATGCTGTCATTTTGGTTGGGACTGAAGTGAAATTGAAAAGACAAGCTGATTTGGAAAACTCAGGGAAAGAGGTCGTCGGGTGGCACAGGTGGCAGCAGCAGTTGAAGGAGGGGGCGGGACCGTCGGGTGCAGCTGTCCCGGGTGCGCCGAGGCCCTCCACGTTCCGCATGCTCTCAGTGCTGTGCATCGGGCTGTCCTTTCTTGGTGCCTGCAACACCAGGTTCTCCTTTCTTTGCTCAGAGAACTCCTGTTCGTCCTTCAAAACCCCATTCCAGTGGCTCCACTCCGTGCTCCGCCTTCCTCTGCACACGCGGTTGGTTACATTCTTTGCCGAGAATCCCCAGGAGCAGGGGTGGGTCTGGCTTTGTTGGTTCCAGTGCCCGCTCTGAGGCGAGGAGGCACGTGGCAGGTCCTCTTCCATGAACCAGCGGCACAGGTTCCTTCAAGGCTGAGGGTTGACGGGCCTCGGCCTGTTGAGAGCAGGCCTGGGTTTGAGAGAGATTTTTCAAGCTTTTTTTTTTTAAACCGACCTTGCTCTTTGGGGTGTTTCTTTTTCCCAGTTTCGTGGCGCCTTCCTCTGCACACGTGGTTGGCTGTCTGTGGGTCTGGTAGCTCGTCTTGCCAGGGGGCTCTGGCACGGTGTGCTCCCGCCCCACATGCGCTGCCTGGAGAAGCGCCGGGGCCTCGTGAGCATCCCCAGCCTCGTCCTCACGCCCCCGCAGCAGCCCCTCTCCCAGGCCAGCCACCCCAGGCCCCAGACTGTCCTTGAGTTCCTGTCCCCCCGTTGTACCTGAGGTTCGCGAGCCTTGTGCCAGGACGCTGGCCTGCCTCGTGTGCGTTGGCGTCTTCACCAGGGGTGCCTTCCACCACTGCCGCCTGGTCAGGGCACGTGTCCTGAGCAGCCTTTGCCTCCCGTTGCCCCCGGCACTGGTGTTCCTTCCGGGGCCGGTGGGGCTGGGCCGGGCTCCTCCTGCACCGCGTCCTGCAGGCCTGGGGTTTGCACTGTGGTGCACAAAGGCCGTGGTCACACCACAGGGAAAACATCTGGGGATGTCCTTTTGTCCCAGGGTCAGGGGTCATCCTTTGAGCTGTGTGTCTGGCAGTGTGCTGGCCGAGTGTGGCGTTTTAGGGAGCCCCTCTCCCCCCAGGGCTTCCACGGATTCTGCTGGGAAGTCCAGGGACCAGATTCTGCCCTGAGCTTTCTGGCCACACCTCCGCCCGTCCGCCAGCCTGGGCTTCTCTCACGCGAGCCTTTCACGCCAGCCCAGCCCTGCCCTCCAGCCAGCCTTCTGTTACTTCATGTGACACTGGTGCCTTGGGCACACTGGAGGGCCACAGCTGCTCACCAGGCCTCACCAGTGGCCAGCAGGGCCAGGAAGCAGAGCTGCTGCTGCTGTCCGGGGACCTCTGGGGGCCTGCTGCCCTGGAGGACAGTGCCCCTCACCTGTGGCGGATCTCTCTGAAGTCTGCAGGTCTGGGTGGCCAGGCGCACCCATTCTTGTGAAGAAATTCTGTCCCACCAGTCAGCTCTCTGAGACTGCCCCCTCCCTCGGGGCTCCTTCCAGCTCACTTCCCTGCTTAAGGTGGATTGTCCACTTCTCTGTGTGGAGCTGGCCCTTCCTCTGGCCTCCAGTCGCGTCTCGGTGACACAGAGGACAACAGGAGGTTGTGTGTCTCCTGCAGGTCGGGGATCTGCAGCCTCCTCCCCACAGTCCCTCAGGCCCAGGCCTGCTGGGGAACTCCAGGCCTGGCACACTCGGCTGGATGCTGGGGTGCTGTCCTGAGTGAGTGCCCTGGAGACGGCAGCCCCCGGCAGGGAGCAGCACGGGGAGGACTCCTCCTGATTCTGGAGGCCATCCTGCCGACCCCTGAAGGAAGCAGTGCTGTGCCCTTGTCACGTGGACTGTTTGGAAGGAAGGGAACCTGGTCCCTATAGCTTCCCGTTGTGGCCTTTCCTTAATGACACTAGGAAGGACCCAGGAAGCCAGGGCAGGAGAGGAGTTTCGAGTTTTAGTTGGGAAGCAACTGGGCATGGCGGCCTCATTCCTGATGTGGGTGCTGCTGCCCCCAGGACCACCCTGGTGGCGGCCTGGGCCTGGCCAGTGCACTACTGTGGGGGCTTCGATCATGTCTTTGTTTCAGCCAGGATGAGGACAGAGCTGACCCTCATCCCAGGGGAACACCTGGGTGGTTCTGGTGGCTGTTCCCAGCTCTGTCCTTGGCCTTCTTCGCCCCACTCCAGACCTCCAGCCCAGAGCTCTTCCAGCCCAGGGCCCCAGTCACCTCCTCCCAGTGGCAGCTGGTGGTATCCCCGGCTTGGATGTCTGTCCCTGGCTCTGGCAGCCCTAGGGCCCCTTGGCCGTCTCTCTCATCTCCTCGCCGCCTGAGCCTCCTGACCTCTGAAGCTGTTGTGCGTAGGCACACGCAGTCCTGGCTTACCCTCCCCAGGCCTCCGTTTCCTTTTCTGTAGGGAGCTCTGCAGGGGGGAGGAGGGTGGAGCCAGGCAGTGCAGGGAGATGGAGAAGGCTCGCTGCTTGCTGAGCTCTAATCCTAGGCCCAGGCCATCCTCCTGTCCTGGCCTTACTGCCTGGGACTGCGGTGTGCACCGCCTTCAGCCCAGAGAGCCCTGGGTTGCTGATTCCCGAGGTGGCACCTCTGAAGCCTGAGCATCCAGCAGGAAGCAGCACCTGGAAACCGAGAGGCCCTCCTCCGAGCCATGTCCAGGAGGAAGCAAGAGCTGGACCCAGGGCGTGTGGAAACAAGGACATCTGGGGAGATGGCTGAGATGTTCCCAGAGGAAAAGTGGGAGGCTTTCGGCCTGTGTTACTTAAAAGGAAAAGTTAAAAATACCCGTGTTGGAGCTGGAAAAGTCAAAATCCACCCACAGAAGGGACGAGGGAGGACGGGCCTGAGGGGCTGCCTTTCCACCTCTGTCTTGCCACTCCAGGTCCCTGCTGTCCCTGTGCCCCAGCCTGTGCTGGGTCCCCACCTCCTCCACAGCATCGTGGCTGTGTGCGTGACCCCATGACGCCACCTCTGGGGCTCCCCTCCCTGCTGCAGCCCAGAAGGTGGGTGTGAGGTTGCCCCCGATTCTGCCTGCACCCTGGGGCTCCGGACGTGGTCCGTTTAGATCGCTGTGCTTCCAGCCCAGAATCACCCAGTGGGCACCTGGGTCAGGAGAGTCAGTGAGGACACTCGAGTGTGGCATTGATCTCCGACCAGCCCCTGGGTCATTGCAGAACGGGGTGCTGGCTTGAGGTCGCAGCATTTATGGGCAGAGGACACCCCAGCTCTCCTGCTAGGCAGTGCCCGTGTCCTGGGGTCCCGCCTTCCCAGGTGGTCCTGCTGGCCACGGGGCTCTTCGCTCTGCAGCTAAGTCACTTTTACGAGAGTGACGGGACAGTGACTGTCACAAAGCCTTCATCAGCCAGGGCCTGGGGCTCTGTGTGTGGAACTGTCCTTGATCTACGCTGACCAGCAGGCCCCTGCCCAGGTGGACACAGGCCCTGAAGGGCAGCAGTGGAAGGCCAGTCTGCTTTTCCCCAGGAGGGTGGGTCAGAGGCTTCCTGTCGGGGTCACCTCTGGCCACCTCCAGCCAAAGCTGGGGGCAGGTGCAGGGCCTGGGTCCACAGTCCCTGCCTCTGAACCTCCCCACCTCCCCCTTGGCCCACTGTGGCCCTTTGGTTCCCTGACCTTTCCTCCACTTCCCACCCCCTCCTGACGGCATGCTCCAGCCCTAGCCTCTTCCCTGGACTCCAGGGGCTCCTCAGAGCCTTCCTAGGGTGATGGTGGACACGGAGCTCCTTGGCCCCCAGCGGTGATGGTGGTGGTCACCATCCTTGTTGGCATGTGGACAGGGTTCCACAGGTGTCACTGGCTCGGCTCTGCCCTTGGGACCCTCCCCTCGTCTGTCAGTCTGCTTTGGCTGCACCTCACAACAGGTGGGAATCTGGGCTCTTACCTCAGGCCCTGTTGCCTCCCGGTCCAGTCTGGACACTGCGCCGTGCTCGGCTGGCCCCCTCTCCCCTGGCCGGAAGTCTCTCAGCCGGGTGGCCTGCCTCACCTTTCCTGTGGAAGAAGCACACTCAGCCCCAGACCCTACAGCCAGAGTTGCACGTCCTCCGTTTGGGCCACTGGTGCCCTTCAGCCCTTGTGGGCCTGTGGCAGAACCTCCCACACTGCAGCTCCTCCCTCACCGTGCCCGGGCACAGAGCCCTGTGGACCGTGCCTGCGTCCCCTCCAGCCCCAGCCTCTGCACAACGTCTCCTTTCCTTCAGAATCGAGGAGGAGGAGGGTCTGGAATTGCCGGGCACTCTGAAGTAGACTGACCTCCCCGCTCCCTGCCCGCTTACTTTTGTTCCAGGGCACGTAGCACAGAGTGGACGCCCACGTGGGTCAGGCTTCCCTCTCGTTCACTGCTGTGTCCCACTTAGAGCAGGGCTTGGCCTGACCCAGGACTGTGGCCATGACGGCCCTGCCTGCCGGTTGCCCCCGGAGTTGATGCAGCCGGGGTCTGGGTGGAGCAAGCCGCGCATCAGGAGCAGGTGCGCCCCCAGCAAACCAGCCGGGGGAAGGTGCCTGGGTCCGAGGCAGGGGCGCCAAGCCCTGGAACGTGAGGTGAGGAGCAGTGGCCCCAGGAAGAGGGCAGCACCAGGGCAGGGCAGCCTGGTGGCCCCGGCAGGGCGTGCGGGAGGAGGCCTCCTGCGGAGCAGCCACCCGCGGGACTCTGACCCCGCCAGTTGCATGGACAGGAAGTGCCTTTCCCTGGAAATGAGGACGGGGCGCCAACACTTTCAGTTCTGTGCCCTCAGTGAACTGGAGCCCCTGCATGGCAGAGCATGTGTGAGCCTTGGCTGGGGAGGAGGACGGGCCGGTGGGTGGGCGAGCTGTCTGCTCTTCCGGTCTGGGGGGTCCAGAGGCGAGGGCTGCAGGAACTGCCCTCCTGCTCTGAGGCCGCCTGCCAGTAGGTCCCTGCGGGCCAGCAGGCACATCCTCCCTCTGCAGTCGTAGCACAGACTGGCCTCCGGAGAGGCAGAGTGCACCTGAGGTCCTGGCCAGCCTGCAGCCAGCACGGTCATCTAGTGCTGTTCATTGGCCGTGTTCCTCAGGGACTGTGGCAAGTGTCCTTTACTAACACGCCTGTCCCGCCTGGCCAGCATCAGCTTTGCCCCACCTAGCCCAGGCTCCTAGAGGGAAATTGGCACCCCACCAAAGGAGTTCCTGGCCTTTGGAGAAGTGCCCTTGGGACTCCAGGCTGAGGCCGCGACCTCCTGCTGGCCTGGCCTTCCCTGGACTTGGGTGGGGCTCAGGCATGAGCGCCGCCCTCTCACCCAGGCCTCTGGCCATGGAGAGTAAACTCAGCCAACTGTCCTCTTTGCTTCCTTGTTGTGGCCTCCCTGATGCCGATCGTGTGCAAGGCCAGGAGAGGAGTGCCTGGCGGCCTCCACCCCGTCCCCGGGCCTGCCGAGCTCCTGGCCTTCCCGCTTTGTGACATTTTGGTTCTGTCTCCACGGACTCTTCGTCTTTACTACGCTCTGCATTAATTGCCAAAAGCCTTGATTAGGATTCCCGTGGCAGGAGTTGCCTGGTCCCAGCTGAGACCTGCCAGTGGCAGGACGCGCCGGAGCCAGGCTGTCTGGGGGCGCTCGCTCACCTAGGTCTTTTAATAACCCTGTCATCAGCACGGGGTGGGATGTGTCAGTAAGATGAAGTTACTACCGTGTCTTAATATAGGAGGCCGGCCCCACGCCCGCCAGTCGGGGTTAAATATAGAAATGGGAGCATCTCGTCCCGCCCACTGCGCAGGGCGGCGCTGGCTCGCTGGGGCTGCTGGGGCTGCTGGGGCTGCGGCAGGCCCGGCCCAGCCAGCCAGCCAGCAGCCTCGAGAAAATAAAGTGAAACCTCTATTTTTAAGCCAGTCAGTGTGTTGTCAATACTTAAAACAAAAACCTGTAAGCAGTTAAATGTTAGATTCAAAAATATCTCGGCCCGTGTGGATCTGGCACAGCGGCCAGGCGAGCCCGTTTTTCCTTCCTGCAGTTCCTGGAGCGACGCGGGCTCCAAGGACAGCAGCGCCTACAATTTTGTTGTCGTCTTTCAAATTACAAACCTTGGGAAATAAAGGCAGCCACAACAGACTGTGATTGCCAAAGTCACTCCCCGTGTTGGAAGCAGCGGTGCCTGAGTGGGACCGTGGTGTGGCCTCGGGCCTGGGAGGAGCGCCGTGGGGAGACTCAGCCCTGCACTGTGTGAGGCCGGGGCCTCCTCTGGGAGAGGCTGCCCGGGCAGCACTGGCAACACCACAGTATGGCTTTCCTGTCCCCGGGGACACGCTGTAACATCCCGTGCATCACGTCACATGAGGGTGTTCTGCGATGACAGCCTTACAGATGTGTCCTGAGGGGTTGGGGCTGGCCATGATGGCCTCCCTCTGCATAGCCGCTTGACCTCATCGTCCCAGCGGCAGGCGGGCAGACCCGTGGGGCAGCATGCTGGGGCTGTGCCCGCTGGGCAGAGGGGGGAGAGGGCTGTGCTCTGCGTGTGATGGTCCTCCCAACAGTTCAGGCACCGCTCCCGCTGTCCAGGTGGCCACCAGAGCTCAGCTCTGCTCCAGGGCACCACACCTGTCCTCCGATTTTCTCAGACCCAGGGGTGGGCAGGAGCCTGGGCGCTTTCTGATGGGGTCTGTCTGCTCTGGTCTCTCCACTCCTGCTTGAGCGCTGGCAGGCCGGGTCCCTGCCTCTGTGAAGCCGAGTGTGTGCTTCTTGCATGGCCTGACTTTTCCCCCAGATGGTATGTCTACCTAGCGAGCCCTAGAAGTTACGTGCCACCCCTATGCCCACAGATCCTACCCTGGCCTCCTGAGGAGTGCCCATTACTGAAGTGGACAGATTTGTCCAGCCGAGAGCCCCTGGAAGCCCAGGCTGTTGCCTGTAAGGCAGACCCAATTTGAAGACTCCTCTTCTGGCAGAATGGGGACACCTCACTGTCCTGGTCACCCACCTGGCTCCTGGAGTCGAGCCCCAGATTTGGAGTGTAATCTGATGACAGACGCGCACAACAGGAGTGTGCCCGGGCCCCAGGCAGGGCGGCAGCACGCCGTGACCTCAGCCTCCGGCTTAGCCTTTGCAGTCCTCGGGAGCGTTCGCCTCGTGTTTTCCACGGATCTCAGTCCTCCCCGCCCCCCGGAGCCCCAGCTCAGATGCCACTGCTGGCTGTTAGGGTTGGGAGGGGCTGTCCCTCAAGGTCACTGTCCATCACAGCAGGGTGTCTGGTGGCCTTCCGGACACCCATCTGGCCCCACTGCTTCAGGTTTCTGTGGATGGGGTGAGTGTACCCTGTTGCCCCCACCGGTGCCACGTTCGGAGCCCTGCACTGGCTCCTGGGCTGCTGCCCGGGCTGACTGACGCGTCTCTGCGTCTGCTCTTGATGCCCTGCTGCCTCCCGCCGAGCCACGTGGCTGCAGGGGCCTTGGACCCTGTGGGATCTGCATGGCAAGGTGCACTGTGGACAGTGGGTAAAACCCCATTTGAAGGAGCCGATGGCAGCACTTTGCGTTTTATTCTGTTCTGAACAAGCTGTGCTTTCCAGGACACAGGCGAGGGCTAGCGGTCAGTGCTTCCTGAATCCAACACACAGGCTTCCTTTCCCTTCTTGTTTCCCAACTAAACCACCTGGAGTCGATGACCCCACCTGGTGGCCAGCATGGGTGCCGTGGGCCATGACCTGCCACTCAAGTACGCCCCTGATTGTGCCGTCTCCCCACCTCTCACCATGATCTTGGGTTCTCCTTTCCATACTTGTCTGAAAATTCCACTCTGGCCTTGGAGTCTTATAGCCCAGGCGTGAAGGCGGTGTAGCCGTTCCTGTGCCCTTGGGCAGGCGCTGGACCCACACCCAGTCACGTGACCGACCACGTGACTCCCTGTGACTCCTTGTCCTGTCTGTGCCACCAGAAGACGCACCTGCCTCGTGGGACTGCTGAGGAGCCTGCGGGATCTGACACAGTGGGCCAGCTCGATGGCTCCCCGGCCAGCCCTCCGAGTCTCTCCTGTGATGTGCTTACCCCCAGCCCCCAGCAGTGCCACTCAGCACCCAGTGTCCCTGTGCCCGCCTCCTCCTGGCTGCTGATCCTGGCCTTGGCGTCTCCTCCTTTTTCTCCCGCAGCCTGCGTGTGGCTGGTGTGCTGGCTGCCAGGGCTTGGCTGCTGGTCCTCTGGGTCGCCCGGTGCTCCCTCGCCATGTGTGTTCTAGATGCCGGGTGGGCACTATCTCAGTGTGGACGGTCAGCCATCAGCACAGGAACTGCGACTGCCGAGGATCTTGCTGTGGTGCTGAGTCCATGGGACGTGCCTCGGCTCCCCGCCACCTCCCACCAGCCCTTCTCCAGGAGGGCCACTCGTCCAGCTGCCGTCGGGACCGGTTTCCATGAGGAGAATCAGCCTGGAAGACGCTGGCCACAGGCTCACCTCCCCGTCCTTCTACATAAGTGCCCGAGTACATGCATGTGTATGCACACTCGAGCCACAGCCCACTCGGAGGTGGCAGTGTGGCCTGGGGCCTGCCCCATGCCACAGTTGGCAGTTGGCTAGGTGAGATGACAGACCTGTGTACCGCCCTGGCCCGTGGGAGCCAAGAGCACGGGTTTGTTTCCAGTTCCTGCAAGTGTTGGAGTAGGGCCTTGGCTGGACAGGCCTCTCCAAGCCTGGGCTGACTGCAGCCTTCTTGGGGCCCTGCCGGGGAGGAAGACCAGGAAAGTCAAACAGGCTGCGAAGTCTGTTCCCATGACCGCCACCCAGGGCAGCTCCTCACAGAGGCCAGGTGAGGAGCACGCAGCTCTTGGACTTGATCTCCGTCTTCAGACTGGACCTCTGTGTGGCTTTGGGCCCCACTGTTGGTTTGAGAAGTGGGGCTCCTGCCCCTGCCCGTGCAGGTGAGCAGAGGTGACACTGGCCATCAGGTACTCTGAAGAGGTGCGCTGGCCTGCTGCGCCCACCCCTCCACGCATTCCGTGGCTCCCGTGGGAAGCGTCTCGTTGCCTCTTGAGCATTTCAGAGCCACCCACAGTATCATCATCACGCCCTCCCAGAGAGTTTGCAAGTCTTAGTGTCCGGTCGCCACTTGGTGTTCTGGTCGCCCCGTTGCTCGTGCTTCTGTATTCTTTTTTGATTGAGTCAGAAACCAGACCAGACATGGTGTTATATTTGACTGCTGTGCTTCCTGAGGGAATGGGGACCCTCGCTGTCATGGGGAATGGGCTGAGCACCAGAGAGCCTTGGGCAGCCACGTGCCCGCTTTCCAGCATCGCCCGCTGGCCCGATGGGCGTCTGAGTCCACAGCTTCTACCTTAAAGGAGAGCCTGACTTTCATGGTGGGATGGAGTCTGGTATTTTCTCTGGATTTTTGCAAATTCTATGTCCTAAGGCAAATGGGCACATAAGATTCCTGATAGCTGCTGGATTGGTCAGCGTCACTTTGATGCTTCTGTAGGTCAGAATGGTTGAACCCAGGCAATTTCACCTTGTTCCACTGAAAGGCCTGGTTTAATTTTTAAAAGGAAATGTGTATGGTATGCGTGTCGTACTAGGGAGTGAGAGCTGGGTGGGGGCGCTGGATGGACGGCCTGAGGCTCCAAGGCATCACCCCCTCCCCCGCCGTGTTCTGTCCCAAAGCCCCAGCAACTTGACTGATAGAGAACTTGATGGCATGCAGTTCACCCGTTCAGAGTGTCCCTGCTGCTGGTTTGCAGGACCTTCCCAGGTGTGCATCTGCCGCCGTGACTGGAGCATCCCTTGTCTAAAACACTCGTGATGGAAGGTTTCAGACTGGGTTTCTGGGTTTGGGGATATTTTCCTGTGCATAATGAGGTATCTTGGGGATGGGACCAGGTCTCCAGAGGAAATTCACTAGCTTCCCACACAGCTTACACACACGGCCGGAAGGTAAACTTCACAGTTTGTCAAGAAGTATTTTTTTTAATTTTTTTGTTATAGGTGGACACAGTACCTTTATTTTATTGTAGTTTAGTTTTTATGTGGCGCTGGGGACGGAACCCAGTGCCTCACCTGTGCTAGGCGAGAGCTGTACCTCTGAGCCGCAACCCCAGCCCGTCAGGCAGTACCTTTGCCTCGACACGTAGCGGCTGTGTGTGCGAGGTGTGGCGGGATCGTGCGTCTCCACCTCCCTTACCCGCCTGTGTGCTGAGCCCTGGCCTCCCCTCCCGAGCTCCTCCTGGCTCTGAACTCCAGTCGCTCTGCCGCGCTGGGCAGCCGCAGGACGGCCTCTGGGAGCCAGGCTCTGGCACGCTGACTCCCCTGTCCCCGCCCCTCCCAGCCTCTAACGGTGGCCTCTGTGCTCTGCTCCCGTGTGAGGACGTGTGCTGTTGGTCTTTCCGGCCTGGCACGTGGTCGTCCAGGTCCAGCCAGGCTGCTGCAGACGGCAGCATTTTGTCCTTCTTTGGGGCTGGGTAGTATTCTGTTGTACAGATGCTGCTTTTCCTCTGTCCGCGTGCCCGTTGGTGACATCTCGCTTGATGCCACCCTGTGGCTGTGAATGGTGCTGCGTTAAACACGGGCGTGGGGTCTGTGGGCTGACTGGCTCCTTGGATGTCCACTCGTGGTGGGTGCTGCGTCACATGGTGGCTTCTTCAGGTGGTGGTGTGGTGTGGTTTCTGTACCGTGTTCCACCGTGGGAACTAAGTCACACCTCGTCGTGTAACATTTCTAGCAATTTCGTGGATGAAACGAAAGCTTCTTGGCGTGAAGTTTCCTTTCTGTGGCGCCATCGGGGCTCGAGGGCTCTCGGACCTCGGAGCACGTCAGGTTTTAGATTTTTGGACGGGGAAACCTGTGCAGCCTGTTCAGCCTGTTCTGAAACACTGTCATCGCTGTCATTGCTGCCATCACTCCAGGGAGGAACCTCACCCTTAGCATGCACTCGGTGACCCTGGCCCTCCTGGGGACCCATCCAGAGCTCACGTGGGTGTGGTCACCAGTGCCTGCTTCTCCCGCTGGGTGACATTTGATGGTGGTGGGCTCTGGGGTGGGTGACCAGCTGCTTTCATCATGGGGACGTGGGCGTGCGGTTGTTTCCAGGTTTTGGCTGTTAGGTGGAAGGCTGCTGGGAAATCCATCCCTGTCTCAATGTGTCTACGTTCTGTTCCCTTGGGTGTCTCTACACCTAGGCGGGGAGTTGCTGGGTCATGTGTTTCCTTCCAAGAAACTCCAGTGACTGCACTTCACTGCCCGCTGGGGTGTGTGAGGGGCTGAGGTCTCTGCCTATTTGCCAGCTTGCTCTCACCTAACTTTGGATATTGTAATGAAGCTTTGGCAGGATAAGACATCTCTGGAGAATAGGAAGAGGGCTGTCATTCTGTCAGTGGCCTAGAATGGCAGCTGGGTCGGCTACAAAAGCTCCTCAGAGCCAACCGTGGTGGTGCACACCTGTAATCCCAGCACTTGGGAGGCCGAGGCAGGAGGATCACAAGTTCAAAGCCAGCCTCAGCAACTTAACGAGGCCCTAAGCAACTCAGTGAGACCCTGTCTCTAAATAAAATACAAAATAGGGCTGGGGATGTGGCTCAGTGGTGGAGTGCCCCTGGGTTCAATCCCCAGCACCAAAAAAAAAAAAAAAAAAAAAAAAAAAACCCACAAAAAAAAGCAAGTTCAAGGCCAGCCTCAACAAACCAAGAAGGCCCCTTTTTAAAAATGAAAAAAAAGAAAAAAAAAAAAAGAAGGACTGGAGATACGGCTCAGTGGCAGAGTGCTCCCGGGTTTAATCACTAGTATTCCAAAAGAAAGCAGCAGTGCCCCTAGAAGCCAGGCTACAGCGGGCGGCCTCTGAGCATCCCTGCACCCCTTGCTGCTGGTGGTGGGAGGGTCAGGTCAAGACGTGCAATAGGCCTGCTCTCATGTCTCCCCTGCTTTGTGCCCGTCTCCCTGCAGGAGTCACCATGAAGCTCATGGACGAGGTGGCTGGGATCGTGGCCGCGCGCCACTGCAAGACCAACATCGTCACTGCCTCCGTGGACGCCATTAATTTTCATGACAAGATCCGAAAAGGTAACAGAACTCTTCTGATGAAGCTAAGCAGGGGCAGCCCCGGGGTCCCTGGTCCCAGTGTGCTTAGTGTTCACACCTGATGTCTGCCCATGCGCCACCAGAAATGGGGGGCGGGGCACACCCTGTGCTTTCTCCTTGGGGATGTGTCTGTGAGGCTGCTGTTGACAGACTGGGTATTTCAACTGGCAAAATCTGAATTTCAGATATGGTGGAGGCCTTGGTCCTCCTGGAGACCAGGGAGAATGCTGGTCAGTGCCCCTCGAGCAGAGCGCAGTGGCCCTGACTGCTGCCGGCAGACCTTGTGCAGTCCTGCTGGATTATGAGAGGAGTGGGTCATCTGTGATCTAGGTGGTGGCAGGGTCACTTCAGGGGCCCACAGGTGCCGCCACCTTGGCCAGGGCAGCCTCACTGTTAGGGGTTTTCCCATGACAGCAGTCCAGTCCCAGGGACATGTCCCCCACCAGGAACATGGTCCCCCACCGGGATCGTGGTCCACAGTCTGTGCAGGAGGCCGGGCCTCTGCAGCTGTTGAGCACAGCACACACGGCCTGCCTCAGGTTGTCGACCTTTGTGAACACAGCACGATTCTCCTCCCAGCACAAGACAGTTTGTCTGTGACCATCTCCTGAGATGAGCTGCAGCCCGTAGGCAGCCCTGCCGTGCCAGCTGCAGTGGCTGGGTCGGCGTCTCTGGAGCCTGGCATTGGTTCTGGAGACACCATGCCACTAAAGCAGCTCATTGGGAGACTGGGAGGAGGCCTGGCCCTTGCCGTGGGAGGTGACCAAACAGGAGGAGGGCAGCTTGCTCCTCTGCACCCCTGGTGCTGCATGGAGAGCCACAGAGGCTGTGCTGGGGTTCCCAGCAGCTGCTGCCAAAACCGGCTGCCACGTGCTGTCAGAAGAACCCTGAATTTGGAGGGTGCAGGGCTGCCCCCCACCATGGTCAGGAGTGCTGAGGACAGACGGTCTGTGGCATGGCTCCCCTTTGCCTGGCAGACTCTCTTCAGAGCAGATAGGTGTTTGCCACAAATGTAGACTCCAGTGTCGTTAGAATTTGCCCCAGACCAGTGGATCTCCCCTGCTTCAGCTTGTCCTCCGGGGCTGTGCTTGTCTCGTGCTGGGAGTGCTGTGCCCAGCACAGCACTTGGTGGCATGAACCAAGGAGAGCTAGAGTCCCACTGAGGCGTGACGTCAGCCGCACCTCCTGGAGCCTGCCTGGGGGGATTGCTATGATGAGGGCCACGTTGTTCAAACAGTGTCAAAATCCACAGAGGAGAACGTGCCTCCATCCCATGGAGATTGCTCTGTCCACTGTCCCTGAGGGTCGTGGAGAACCACCAGGATTCTCCCAGCCAGCAGCCCGCTTTGTGAGCATCCACCGATGGACAGGCGGGCTGCAGCTCCGGCACCCGGGATGGACGGTCAGCCTCCCGAGGAGCACGGAAGTGTTGGAGGGCTGCTCGGCCCTCACACAGCCAGGAGCTGCTGTGGAGGAGGGTGCGGGGCCATGCGGGGTCCTGGTCAGGAGGATCACCCTGCAGCCGGAGTAGGTGGTCTCTGGGGTGACTTCTGCCAGACATCAGGCAGCCTGGACAGACTTCGTTTCTAAATGTTGCTTTCTCCTGGAATGCAGAGAAGCTGGGGGTGTGGGCCATGTCACCCAGCTCTGGTGGCTGGCCTGGTTGCACCTGTGAGGAGCCACACCAGCCAGCTGGCCCAGCACTCTCTCCCTCCCCGGCCTGTCCCACATGCTGCCTCAGCCTTGGACTTGGGTCTTCTGACCTCCTGGCCTGGGGCCTCTGAGAGGGACACTGGGCTCCTGGGGTGGCAGAGTGTTGCTGCTTCTCAGGTGACGTCCTGTTTTGGACGTGAAGGGGTTGGGGCCAGACTGAAATAGCGCTTATGGAGTCTGGCCTGCTTCTCAGCTGGTGTCCTCGGGGCCATTAGACGCTGTCACATCAAGTCTGTCACGTTCCAGAGGAGTGTCCCCTGTGAGGTCGTGGGCGAGCTTCCTTCTGTGCAGGACCTTGGGCGTTTCTGGGAAGCCGAGGCTGCAGGCGGAGGGCACAGGCACTGCCCCTTGTGACCAGGGTTGCTCTCCTCGTTTTGCTCTTTGCAGGGCAGTGCAGAGTGGGCCTGGCAAGTCCTGCTGGCCTGGTTCCTGAGAACGCCATCGCAGTGTCAGACACTGGGGGGAGGGTGGCGCCCCATCCTGTTTTTCTCTGAAGTAGATCTGCAAGGCTCCTCCCAGAGCCGCTGACCCTGCCCAGTGCCTTCTCTGTGCCTCGGCTTTGGCTCTAACGTGGAGGAGGCCACAAGGGCCACCTCCCAGTGGAGGTGTCACAAGCCTCACTGCACAGATGAGGCAGTGTCGGCAGCCAGGAGCCACTGGTGGTTCCAGACCCACCTGAGGGATGTGAGGCGCCCCGTGGGTTTGTACCCGGTGGCTTGGTTTCCTGGGGCCGCTGCTGTGGATGCCCACAGACTGGAGGCCTTACCACAACAGAAACGTGTTCTCCCCCAGCCCTGGGGCCAGAATGCCAAACCAGGATGTCGGCCACCTTCCCTCCAACGGCTCCGGGGATGGTCCCCACCTGCCTCTTCCAGCTCCCAGGGAGGCCCGTCCCCCCATGTTGCATGGCCTGTGGCCGCATCACTTCGACCCCTGCCTTCTGGTCACAGCTGTCTCCTCGCAGGTGTGTCTCTTGTAAGGACTGTAGGATGTGGACCCCCTGGAGCATCCAGGAGGGTCTTATCTCAAGACCCTTAATGAGTCCCAGCTGCTGGTAAGGGCACTGGACTCTGAGTAGACGTGGGCTGTCGACCCGCTGCGTGCCTTCTCCCCGTCACCTTCCTCCTCACAGACCGTGGCTCCCTTCCAGCTTTGCGAAGTCACCAGACTGGTAGGACCTTCTGTGCCCCAAGCATCTTTCCCTCGCCCTCTGTCCACATGTGAGGGGCGCCCAGCCTGGAGGAGGGGTCCCCTGTGGGCTCCTGGTTTGAGAAGTGCTGTCATTGGTGCTATTGGGAGACCAACCCTGGCAGGGGCCAGGTCCCACTGAGGCCTCACACCTCCAGGCTGAGGTGCTGATAAGGGCCAGGTCTTTCCTGGGTGGCCAGGACGCGGTCTCAGGATGGAGGAGAGCGGTTCTTGCTGGGACATGGTGATTGGCCGCTCTTGACTATAAACTTTAATCGGTATAAAGGTTGTTTTCACAGGAAGGGGGTGGGGAGCATCCAGGTAGATGGAGCCCGCAGTGCCAGGGGACTGTGGCTGCTGTCCCCAGCCACATCCCATACCTCAGACCCAGCTGGGAGGGGAGCCCCCTCCAGAGGCGGATTTGGTGTAGGGTCCCGTGACATGGGAGGTGTCTCGGCCATGCAGGCCGGCTGCGTTGCTTCGGATGATGGTTTCATCCTCCTCCCTTTGCTGCGGTCAGAGCCCAGTAGGTCCGTGGGCTGGTTCTCCCAGGAGGCCCCTACCTTCGCCAGCTTCCAGGGGCTGCCCCACATCTCGGCTGTGGTCCTGCCCACCCTCCATCTTCACGGCACAGGCCCTTCCTCCAGCCTCTCTTCCATCATCCCCGCTTCTCCTCACTGGCCCCTCCTGTCCATCTTACAAGGACCCTTGTGATGACATCAGGACCCTCACTTGATCCAGGGCACGCCCACCTCAAGGTCCTTCACTCCATGCATCTGCAAAGTCCCTTTGGCCACGTGAGGTCACACATGCACAGGGTCCAGGGAGTAGAGAATGGGGCCTCCTCAGGGGTCATTATTCTGCCCTAGCAGATGGTGAGGGGCTTTCTGCCTTTGCCTGTTTTGGCCTTAGAGAAACAACTAGAATAGGGAGCCAGGCTCGGGTGACCTCCCCTTTTCCGTATCTGAGGAGGAAGGACCCCATTTTGTCACGGTCAGCTTCATGGACTCCTGTGCAGAGGAGCAGGCTGTTGTGAGCAGTGGCCTCGTGCCAGGCCCTCAGGTGCCCTTGCCTGTGGGATGTCCATCAGTTATACCACATCCTCACTTACCAGCGCTGCCCCAGGAGGTTGGAGTTTAGCTGGAAGGTGTGGGTGCTGGCCAACAACCTTCCTTGGCCACTGCCTCTGCTGGTCACCCTGGCTCTCCAGCAGGGTAGCATGTTCACTGTCCACCAGCACCCCTCTTGCCTGGACCCCAGAGGGCCACCTCGCCCTGCCAGCGCATCCCAGCACCAGACACCAGTGACCTGCTGCTTCTTGGCTCAGCCTCCTTGACTGCCGTGATGCCCCACATTCAGCCCAAGCCCCTCGGCCTGGCCTTCCAAGCCACTAGGGCCGGCTGCCACCTGTCAGGGAGCTGCCAACCCAGGAACGCGGCATGCCCAGGCACACCACAGAGCTCCATGAGCTTCCCCTTTCCTGGTCACTAGCTCCATCGTTTTCCTCGCTTGATCAAGTGCCCTGTGACCATGAGGGTAAGGGATAAGGGGTCACCCTGAGTGGTGGCCATCAGGACAGGAACAGCAGTCTGCTCGAAGAGGCTCAGGGTTTGTGAGAAACATCAGCGTCGATTCACCATTTCCATCGCTTTTCTTGCAAGTCTGTGGCCAGGGCTCTTCAGGGCCAAACGCTGAGCTGCTGGCAAGCTTTGAAACACTTGGCAACCTCTCGGCTTAGTGACAGCTCCTTTTCATTTTGTTTTTCTTTTCCAAATCCTGGCTGCTGCTGAAATCTGGCTGTTACCATCCTGGGAAAGACACCATCTGTGGGGGAGTTGGGCTGTGCCACCCCAGGCAGGCCGGCAGTCGATTGAAACAGGATCTGCCTTTCACAGTTGGCTCGCGGACATGCCCAGCTCTGCCTGTGTGTCCCTTGTTGAGTGCTGGGACCTCCCACTGCCCAGCCAGATATCTCGAGGGGCCAAGGAAGCCACCCCGGCTCCCTGGTGCCGGTGTCACCCAAGACCCGGCCACCCCTAGACATCCAGGGCTGCACAGGTGATGAGACACGCCTGTCCTTGATGCTCGTGCCGTGCGGTGGATGGGCAGGGCCAGCAGCGTGTGCCTGTAGTCCCAGCTAGTGGGCAGCTGAGCAGGAGGATGGTGTGAGCCCTGCATCTGGAGGCCAGCCTGGGCATCTGGAGGCCAGCCTGGGCAACTGGCAAGAGCCATTCTCAAAACAGCAGCAGGTGTTATCCTAGGAGCTTCGTGAAATTGTAGTTAGAATTAAGTAGAAAACCAGTGAACTAGTTGGACTTACCCACTTAGCTTCCACGAAGATGTCCGTATTTGTTCTCTGTGGCTGCTGTAACCAGTTACCAAAATCTCAGTGGCACAAATTGATTGTAACACAAATTGATTATAGTTCAGGAGGTCAGAGTCGACGTGGTTCGCAAGGTGTGGCAGGACAGGTCCCTTCTGTAGGCTCCGGGGGAAGAATCCATTCCCCAGACTTGTCCACTCTCTAGAGGCACCAGTATCCCTTGGCCAGCGACCCGTCCGGCATCTCTCTGGTCATCCTTCCGTCTTCACCCTCCCTGCCTGTCCTCTGCTTCCCTCTTCTGCTTGCACAACCCTTCCGGCAACTTCAGGCTGACCTGGAGAATCTAGGTTCATCACCCATCTTGGGGTGTGTTGCTTAATCAAATCTGCCGAGTCCTTTTGGTCTCGTAAGACCACATTTACCGGGATGCAGGGGTTGGGATGTGGACGTCTTGGAGGCTGTTCTGCTGACCAGTCGTTGGTTCCCCCTCCAGACACGGAAGCTTTGCTTTTCCCTAACTTTCCCTCTCTAACCAGCCTTATCCACTGGATGCTGGTGAGGCCCAGGAGAGAGAATGGCTCCTTGGCCCTTGGTGGCTCCCTGGCTCTGTCCTCGGCCCCTTCAGCTCTGGATTTGGGTTCCGTGAGGTCTGGGGATTAGCAGCACTGGAATAGAGGCCACGCCTTCCTGGCTTGTCCCAGCCTCCCCTGCAGTGCTTGCTGGAACTTGGGCCCGGAGGGTGCCGTGGGGATTGGGGTCCCTGTGAGCACAGCCGAGTGTCCCCTGCCCCCTGTTGGTCCAGGCTCCTGTGTGGCATGCCAAGCTGTGGCCAAGCTTGAGACTTCCCCTGGGGACCCCCACAGTGTAGTCATGCCCAGGGTCAGTCTGGTGTGGCTGATCTCGGGGGCCGGGGGAGAAAGGCCAGGGTTTTACATCTTTGTTATCCTGTGTCTTCACAGCGCAGGAGATGCAAGCTCCCTGCAGATGCGACAGCCCTTCTGTTCACTGACGGGTGTTGGGAGCCACTTCCTGCCGGCAGTGTGTCTGCTGCAGAAAGAAGAGCTTGGGGAGGGAGTGTTGAAGTGCCACTTGGTGCCACCTCACTTCTGGCTCTGCACCTGCGGACCCTGCACAGGCTGGGGGCATTCTCCCCACAGGGACTGCAGTGCAGAGGGGCTCTTGGGCCCCACCCCAGAGTCATTGTTGCGGGCCTGTGTGGCATCAGGGTGGCCCCAGTGCAAGGATAGAATCACATGGGGTGACAGCGTCTCCTTTATAACTGTGGATGAAGTCCCCCCACCATGCCAGGGACGACTGGGGGGTCCTCCATGAAGGTCATTGTCACTCAGGTCCCTTGCACACGGGAGGCAGACGCTGCTCCCCTCCCAGGGCACATAGGAAACAGCACAGTCCCCTGAGCAGTGGACAAGCTCGGATTGGCCCCGAGGGCTCCCTGAGGAAGCTGGACCTCTCTGCACTTGCTCCAGCCCAGCAGCCCTGCCGCCTGCCTCCTCCTGTGGCAGTTTCTTTGTTCTAGTCCCACGTTAGAGCCTCAGAGAGCACTGGGCGCCCCTCGCCAGCCCTCCTTCCCTGGGCAGGGCTGCATGCCAGCTTTGAGGGGTGCACCCCCAGCCCTGCATCCGTCTCTCACGGCCCCCTGCCCAGCACAGCAGGGGGTGATGTTCTCCGTGGGGCTGCTCTCCCGCGCCCCCTCCTGCCTGCTCCTTTAAAACAAAGGGCGCTCGTCCTCGGAAGCATGGTGGTGCTGGCCTTGCAGAGCGTCCTGGCAGCACCTCTGCCCTGGGCATCAGGACCCGTGTCCATCTGCAACTCACAGGGCCGCGTCACAGCAGGGGGGCTTCATCTGGGGTCTTGCTTTACTGTTGCTGAGGCAGCCACATTGAGATGGACCCAGGGTCTTGCTTTCTCAGAGGGGCCTCCTGATACCAAGGTCACAGCCAGACGTAGACAGACAGCACTGGGACAGAAAGTGGCGTGTGCACTCTGCTTGCTCCTGCCTGGGTCTTGAGGGAGGAAGGCTGCCCTCTCTGGGAGATCCTTGCACCTCCTGGCCTTGCGTGGTGACCAGGTCTGCAGGCTGCGCTTACCAGACTGCCCTGGCCCTCATGGCAGGCCCAGCACGCAAGCCACGTGGACACGGTAGCCTTCAGCTCCCCGTGCCTCCCGGCTGGCCTGCACACACAGTGATGGGGCTGCGGACACCAGGTTCCTGTGCAGCCAGCAGGCTGGACCGTCGAGGCTCTGACCCCCAGGGGAATGGTGGCCCATGGCAGCACAGTGCGGGAGCAGTGAGGTGCCTGGACTGCACTGGGGTGGGTGCTCACCACCGTCCACCCTTCAGGAGGGGGGCATTGAACTTGGCCGCAGCTCAGGCAGAGCAGAAGGGCCTGGAGAGCTCCTCCCTGAGCAGTGGGTGTGGGGCTGGCCTCTGACCCCATGACCCTCCTGCGGTGCCTGCTGCCTCCAGCCCAGGCCCAGGGTACGCCCCTCAGCCTGAGCTGAGCTCTCCATCTGTCCCCTCCCTTGCCACAGCACTGCAGGACCTCAGGTGGCTGCATGGGGAGCAGCTGGCCGGAGCCCCCGGGAGCATGTGGCATGCTCAGGCAGCCACACTGAGGCCGGCCTGGCTCCCCCTCTTCAGTATGTCCCCACTGTGTTGCCAGAAACCTTTTCCTTTGAGCGCCACCCCAGAGGCTGGGGCTGGGGCTGAGGCCTGTTTGCCAATGAGCGTGTCCATGTGGGCCACTCTGCACCCATGTTCACCCATCCACGTGTTTGGCACTCGAGGCACTTGGGCATGGTGTGGAGCAAAGAAGGGCCCGATTCTGGCGCCCTTCCCTCCTGGGAGAGGCAGGTGGGTGGACAGGGGAAGGGTGGCAGGCTCCAGGGCAGTCGCTCTGAGCACAGCATTTAAGTTGAGCCCGGAAGGAAGTGAGGGCTTGCAAGGCTTGGAGGCCAGCAGGGTGCTGGGTTTCTGTGGACTGGGGATGTTCACGTGAGCGACCCCTTCCCCAAGCCCTTTTGGGCCACATGTTGGTTCAGCACATCTGAGGGACACCTCCCCTGCCTCATGGGCTTCCAGGCTGGGAGGGACATGGACATCAAACAAGCCAACCAACATATGGGTACAGACAGGGCAGA
The DNA here is from genome assembly GCA_020662805.1 of Glaucomys volans. Classification (NCBI taxonomy): domain Eukaryota; kingdom Metazoa; phylum Chordata; class Mammalia; order Rodentia; family Sciuridae; genus Glaucomys; species Glaucomys volans. The sequence continues at coordinate 111,953 of JAJEJO010003904.1, forward strand.
AAGATTGTTCTAGAAAGTTTTAGAGGAGGGATGCTTGTGCTGAGGAGCAAAGGGTAATCCAGACCAGGGTGGAGGGGGCACATCCAGGGCCACAGGAGGCCCTTGTGGTCAAGTGAGGGTCAGGGTGGGGACATTTGGGTCCCCAGGGAGGCCTTAGTCCTGCAGAGCCCACAAGCATTGGGTCCTCTGCTGGCAACTGGGACTTAGGATTTGTCTTTCCACCCTGGGTTTCAAGTTTCTCAGGCTGTTGGGGACCAGATGGGTTCCAGCTCCAAAGTGCCGGTCTGTGTCCAGCCTGCCAGAGTCAAGCCTCAGGCCTGTGCAGCGTGGTGACATTGCTTTCACCAGGTGGGGACCGTGAGGCGCCGCCAGTGCCTCTGGACACTGCTCTGCTTTCCTTGTCTGGTCCCTCTGTGCTCTTGAGGCAGCCCTCTGTGCTCTTGAACTTGTTTCTTCAGACTTCTGGCCCAGAAACAGACCCAACAGCAGGCGGGACCTGCCTGGGCGGGGCTGGCGGGGAGGGGCTTTCCAGGAACCCGCCCTCGCTGTAGGTGGTCAGTTGCAGGGTCCTTGGGTTTCCACGGAGTGCTTGCTGTTTTCAGCTCTTAGAGGGGCGTCCCTGCTTCTTGGCTCCACCCTCTTATCTTAACTGTGGTCACTGGTGTGAGGGACGTTGACTGGGCACTTGGGGAGGTGCAGGGGGACTGCCTGAACTCCAGGATGACCTGCTTAACTTCCCAGCCCCTCCCCTGGGAAACAGTCAGGGCCATCCCCCTGGGGTGTGTGCCGGGTGACTCCTGGGGGCTGCTTGCATGGGACTGTTCATTACAGCCATATCCTGCCCACTGTCGCTGACCTCGTGGTTCCTTCCCTCTCTCCCAGAATTGGCCACGTCCAGCTTGAAGCGCCCCCTGTAAGTATGAAGTTGAATGTGGCATGGAATGATCTGGGACTTTTTAACATAGAATAGCCCACGCTGTCCCGCTGTCTCTCTTGGTTTCTAAACATTTCTTGTGGGCCTGTCTCAATGAAGCCAGGACACCAGGGATGTGTGGAAGGGCCCCATGGCCAGTGCTGGTTCCTGTGGAGCAGGACTTCCTGGAGCCTGGCTCAGAAGGAGGCCATGTGGGGGATGGGCACTGTGACCGGGTCAGTGAGAAGCAGCAGCAGCAGCCAGGTGCTAACTGCTCCCCTGAAGCCCCCACAGGTCATTGTAGCCTGTGGTCAGAATGGCCATGGGCCAGGCCCCAGGCTCAGCACTGGGCTTCTTTCCTCTCCTCCCATAGGAGCCCCACAGACAGGCTCTCTTGTGTCATCAGCAGAAAGCTGGGCTCTGTGAGACTGAGGGGTCAGGTGGAGGGACTGTGACTAGGAGGGCAGGGGACAGAAGAGAAGTTCCCAGTCCAAAAGCAGCTGCCAGGGTGGAACACCATTGAGCCCAAGGGATGGGAAGTCCAGAGATCGGCTTAGGGCTAGTGGGGTGGGGGAATGATGTCACAGCAGTGGTGACTCTGGGCTTGTCATGGTCACAGGCCCTGCTGGTGTGGGAAAGCGGTGGGCCTTGGGAGGTGCAGCTCAGGACAGCAGCTCAGGGTTGAGGAGGAAAGATGCCTGCAGTCACAATGGTGGGGGGTGGCCTGGGCTGCTTGGGCTGGAGCAGGGGGTGGCTCAAGAGGGACCTAGGACCAATGGCCTGAGTCAGTCCAGCATAAAGATAGAAGGCTCTGGAAGGTTCTTCTGTGCTCAGAGCATGCTGGTGGGCAGCTGTGGCCCATGGGCACTAGGAAGGCCTCAGCATAGACAGGCAAGCACAGGCTTGATGGATCTCAGCCAAGGCCGGAGCCAGCCACACCGGGGCCTGGAGCAGGGTAGCCCTCCGGGAGGGGGCCGTTTGGTGGCCACAGGAAACCTGAGTGCAGCTGCTCCAGAGACAGATAACAACCAGGGGCTACTAATGGTGCACCCTAATAGTTTGTCACTTTCCTGACCCCGTAGCTGTCGCCGCCCCTGTCATCTAACCACGTCTTTTAACTGTTCTTGGTAACACGGTTTCTCCTGGCCCTGCCCTGCCGGCCCTTGCCACCTCCACCAGAGGAGGCCATGCTGTCCGCTCCCCTGACTGTGTCCCCACTCCACAGGCTGCGTCATCACCATCTCTGGGCGCATGACCTTTACCAGCAATAAGTCCATGGAAATCGAGGTGCTGGTGGACGCCGACCCCGTGGTGGACAACTCCCAGAAGCGCTACCGGGCAGCCAGTGCCTTCTTCACCTACGTGTCCCTGAGCCAGGAGGGCAAGTCGCTGCCTGTGCCGCAGCTTGTGGTGAGTGTGTGTCCTGGGGGGCTGCCTTGCCCCAGGCCTGGCCACTCCCTGGACCTCCCAGGGTACACATCAGGTCCTGGGAAGGAAGGCCTCAAGCTGCAGGAAGTCCTTGGGGCTCTGCCCTGTGGACTGTGGGATGGGCCTGGGCAGACAGGACAGACCTCTTGAACACGTTGGGGGCTTTGGGGTGCCAGTCACGTGGGAGCGCAGAGCTGGGGGTCCTTGGTGGTGTGTTCTGTGTGTTGGAGGGGGATGAAGGCGGCACCTCAGACCTGGTGGGACAGAGGGTGGGTTCTCCCAAGGTGGCTCTGCCTGGTATGGATCAAGCCAGACCCCTGGACTGCAGAGTGGGGGTCCAGACACCCAGGTCTTTCTCTGCCTCTGGCCCTCAGACTTGCTTCTGCCCCTGGCGTGCAGAGGTGGGTGCAGGGGTGGGATTGGTGTGCACCCGTCCACCCGCCCTCTGAGCTCTGCCCATCTTCAGGGCTGTGGGTCTTCGCCCCAGGCACACGGCCTGGAAGGCCACAAGCTCAGCAGGTTGATTGTGGCCCAGAGGCAGCTCTGTCTCTGTCGTGGGAGTGGAGGGTCCCCTCCTGGCCTGCACCCAGGGCAGCCCTGATTCTTCTGTGAAGTAGACCTCATGCCGGTCGCTGAGTGGACTGATCTTCTACAACCAAGAGGAGACCATTGGTGTTTCCTACCCACCACAGGGCAAGGCTTGGGAAAGGGGCACCTGGGCAGGGCAGGCCTCCAGGCAACATGGCCCCTGCCAGTCTGAGCCCTGCTTCCAGAAGTGCTGGCAAGTCCCCTGCACCCCCACGGTCTCTGCTCCCAGCCGTCCTCAAGCACCCACTGCTCTGCGGGGAGGAGAGCGTGGGCTGAGTAAACGTGGTCCCCTTCCCCCTGGAGGCCACGAGGAGGCTGGCCGCTTCTTCCTGGGACAGGAGGCTGTCTTGGCTGGCGACCATGCTCTGGCCCAGCTCGTATCATGATTGAGGCTGAGGTCCCCACCACCCACCTGCTCCTTCCTGGATGCTCAGGCCCAGCGAGGCCACTGTGGTAATGAGTGAACTTAAGGACGAGTACCCAGTCAGGTTGAAAGAAAGGAAAGCAGGAGGTGGGCCGGAGCCCCCCTGGAGCAGGAGGCCCCTGTGCAGCAGTGTCGACCAGGCGCCTGCGACCTCCCTGTGGACCCCTGGAGGCCCAGCTCTGTGACCAGGCCCGCTGGGGCAGCTCTCCTGTCAGCTGGGAAGTCCTCTCAGCCCCTCCCCTTTGGCAGACAGCCTGCCCCCTCTCCAGGTAAACCCCCCATGGCCCTTCTGGCAGAGGCTGCTGGCTCTCCCCAGGGGCCACCTTGCCAGAGCTGCTCCTCTGCTGGTGGCATTTGTAACAGTAACACAAGCTGACAGCGCAAGTCAGAGAGCGGCCTCCCTGTCGGTCTGCCCACGAGCCCAGCCTCTAGGGGCCACATCCGGGTCTTTTTTCCCCACACTGGGGACGGAGCCCAGGGTTCTCCACCTCTGAGCTACATCCACAGCCCTTTTTGAGACAAGGGTCTCACTCATTTGCTGAGGGTCTCACTAAGTTCCTGAGCTTGGCTGTGAACTTGTGATCCTCCTGCGTCGGCCTCCCAGGTTGGGCTCGTGTGGATGGGGAGCAGTGCCTGCCACCTGGAGTCCTAGTCAGGGTCCTAAAACTGACCAGGGGCACTGCCTTGGGCATGGCTTCCTGTGCACCTCAGTGTCACCATCTGACCGTGGCGGCGGCCTTCACACAGGCTGAGTGAGGTAGGCAAGGAACCAACCAGTCTCAGATTGCCTGCTGCTGCCCACCTGCTCCCCAGGAGCCTCCTCACCAGCTCTTACCCGCTTGGACGGGTCTAGCCTTGGAATGTCTGGGCCTGACGGTGGTGGGGTTCTGCAGGGCTTATGCAAATGGGCATGTGACCAGGGGGCACCAAGTGGTGTGACAGTCTGCATCTTGAAAAGGCTTTGGTGCAAATTGGCAGGGTGCTCTGGCCAGGCCTGCTGTGCCCGCTGTCTGCAGGTGGTAAGGACCCCCACCCACCAGTCTGCTGTGGGCATGCATGGGGCCTGCCTTGAGGTGTGTCCACCAGCTGCCAGTCAAGCGCACCCCCGTGGTGCCTCTTCTGGGGTTCTTGTGGAGGCAGCACTGTCCAGGAGGGGCTCTGGGAGGAGGGCCTTGGTGCCCGTGTCCCTCACCCCCTGTGGAGTCCAACTCTGAGGGGGTCTGACATGGAGAGGGGCCTGCAGTCGGGAGCCTTTGGGGCTGAACCTGTGACCTTCAGAGGCAGACCCGGGTGTCCTTTTCTAGAAACCTGTATCCGGGTCATAGTGTAGGAGGAGGCACGCCCAGGAGGGGAGCACTGAGCTGCAGAGGCTGCAGAGGGGCAAGGGAGGGACGCCCACCTGGACTTCGGCCCTAAGCTTGGGGGCTACATGTGGCCGGTGTCATGTGGAGTGGCCTGTTACTCCTCGCTTAGTGAAGATGGCCTCCGATTCTTCAGTGTGGCTTCCGCCAGTGTTGATAAGGATAGTCTCTGGAGGGGAGGACAGGGCGGACTCCCCAGAGGGGAACAGTGAGCCCTTGCCAGGCCTGCATGGACCCAGCTGGGGACCTCCGATGTGGGCGTGGGTCCTGGGCCTCCGGCTCTCTGCTCTCACATGTCAGGGCATCCTCCCTGCGTGAGCGCCCCCCCCCCCCCGCCTCCCCACCCCCGTCTCCAGCGCTTCTTCAACCTCCCGTCTATTTTTAGCTCCTTCCCCAGGGCCTGCTGACACAGGCAGCCTCTGCTCGCAGTCGTCTCTGGGGGGTGTTGGGTGCCAGGGAGGGCCTGCGCGCCCCAGCAGCTGTCCCCCTCGTGCTGGGAGTCCTGCAGTTGGTCTGGATGCCAGGCCTCCCTGTGGCAGTGCCCTCTGACCCTCGGGGTAGGGGACAAGCTCCGGATCCTGGACCAGAACTGGGAAAGTGGCCAGCGGGAAGGGACAGCAGGGAAACCACCTCCTGCATGCTGCCCGCGGCTTCTGGGGACCCAGCACTGTGGTGGCCTGGTGCCTCTGATGGGTGGGTTTTCCGGGCAGGGTGTGGGAAGCGTACATCTCGAGGAGGAGGAGGACCAAATTCTGTGTTGGGGCCAGAGAAGGCTCCTGATTTCTTGTGTGTGGGCAGCACTTGCCACCAGTTCTTTGTCCCCGTGTGTCATGTCTGCCAAAGAACTTGCACATCCCAGCCTCCAAGGAGGCAGAGTCCTCGCAGAGCAGATCTGGGTGCTTGCTCGCAGAAAGCCCAGAGCAGGAGGCTCTGATGCCAGAGCCAGGCTGCCCCTTTGGCGGAGGGTCTGAGCCAGCGCTGGGGATGCTCGTCTCCAGCCTCACCCACCTAGGATCTGGGGAGAGGCAGGGGGCCCGGACTTGCCTCAGTGGCAGCCTCAGTGTCTCGTACTTTGCAGTGGGCTTGCAGGCCCGAGATGAGCCGTCCTCCTCCTGGAGCAGGGTTCTTGCTGCATCTTCTCCACTGTCACCGGCCCCACCCAGCGGCCCCTCCGTTTCCTGGGGCAGCCCTGGGGCAGGCTTCCACCCATCTATGGAGCTTCCACCATGAGACTGGGGAGACTGTTCTTAGTGGGGTGACTGCCTGCTTAGCAAGATGGTGCCCACTGGGGCCAGCATGATGCTGCGGCCATTCCCTGCCCCTGGTCCTCCTTGGGGCTGTCCATGGAGAGCTGGGGCCTGTACCAAGTGCCAGCCGCTTCCCATGCGGCTGGTTGCATCCCATCCATGTGGCACATCTGGAGTTGGCGGATCATCCCGTGGTGACAGGAGGACCTGAGGAAGGGGGACGCTGCCAGGACCCAGCCCCTGCCGACCTGGCTCTGGGAGTGGCCCTTCTCAGCTCAGGCCTGTGAGGAGGGTCTGAGACGTGGCTTCACACTGTGCCACACCTACTCAGTGCAGGGCCTGTGTCATCCCAGGTGACCTCGGGCACCGCCTCCATGTTCAGGAAGTGCTGCTGTGCGAGGCAGCCTGCTGGGCCTGGCCAGGTTGCGAGTCGAGAAGGCCTCCGACCGTGGGCCTCCCTGACTCCACAGAGGTTGGGTGCTTTTTTGGCCCCAACTGAGTCTTGGTTTTTCTCCTGAGGCCTCAGCACAGGTGTTGTTTCCACCGGCCTCACTTCTGTCACTGCCCCGTGACTCATTCTGCCTCTTCATCTCCCAGCGTTAGGGGACACACCGTGCAGGGGTGCAGCAGCCTGTGGCTGGTCAGCAAGATGGCGCCGTGAGCACAGGAGCATCTGGGCCCGGGCGCTGTCTGACCTGCTGCCCCAGCCTCAGCACAGGATACCAGCCCGAGGTCCGCTCAGAGCCCCGCAGTGGTCAGAGCTGTGGCTGCCCCTCCAGGAGCCTTGCTCTCCTGGCCTGAACCACCACAGGCTGGCTCTTGCTCCCTGGGCTTCCTCTGCAGCTTCAGGGTGACCTCGCTGCACTGAGGAGGTGGTGCCATGCAGAGCGTCCCCTGGAGGACACAGCAGCACAGTGGCCGCCACCTTTCCTGGTTGGGAAGCACAGGGAGACTGCTCTCTGTGGCCTGGCATGGCAGGAGGGATGCCCCCAGAATGCGGGAAGGAGAGGTCCTCGGGTGGGTCCCTGGTTATGGAGCAGGGACCCAGGGGCTCCAGTCTGGTGAGACACGGTGTCATGGACACCCCAGGGCCACACACTCCTGCAGGCTGAGGGACCGCAGCCAGTCCCAGGGAATTGCAGAGTGCCCTCCAGCACTCTGGCCCTCCATCAGTCCCTGTGACCCTGCCAGGAATGGACAGTTCCACACTGGCCACTGGGCTGTCCCAGCCCCTTCCGTGTCCTTGCCTGTTTAACCAGGCGTAAGCTTGGGGAGCCTTTAGTTGTTGGCCAGGCAGGGAGTGCGGCAGGCGCCGTGTGCCCGGGGGGACCCTCCCAGCCGGCTGCCCTGCCAGCCCACAGGTGTGTCACAGGCTGCAGCCGAGCAGGCCTTGCAGGCCTGGGTGTAGTGGCGTGCTCGCAGCTTCCTATCAGGTGTTGGGAAGGCGTCAGGTCAGGAAGCCACCCCTGCTGCCTGACTGGCCGGTGCTCAGGAACTTGGTGAGCCCACTCCCCAGCCCTGGGTGCCACACGAGCTCAGCGGGGGTGAGGGCGCCGCCACGCCCCTGTCAGCCCTGCCTCCAGCCTGGCTCTTCTCCCCCCCTCTTTGGTTCTGCATTCTGCGTGTCTGTCCGTGGCCCATGTGTCCTGGAAGCTGTGTTCCCACCTCTACCAGCAGCACTGGCCACAGGTCTGTGGGGCGCACAGCAGTGAGGGGCCTCTCCACCCTCAGTCCACAGAGGCACTGGCCACCCAGACAGGGGCACAAGGATGCCTTGCTCTGAAAGGGTGAGGGCTGGGAGGGCAACTGAGAGGTCCGTGGCAGGTTCTGTGGGGCACAGGGGATGGCAGTGTGTCCCAGATTCCACCAGGGCTGCTGTGGAAGGCAGGAGAGGCCAGGAGAGGTCATTGGGCCCAGATGAGGCCAGACCACCAGGACTGGGTTTCCTAGGTCTCACTCCTGGTGTGTCCTAGGGCAGGGTGAGGGGCCGCCCAACCCGAGCGTGAAGAACCACGTTATTACCTGATGGCCCTGGTGGAGGCCAGATGCACTGCACAGAGGTGCCAGGAAGGACAGGCCCTGGGCCCCCCGCCCACATGTGCACGCACAGACACGATTGTCCCTGCACACGTGTGGCATCAGTGACGCTCCCCTGCTGCAGGCAGAGTTGGAGCTCGCAGGCAGGCCTTGGAAGCTGCCGGTCCCGCCTTTGCTCACCCCTTGAGCCCAAGGCTTCTGGAGGTGGTCAGAGTGGACGGCACAGTGTGTGTTGGACAAAACCACCCGATTTGAATCTCTGGCATGTGGAATTAAGACTTCCTTGTTTTGATCGTTTGGTCATTTGTTCAACAAATGAGCTCCTCTGTGTCCCAGACCTGGTGCTGCAGGTCACTAAGTGCACAGCAGGGCAGAGGCGACCGTGAGGACACACCCTGGCCGGGCCTTGCTGGTACCGAGTGCTTGGCAGAGGCAGTTGCGGTCAGTTGCTGTCGGTGAGGACAGTGGTGACCAGAGCCCGGCTTTAGGCTGCCGAGCCCCACCCGTGGAGACAAGCCCGAGCTGGCTCCTCTTCACCCTTCGCTACACCACCTCTGCCTGCGACCTCCCCTTAGCCTCTGTGGGGGTCACTCAGTCCCACGGTGGGAGTGGTGGTGCTGCCAGGGGAGGGCAGCCCGGTGAGGTGTTTGTGACTCCCTAGTGCTCCCATTACTGGAGACTGCCGCTGTTTCCGGCTGCAGGTTCCTGGCTCTGCCCTGCCCAGGTGGGGTCCTCCGGTGGAGCTGGACCCTGGGAGGCAGGGGCTTGGGAGGGCAGTGGGTGCTGGTACAGAGCTTGCCCTTGCCTGGCCCGACAGGCCTCCTCTCCACACAGTGGCCCTCAGCAGGCTGTGCCGAGTGTCCCTAATAACCAGAAGACGTTTTAATTGCTTTTGTGACTGTCCCAAGACCCCTCTGGTCTCTGTTAGATTGTGGGAGAGGGCGTGCCACGTGGCTGCCTAATCAAGAAGGTCTGTGTCCCTCAGACCTGCAGGAAGCCCTCCTGGAGCCCTGGAGCCCTCCTTGCACCAGACACTCGCTAATTACAGAAGGGACAAGCTATTGATTGTACCGAGGGTAGAACTTAGTCACTCGACCCCTGTGCCACGTTCCAGTGTGCGTTCTCGAAGCACAGAAAATGCAACGTGGAAAACATTTGGCTTGCAATGCTAGGCTGGAAGGCCACAGGCCCCCTCCAGTGGAACTGCACCCCCAGGACGGCACTTGGCAGGAGACGCAGAGGAGAGGGAGAAGATGCAGGTCCTTGGGCGCCAGAGACAAAGGCAGGCACAGCGGGGGCTCGGCACCTAGTGCTGGGCAGAGACCTGGGCACACGAGAGGCAGTGTGCCTTTGCCCTGCTGCAGAGGGATCCTCCCCAGCCCTGTTCCCATGGAGGGGGCACAGTGCCCTAAAGGCCCTGCTGCGGGGATGTCCCCGGGGCCATCTGGCTCTCCTCCCAGGCCGGTGCCTCAAGTGGGCAGGTGTGCCGTAGCACGGCACGTCCTTGGAGCTGCTGCCACCTCCTCACAGAACGGTCTCCAAGGTCACATGCCTGGCACCCCACAAGCACTGCTCCCTGTCACCTTGATCCTTCCCTGTTCCACAGGTGAGAGCACCTGGCCTTCTCTCCCTTCCACCAGCCAGGTAGGTGCCCTTGGTTCACAGGGTCACCAAGTCCCAGGTTGCCCGCAGTCCCTTTTGCTGCCACCTTTTCTCTCTGGCATGTGCACAGAGGCCTGGAAGGAAGCTGCAACTAGGTGCTGTGGCCCGAGATCACCTGTCCCTGCCCGTAGCCTCGGGCTCATGAAGGAGACACTTGATGTCCGTGGAGAAGCCTTTTCCTCCCGGACCTTCTGAGGGACAGCAAAGCCCTGTGTGTTTATTTGCTTTGTTTGTGGACGGACCTGCTGTGGAGAGGTGGGAGCTGTGTTGGGGGCAGGGGCTGTGCTCAGTGAGCCATCTGTCTCTGTGCCATCCCCACCCCTAGCAGGGACTTGGCGGCCCCCTTAGTCACTCGTGCAGGAAAGCTGCTGATGGGAGCGTGTGGCCTGGGGCGGCTGAACACCCGCCCAGGGACCCTGCTCCCACTCAGGGCAGGTGCTGCCCTGCCTTCGTGCTGCTTCCCGGCCAGTGCCTGGGACCTCACTGTCTTTGTAGACCTCTGCCCTGGCAGGACACCCCTCCAGGGGCCTGGGTCGTCAGTGTGACGGTGCCCACAGGTGGCTAATGAGACAGAGCTGCTCTCAGGCCTGCCCGGACTGTCGCAGAACTGGGAACATTCAGCACCTGCCACTGGTGCGAGACAGGAGGTGCTGAGCCCGTCCTCTGGCCTCTTCCTCCCGGGCTCTTGCCAAGTCTTGGCCACATTCCCTGGCAGCCTCTGCACGGCCGTCATCAGGTAGCGTCAGTTTTGACCAAGGGCTGACCTGGCTGATGGGTTCGCTGTGGGAATCAACCGTGGAGAGAAGCGCAGCAGCCTGGAGGCTGGTGCTGGGTGCTGGTTGTCCTGCACCCTGGTTGGCTCTAGGGTTCCCGCAGCTCAGGACCCACGCTGAAGGGCCCAGGGAGTTAGGCGTCCAGAGCCTTTGATGTTCGCCTTCTGGAACGTAATGGGCTGATGTCGCAGAGATCACAGGCGTCGCCCAGGTCTGATGAGGTCAAGCTCAGGAGTGCTCCACCAGGCTGCACTGTCACGGCTGCATGAGAGGTGGGGAGGGACAGGGAAGGTGAGTGAGCCTGTCCGGCATGTGCAGGACCCTGCGCCCCTTTGGGTGTGCCTCAGGGCACCTCAGTCACCACCCGGTCCTGGCCCTGATGAGGCCCCCACCCAGCACTGCCACATGCTGGTTCCAGGTACGTGCAGTGCTCCCGCATGAGTGCTCCTCCTCTTCACCCCAGACCAGGGCATCGAGACCCCTCCGTCAGCCCCTGCACCCCTCATGTCCACAGCAGCCCAGGAGGACAGGGCTAATGCTTCCCGTTAGACGGATGAGGAGGCTGAAGTGTGGGTGAGGAGCTTGCCTGAGGTCCGCACGGCGCATGTGGCACACCCAGCCGCTCTCTGTGGCCTGGGGCTCTGTGGCCCGCTGGGGATGACCCTCACCGTGGCAGAGCTGACTTTGCCATTTGGTGGGCGACTGGCAGCTGTTGGCAGATGATCTTTGTTGGCAGGTGCCTTGTAGGATGGGGGATCCATGCCAGGCCTCCTTCTACCACGGCTGGCCTCCCCAAATCCTCCGCCCCTGCTCCGCGCTGCTCGGCTGCGCTCTGCCTGTCCCGAGGCCTGCTGTCTCCAGGGTGCAGCCCGCCCCTCCCGGCACCAGCAGGGCCCTCCTCCTGCCCTGCCGTTCTTTTGCCACACAGTTGTCACTTGTCTGCGAACTACATTGTTTTCCTGTTTTTCTGTGTATTAGCAGGGCTTGAGGACAGGGTCCCCAGCTCCTAGCACAAGATGGCCCTGGTGGGGGTGGGGGGACTGACTGAAAGGACTTCGTCACCGCTGCAGAGAAGGTGTCTGGAGTGTTTCCTCCACCCCTGCCCCTTATTGCCAGGATTTGGGTGGGGCGCCTGCCTCCCTGACCTGTGACCCCTGAGCTGGCTTTCCTGAGGCGTGATTACACAGCGAGGTCCACTCCCAGGAAACCTGTGGCCCCGTGGCTTCCGTGCACCCAGCTCGCACATCACCACATCCTCTTTAGGACACCCCAGCCTCGGTCCCCCAACCTCTCTCGTCCCAGCTCAGGTGGCCACTGGTCACCTTGTCTCTATATTTGTTTACTGTGAGTGTTTTATGTGAATAGTCTCTGTTGATAAGTGGCCCCTCGTGATGGGCCTCTGCTGGTTTTGCACAGTGTTGTTGACCGTGGACTGCTGGGGACCTCGAGCGTGGCCGTGTCATGGTGGAGCAGTGTTGGGAGGGCCACAGGGCTGGTGAGCGCCCAGGCTGGGACTGGAGCAGGCCAGCTGCCCTGCCCTCCCTCCCCTGCCTGGAGGGGAGGTGGTACTGGTTGCTGGGCCCAATGAAGAGGCCTCCCAAGACCCTGAGGCCGGGCGTGGTGGCGCAGCCTGTAATCCCAGCACTTGGGAGTCTGAGGCAGGAGGATCGCGAGTTCAAAGCCAGCCTCAGCAACTTAGCGAGGCTCTAAGAAACTCAGTGAGACCCTGTCTCTAAATAAAATACAAAATAGGGCTGGGGATGTGGCTCAGTGGTGGAGTGCCCCTGGGTTCAATCCCCAGTACCAAAAAAAAAAAAAAAAAAAGATGCTGAGAAAGAGTGTGCAGCAGGGTGGGGCCCTGAGGTGGCAGCCTGGGTCCTCACAGGGACTCTTGGATGCAGGGCTGTCAGGGCCAGCCTTGACGGTACACGGGCAAGCTGATGGCAGCAGAGGGGAGACCAGCTACCAATTGGCCAAACCCAGGTTTGCCTGGTGGTCCTTAGCCAGGGGCCTGGCTGAACAAGCTGGGAAACTTCTTTTTAGTTGGAAATGGACACAATACCTTTATTTATCTGTTGACTTTTATGTGGTGCTGAGGCTCAAACCCAGTGCCTCACATGGGCTAGGCAAGCAAGCGCTCCTCCAGCCGAGCTGCAGCCCAGCCCAGCAAACTGATCTTACTTTGAGATCTCAGAGCCTGGGCCAGTGTCATCGTTCAGGTGTGCAGGCTCCCAAGTCCGTCTGGCCCAGACCAAAGGGAGCAGAACGGGCATCAGCCGGGAGAGGCCTAGGGTGCCCAGTGTGCACCACCCAGAGGAATCCACAGACACACATCTCCTGGGCCCAGCAGCCTCCTCCACCACTCCCCAGCCTTGGGTGGGCCATTCCTGGTGGCTTGAGGGGCACCCATGGTAGCTCCTAAGCTCATGCTCTGGATTCTGCAGAGCCATTTGCTCCTTCCTGGCTCCCTTGATCTCTGAGAGCACTTGGCTGGTGACTCAGGCACTTGGGGACCAGGTACCTGGCCAGTATCCCACACTACATGTTCCTGGTAGTGCCAGGGAGGAGCTGGAAGTCTCTTCCCACATTACGCAGGCCCGTTCTCAGCAGAGGCCCAGGCAGACGTGCCCTTGGTCCAGCTGCCTTTCACAGGCACAGCACACACTTTCTGGAGGGTTCCTCATGTTCAAGCCTCTTGCCTCCTTTCCTCTCTCTGGGGGGCAGGTGCTCCCCAGGTAGAGGGGAGGGCTACGGCAAAGGGTGGGGCTTTGTGTGTGTGGTCCCGCGCCCTGGCCCCTCCAGCTCTCCTCCCAACCCAGGCTGCACCCCCATGCCTGCCAAAGCCAGCAAAACCCAGTGCCCAGCTCTGTCCCAGCTCCAGGACGCGCATGAGCTCCACAGTGCTTGTTCTGCCCAAGACGAGGTCCCCTGAGAGGTCGGCAGGAAGCAGGGCTGCTGGCCTCAGCCACACCAAGAGACTCCATGGGGGACGGGGATGGAAAGGCCCCCACTCTTCTAGCCTGGTGGCTTTGACCTTGCACTTTGGCTACTTCAGATGTCTCCCATTTGAGGCAGGACTGGATGAAGATGGGACCATACAAAATGAGGTCCCTGCCAGCAGCATCATGTCACTGGGAGCTTGCAAGAACTGAGTCAGCCCCAGTCCTAGACCCACTGGATCCAACCCTGCGTGGCTGAGATCCCCGGATGACTCATCAATACACTGAAGTGTGGGCCCCCCTCTGGGCCCCAGGCCCACCAGCCCCCCGCCAGGAAGCTTGGGGTCTTGCCCTCTTAGGACTTCTGCTAATGCAGAGAAAGGACATTTTTCTCTTCCTGGGCTGTTTCAAGTCCAATCGTATAGCCTGGAGTTTTATTGTCCTAAGTCAGCCAGAGATCAATCCAGAACGGCAGGAGGCATTTCTTCCGTAAAACATCTTAGAAAAGGCACCGATTCTGTGTGGGGGGCTGGCCTGTGTCTTTCAATACCCTTGTGTCCCATTGGCATCATGCTGGCCAAGTCTCGACAGTGTCCACCTGGTGACATTTGGGGAGCAATTTTGGAGAAGGCTGAGGGGAGAGGAAGTATTCGGTGTGACTTGGCGTTGCGTCCTCTGCCGTAGTTCTCTTCTGCCAACATACCATTTGTCTGTAAAGCACAGAGGCCTAAAAATAGCTGCTGGGCTTGGAGTCACAGTGGATGAAGGGCAGCCGCCCTGTTTCCTTGGCTTTCAGACACCCTCAAAAACGTCGCCATGAAATGGCATCCCAGGGGAATTAGCACAGCTCATTAAACCTGAGTCCTGGCCAGGGCAATGCCAGATGGAACTCAGGGGGTGGCACAGACGAGGCCTCAGAAGTGGCCACCTAATGCTCCTGCCGTGGCATCTGCCCAGGGTTCGTGGCAAGTCAGGCCACTCCCGAGAGTGAAGGGGCTGCTGCCCCTCACCATGCCGGCCCACCAGGAGGCATGAACATCCTGGGCAGAACCAGCCTTAACCCTAATTTCCCCCAGTCAGCCTGCTACCCACTACGGACGTGGGTGCAGCTTCTTAAGTTGTTCAGAGGAAGGAACAATAGCAAGGGGTGCCTTAGGTCCAAGTGGCCACTTTCTGAGCATCTGCGTGACCAGAGCAGGGTGACAGGGCCACCTCCCCACAAAGCAGGCACTGTTACACCTGAGGCAGAGCAGTGGCCTTCTGAAGGTCACAGCCAGATCAGTGTCCCTGCCTTCCCTTAGGGGCACATGCCACAGGCAGCTGGCTTTCCATGGCAGTTGAATAAATGCAAGGTTCCTCTCTCCTTGTTTTCTGCTCACACTGGGCTCTAGTGTCACCTGCCCACCTTCCATTATCAAGTGCATTTTCAGCTGAAGCACATTACCAAAGGGACACTGGGCTTGGAATTCCACCCACTGTGAAAGGTAAGGTAGGCATGTCCGTAGGGCTCAGCCAGTCTCTGCCAAGTTGGGAGCTGTGGCAGGAGGCCTGTGCCTGGCACCCAGCAGCCCCAGGCAGCCAGCAGGGCCGGGTTGGGCCAACACCCTCCTGGGGCAGTGCACACACTTGGGGGGGCTCTGCATCCTGGCTAACCCGTGCTTTCTCTGTGTGGCCCACAGCCCGAGACTGAGGATGAGAAAAAGCGCTTTGAAGAAGGCAAAGGACGGTACCTCCAGATGAAGGCAAAGCGACAGGGCCACGCAGAGCCACAGCCCTAGGTCTTCTTCCGCCACTGGGGCCTGAGCATCTGCAGTGACAGCCCCGGTTCCAGTCACTTAGAAGTTATCCCCTTGGCCAAACCCCACTCCTGTTGAAAGCTGGTGCTGTGTGACGTATACACGTGGCAGTGTTAACCTGCTCCCTGTCCCGAGAGCCTGGCACCAAAGCTTTATTTATATCCGTCCAGTATAAACGCTACACAGTATTGTCCCAAATGCTGGAGGCATCCACAGGCACCCAGGGAATGCTTCCGAGCACATAAGGTATGTGAAGAATTCAGTGCCCTAATAAAGCTGCTGTTTGGCTGGACCTGTGAAGCCTGGGTGGTCTTTTGTCAAGAGTCTGCTCTCGCACTGGACATGGGGTCACTGGACATGGGGTCGGGGAGCCTTCCTCCTGGGCTCCACCCCTGCTGGCTCCAGAGGTGCCATCCTGGTAGGAACCTGGGAGGGAGTAGGCTCGGGGTCACATCCTTCCCATTGCCCTACCTACCAGTTACACGTGTGGTGAGGGCATCTGTGTGCATCCCGTTTACCCAGGGAGTAAACCACCAAGGCCTCTGCAGGGGGCCAGAACCCCACCCTCCACCCCAGTCCACCAGACACCCTTGGAAGTGGTGCCTGGCCTCGTCCCTAAAGCCCAGCCATCTGCTGTCTGCCTGGAGAAGAGACTGGCCCGCCAACAGCTGCATCCTTGCACAGGCTCTTTGGGCCCCAAAAGAGACCCAGCTCCAGATGTAGAAATACCCGCCAAGAGAGAGAGATTTGGAATCTGTCTCAGGCCCCAGTCCCTACTGATGGGGTTATTTCCTGCCTGGGAGCAAGGGGAGAGAACAAACTCCAACCTCAAGCCACAGCAACCCTGCCCTACCCCTCAGCCCCTGGAGGGTGGCTCTGGCAGCATTGTCCCCGCCCGCCCCCCTGCAGCTCCACCCACAACCCATGCCACGGGCTCTGAGCTCAGAGTGAGGAGGAAGCCTCCAAGGGCAAGCAGAAAGCTAGCTGAGGCCAGCCACGCTGTGCGCTGAACCAGAGCCAGTCATACCATCCCCAGCAGTTCCTGGGCTCACTGAGGGGCAGGGACCTAGCGTCTGCATCCTTCCTAATAAGGTGGGCCAGGCATCAGACTCCCTAGTCTGTCCCACTGTGGGCACGCACACCTGACTCAAGGCAAGTCAGGTACCTAAAACCTACCATCCAGGTGCACAAAGCACTAAGTACCAGGCTGAAGACAGCATGGAATAAGGAAACCCAGGGCAGTTGTTAGGATCCCATCTGCCCATGCCCCAAAGCCAGCCGAGGTGGAGAGGCATCCATAACAGCACTGAGTGAGCCTGGCTGGTAGAGGGAGACAGGCCCAGGGGGGAGGCTGCTCTCTGCCCATGGGCAGAGGCATGTAGCAATACCGTGCTTGGGGCTGGCGGTGTCACTCAGTTGTGGCACTTGGCATGCTCAAGGGCCTGAGTTCAATCCCAGCACCAAAAGAAAAAAAAAAAATTCCACATTTGATTACAGCTGCCCTGTCCCTGCCTTCCACTGCTGGCAATCTATTTATAACCGGGGCCACCTGGATGGGAAGCCAGCCTGTCCATGGAGGACTCACAGGGGTACTGAGGCTCTGAGCACCCCAGAAGCCACAGGAGTGTGGGAGAGGGAATGGCCCCTCCTGCCCACTCCCCATGGAGCCTTTCTCGACCAATACCTTTACTTCTGTCCAGACTGGCCCTCTGGCCCACTTGGTCCCCCAAAGTTGCTCAGGGACCTGGCTTGTATGGTTTAAGTGGGTACAAAAGCCAAGCTGTCCAGTGCTAGGCACACCTGCTTGGCCAGGCAAGTGCCAGGCGGCTCTTCATGCTGCAGTTGGTTTGGTTCTCATCCTGGCCAGGTGCCTGCCTGCCCAGGGAGGCTTCCCCTGTGCCTAGAGAGGTCAGTGCTGTGCCAGGCAGCCCTGAGACCTGGTACCCACCATGTGTGGTCCTGGGTTTCTTAGAAGACACAGGTACCATGCTCACCTACATAGGAGGCTAAGATACCAGCTCTACTCTTTGGAGGGGTCTTCAGAGATCCCCATTGAGGAGCGGGATGGTTTCCCCCAGATGGGATAAGCTTAGGCTGTCAGCCTATGGGTGACTGCCTGTACCCTACCAGACTAACAGGAGGAGGACATCAGAGAGAGGGAAGATGTGGGGATCACATCTTCCAGCCTGCTGACCTGGACCTGTCCCAGCTGCACCGGGAGGAGCAGGGCTTGAGAGGTCATCTCTGAGCCCACACTGGGAGGGGTGGTCGGGGCAGTCCCACCTCCATGCACTATTAATGGGCCCCCAAGGTCCAGGGAGAAATTGGAATCCTCAGCTGGCTTAACCTCACCTTTCCCTGCTCTGGCTCTGGACCAAGCAAGTCCGGGTTCCTAGAAACCGCCAATCCTCAGGCGGGCAGGTCCTGCCCACACCCCGCCACGCTTGCTCACCTCTGGAAGGTCTCCCTGGGCCTCCCACCCCAGCCCCAGGTTCTCACTGTCCCCTCCTGTCCCAGCTCCCTCTGGCCCTCCAGCCCCGCCAGTCCGGGACCTGGGTCTTTCCAGCGGCTTGGAGGCAGCCGCAGCTGTGTGGACTGACCCAAGACCGAGCGCTGAGCTGCGGCGTGAGCGGGATGTGCCTCTCGCCGCGCGGGACTGAAGCCCCACTGAGGGGGGAGGGGCAGACCGCGGACCGACGGACCGACTGCGTTGCGGGCGCGCCCGGGAGCAGGCGGGGCGGGGCGGGCCGAGGGGCGGCGCGGAGGCCCCGGCGGAGACATGCGCCCTGGTCCGCCCCCCGCCCCCGGGCCCAACGCAGCCAGGCGAGCGGCGGGAGCGCAGCGCGGCCGCGGCGGAGGCGGCGCCGAGGGAGGGAGGGAGGGTGGGCAGGGCGGCGGGCCGAGCGGAGCGCTCTGGCCATCGTGTCCGCCGCCAGGATGCCCCGGCCCGCGGGCCGCTCCGCCGCCAGCTGTCCCCGGCGGCCGGCGCTCGGTCCTGGGGCGTGGGCACCGCAGCCCAAGCCGGAGGCGGGAACGGCGAGCAGGAGCCCCGGGAGCCCCCGAACAGGGTGAGCGTCGCCGCCTTGGCCCGCGGGCGGCCGGGCGGGAAATTCCCGCGGGAGGATTCGGAGGGGAAGGGACTGTCGGCGCTCCGTCGTCGTAGGGGTCGGTCCGAGAGGTCGCCGACCCCGCTTCGGGCTGGAACCTCCCCAACTTGGGGACCTTCAGGGTAACTTCCCCGGAGCCAGCCCCTCCCTCGGTTCCCCATCCCCAGGCCAGGCGCCTCCGCGCCCAGTGGCCCTCGGAGGTCAAGGGTGGCCACTCTGGGGGTCCTGGGCCCGCCCCTTCCCCGCGGAATCCTGAGAGTGCCCGGGAGCCGCGGTCCTGCCAGCTTCCGACTCCCCAGGCGGTCGCGCGGACGCGCCCTCGGGGCTGGGCAGGACTAGAGGGACCCATTGGGGCCGAGCAGGCGGGGAAGCGCCTGCTGAAGACGTGGAGGGGTGATCCGAGCCCCGGGGCTGGGATCGCAGGGGTGGAGATTGGGGGCGAGTAGTGAGCTGCGTGCCCCGCCCCTGAGCGGCTGCAGGGCCGGGCTCTGCAGGACCATTGGCGCAGCACCCGCCGAAAGCAGCGTGGGGGCAGGAGCCGGAGAGCGGCCAGCGCGAGCAAGGCGGGCGCAGCCGGAGCCCGGGGAATCCTTTCAAGTTCTGGGTTCTCTTTGTTGCGCAATAGAGTCCTGGGGCCGCGCGGCCTCATTGGCCCCGGTCCGTGACGTCACTCCCGGGCCCCGCCCGCAGACCCTGCCGAGGGAGGCTTCAGGGTCTGGGCTAGGTCCCTGGATACACTTGCAGTCTGCCCTGAGTTGGGGAGGGCGTGCATCCTGGCAGGGAGTAGGCAGCCTCATCCTGGACATGCTTGGGGACGCTTTGAGTGCAGTGCAGGAGGAGCTTGCTAGCAGGGCAGTGGCACGCCCCAGGACCTCAGCCTGGGGTTTGGACCGAGGTGGCCGCTGCTCCTTGTGAAGAATTGTAGATCTGTGATCAGTGGATCTGTGGTCATCAATATGGAGGAGGGAGACATGCTGTTCTCGGCAGTCCCCTGTCTTCACCTGAAGACCTGTGTCTACCCCCATCACCTCCCCAGGACATTACTCCCCCAAACCAGACCACCGTGTGCAGGAGTGCGGGGCTCCAACACAGCCCTGCCACTTTCCTCTCTGTTGCTCAGAACACCTCATCCTTTGCAGTAGCAACACAAATGCCCCGTTCCCAGGCGTCTTAGGGTTTGAGAAGTGGAGACTCTGGTGTCAGGCATGTGGAGTCCCGATCCTGGCTCAGGCATAATATAATGGCATGGCCACCTGCTTTTACTTCTTTCTGCCTCTACTGGTCATCATTAAAGTGGTGATGGCAACATTATTTGTCACACACAATTGCTGGGGATACTAAGTGGGAGGACTGTACCTGTGTGCAGTAGGATGCTTCCTCCCTTACCCAGGGGCACAGTTCCCTGCCCACAGACCTAGAGCTTTCCCTTCAGCAAGGCACTATTAGGCTAGATAAGGGAAAGAACCGGCACTGTGAAGTGTGATGCTGTTGGTGGCCTGTGGTGCCTTCCTCACCACCTATACCAGTAATCAACACACGGGCAGGGTGAACCAGATGGCCAAAGTCGCAAGGGTCAGACAGAGCATACTTGGGCATCTGACAGCCAAGGCAACCCAACACAGTTAGAAATAGATCCTGGCCCACAAGGTTGCATGCTGAGTCCCCGTTAGCTATCTGATACCATAGGGGTCGCTGGTGTCTGCAGCCTCTGGCCCACAGTGGTGGTCCACCCTCTGCAGGCTGCCAGGCAAACCAAAGGCTGGATGCAGTGCTGTGGCCACCTCACCCTGAGGCTGGTCTGGGTGAATGTATCTGCCTGCAGCTCTGAGGCTCACCTGCACCAAGCTCAGTGTCTTGGCCCTTGGCAAGCATTTACTAAGCACTTGCTGCATTCCTAGCTCCACTCCTGGCACCCCCCACACACACACACATAGCTGATTATCTACCCACCCTCAGCCCTTCAAGGTAGGCACTGCTGGGTCTGATGATAAAGGGGAGGCACAGAGGCATCAGGTAACAAGCTGGGAGCTGGGGCTGTGTCTGTCAAACCTACACTTTCTCCCTCACCTTGTGGCCTCTGCACCATGGCCAGAGAGCTTTCCTGGACATAGGAATGGCTTGTGGATGGTCACCCTGCCTCCCACACTGGGTCTGGGTGCTGGAGGGGAGGTTGCTCTGTGGGGAGGGAATTTCCTGGCCACAGCTGCCTCCTCCCCTGGGTCAAGGGTCTCAGCAGGTCTGGGGCAGGGACCCAGAAATGAATGAGACACATTGCTTGGGGTTCCCTGAGTGTCCGGGGAGTGGGCCACAGACATCCCAAGAGAGCTTCACACAACTGCTGGGAGCCTGTGATCCCAGCTACCTGGGAGGCTAAGACAAGAGAATCACAAGTTCAAGGCCAACATGGATAACTAAGTGTGACCCTGTCTCAAATTTTAAAAAATAATAAGGGATGGGGATGTAGCTCAGTGGTGCACTTGGGTTCAGAGTGCCTCTGGGTTCCATCCAATACAGAAAAAGAAAAAAAATGCTGACCAGGACAACATTGCTTTCCCTGCCTGAGAGCCAAGTACTTTGGCTAAGGCTTCGGTGGCCTCTCCATCCCCAGCTGCAGACACACCGTTCCTGGGGGATCTTGTGTCTGGTGGTTGGGGCCTAGCCAGTGCTCTGCACAGGGAGTGGCCCAGGGCTGCCAGGCTGGGAAAGGGGAGGGAGGGTCCTGTCACCCAGCCCTCTGGCAGGATGGGGCACCTCCCTGTTACATAGCCCCTGCCCAACATCCTGTGTCCCTGGCTCACATCCAAAAGCGGTTGGCAGTTCCTCTGCAGAGTCAAGGTCTAGGCTCTGGGCTGTCCCCAGGCCAATGCTGCCCATGTCATCAGAACGTAATACTGACCGCCACCACACAGCACCCACTGTATGCAAGACCCAGGCCTAGGGCCTTAGAGATGTGGTGTCTGTCCATCCCAGCCTCCCATGGAAGAAGCAGGGCAGTCAGGCCATGTCAGAGGAGGGCATGGCACAGGGACCTTTCCTGAGCCACACACCAAGGGTGCTGGAGCTTTATCCCCTCCCTGCAGTTGGACGGGGGCCCGTGATGGAGGCCCACCATGGGAGGCCTGCTGGGGTGTGACTACCTGGGTGAAGCAGGTTGCCCTTCCAGGGTGGGCATGAAAGTGGTCACCAGTTCACCCCTACCTCACAGGTCACAAGGTGAATCAGGAAAGGGAAGGGAGTTTCAGGAAGCCTGATCCTCCCACATGAGGTGGGAAAGGCCCTGAGCTGTCTGCTGGGGAAACCTCAGGTGGTCTGTGTGAGGTCTTTGGAACATGTGATGGAGCAAGGGCTTGTCTGGGACAGGACCAGGACACACTTGGACAGGAATGTCCATTGGCCTAGGGATGGGGATGACCTGACAGAAAGCCCAGATTCTAAGCCTGGATCAGGAGTGGGCAAAAGCGAGGGAACATGCGATTATTGAGCACCCCTGTATACAGTCCTTTGGGGGCCCAGCTCATGCACAGAAGACCTGGTGTGAGACAGGACCAGCCAGATGGGGCTCCCTGTCTCCCACAGCCCAGAGCTCCAGTGCTGTGGTCAGAGGGGAGTCACTGAGTGCCCTCCCCTCCCCCCAGTGGCTCGTGGTTCCTGGCGTCCCTGAGCCACCGCATGTGAGGGCTGCCACCCACGCCAAGGTCTGGCTCCAAGGAGGATGCCTCGGCCGCTCACCAGCTCCCGTTGGCACCATGAGTGATGAGCGGCGACTGCCTGGCAGTGCCGTGGGCTGGCTGGCGTGCGGAGGCCTCTCCCTGCTGGCCAACGCCTGGGGCATCCTCAGTGTGGGCGCCAAGCAGAAGAAGTGGAAGGCGCTGGAGTTCCTGTTGGGCACGCTCGCAGCCACCCACATGCTCAACGTGGCCGTGCCCATCGCCACCTACGCCGTGGTGCAGCTGCGACGGCAGCCGCCCGACTACGAGTGGAACGAGGGCCTCTGCAAGGTCTTTGTGTCCACCTTCTACACCCTCACCCTGGCCACGTGCTTCTCTGTCACCTCCCTCTCCTACCACCGCATGTGGATGGTGCGCTGGCCTGTCAACTACCGGTGAGCACGCGGGGCTCGTGCCCTGACGAGGGGCAGTGTGTGCCAGGCGCGCCTAGTGTGCCTGCGTACACTGCGAGGCCCTGTGTGGTTGTGCCACCCCTGTGCTGTCCTGGAGTGGGCAGGGCGGTTGGGATGGTGGTGCTGGGCTGCTGGGGACTTGCACGTGTGCAGGTGCCCAGGGGAGGAACACCTGGCAAGAGGGATGTGGGCATTGTGCCCAGGCCCCACGCTGATGGAGCCTTGGCCGATGTGGGGGGCAGTCACCCTCTGCAGGCCTGTGAGTGATGCTAGTTTCTTTTGTCCTGCCCTGCCCCACGCCAGGCTAAGCAATGCCAAGAAGCAGGCGGTGCACACCGTCATGGGCATCTGGATGGTGTCCTTCATCCTGTCAGCCCTGCCCGCTGTCGGCTGGCACGACACAAGTGAACGCTTCTATACTCACGGCTGCCGCTTCATTGTGGCCGAGATTGGCCTGGGCTTCGGCGTCTGCTTCTTGCTGCTGGTGGGCGGCAGCGTGGCCATGGGGGTGGTCTGCACGGCCATCGCCCTCTTCCAGACGCTGGTTGTGCAGGTGGGACGCCAGGCTGACCGCCACGCCTTCACTGTGCCCACCATCGTAGTGGAGGACGCCCAGGGCAAACGCCGCTCTTCCATCGATGGCTCAGAGCCTGCCAAAACCTCGCTGCAGATCACAGGCCTGGTGGCCACCATCGTGGTCATCTATGACTGCCTCATGGGCTTCCCTGTACTGGTGGGTGAGAGTGTTAGGTGGGGATCCTGTCGGGGGCCGTGGGCTTGGGGCAGCGGGTGGTTGAAGCCTTGGACCCCATCCTTTGAGACACATGTTATACCCATTTTACAGGTTTGGAAAGCAAGGTTCAGAGGGGTACATGACTTCTTCCAAAAATCAGGGCAGCCTTGGTGGGACTTGAACCCACATCTCTCGGGGTGACTACGGTCTCTTCTGCCACACTGCAGAGGAAACTCCTCCCCTCACCAGAGGCCACTTAGATGCAGTGGGGAAGGAAGGTGAGGTGACATGACCACAGGCTTCCAGTGGACCCAGGGCCCAAATGTGGCAGATCAGTAGCCAGGAGTTAGATTGGGACAGGGCTAGGCCAGGCAGGCCTTGAACCTTCAGGGAAGGCACGCTTGATCCTAGGGGCTCAGGTCACCGTGAGGGCTGGTCTAGGGAAGGCCTTGAGAGCGAGGGTCCAAGGTCCAATCGGACTGTCTGGGCCCCTCTGCAGCTTGTACCCAGCTAGCCCCGGAATGAACTCTGGACCCAGTAGCCAAAGCCTCCGGCCATGGGGCTGCAGCCCAGTGTCTGGAGTGGGACAGGGAAGGGAATCTGGGCCAGGCCCCTCGAGAGCCTTCACCCAAGCAGCAGGGAGGGCCAGTCCCTGGAGTCATTGTAGGACACAGATCCAGAAAGGTGTCTGGTGGGGTGGCAGCTTCAGGGTGGGGGCTCACTTGGGATGCTGCCCCAGCCACCAGCTGCAGGGTCCTTAGGTGTACAGTGGGCCTGGCATCCAGTCCCTGTGCTGATGGCAGGAAAGAACCGCGAGACTGTAAATCACCGTAGGAACAGAGCAGGGCCTGGGAGGAGGTAAGGGGTCTGTCCTGGCTTCTCTTCAGAACAGGGAAGCTCCACTTATAGAAATGTGTCTCTGCATGTTATAGACAGGATCCGAACTCTGTACCTCATCCTCTCTAGTGTGGGGTGCTCTTAGCCCATTTCGGGGATGAAGAAATCAAGCTCCAGAGAGGTTTAGTGGTTTTCAGAGGGTCACACAGCTCATAAATGGCAGAACCCCCATAAGGTCTGCAGTATGCACACTTCCACTCTGTTATGGAAATTGTTAAATGCCCTTCTTTTCAGATGGGGAGGGCAAAGAGGGCTCTCCTGGGACAGAAGAGATGATGGGGGCCCTGGGAACTGATCCAGAGGCCCCTGGGGGTGTGAGCCCTAGAGGCCTGGCATAGGGACAGTGCTGAGGAGGCCGCTGGCCAAGAAGGAGCCGGGGATGGAGGTTGGCAGGAAAGTGCTGGCTGGAGACCTGGTTCCCAGCCCTGCTCCTCACCTGCAAGGGCAGCAGCAAGCCACGCCCACTTCTTCCCAGTGCCACCAGGCACATTGTGAGGGCTGGGTATGTGGGCACAGCTGGGCAGTGCTCGGTGGGCAGGATAGCCTTGCCCTTTCCTCCCCAAGGGCCTAGAATTGTTTGTGACCACCATGTCCTTCTCTGGCCAGTGGGTTATGGGACCTGCTCTGTGGAGGGGGCAGCAGAGGCTGAGAGGGAGGCGGGGGTCCTGCCATCAGGCCTAGCCCTGTGCCCACAGGTGGTGAGCTTCAGCAGCCTGCGGGCGGACGCCTCGGCACCCTGGATGGTGCTCTGTGTGCTGTGGTGCTCTGTGGCCCAGGCCCTGCTGCTGCCTGTGTTCCTCTGGGCCTGTGACCGCTACCGGGCAGACCTCAAGGCCATCTGGGAGAAGTGCGTGGCCCTGATGGCCAACGACACAGACTCAGACAACGGTAAGGACGACCTGTGTGTGGTCCCTGGGAAGGGTGACATCTGGATGAGGTCACTGGGTCAGTGGGAAATGACTCCCCATGGCACTCAGGCGACCCCGTTCTCAACTGCAGACACTCCCTGTGTCGGCCCCAAGCTGAGCGCCCACAGGCATTGTTCCTGCCTTGCTCTGCTGCCCTGGGGTTCTCTGGTTAACCGAGGGGTTGTGGACACCAGACTGGACATGTTCCACCGAGCTCACAGGCTCAGAGAGAACTTCCACGGGGCTCCTGCAGCAATCGGCTCTCACCTTAGGCTGCGCCCTGGTTATGTGCAGGCACTTAGGTAACCTTGGCCACCCCACTTCCTGGATGAGGAAAGCTGCTCAGGATCTGACCTCCCATATTCAACCAAAGGCTGGCATAGCCAGGATTTGGACCAGGACCTCAGCCTTGCTCTTTTCAGCTAACCCGTCCCCTGCCTTGCATGTGTGTGAGATGGGGGGGTCCCCTGCACTCCCTCTTGTAGGCCCCAAAGTTTCTGTGACCTATGCCTCTGTCCTGCCCTGTAGAGAGCAGCCTGGAGGGCAGCATCCCTCCAGACCTGGTGTTGGAGCACTCCCTTGACTACAGCTATGGAGGTGACTTTGCGGCCCTGGACAGCATGGCCAAGTATGAGCTCTCTGCTCTGGAGGAGGGTCTGCCCCAGCTCTACCCACTGCGGCCCTTGCAGGAAGACAAGATGCAGTACCTCCAGGTAGCGGGACAGGGTGGGAGGGGCCACGGATGTGGAAGGTGGGCTAGTCCGACCCCCTCCAGTGTTCCTGAGCTCATCTCAGGCTCATGGCACCTTCAGGGGAATAGCATCACCCTCTGGGCTGGCCTGAGGTCACAGAGCCTGTGTGCATGGGCTCAGGAGGGGCATCCTGTCCCTTACCCCACCTATGTCTGCTGTTTCCTCCCGGCTCACTGCTCGGCTCAGGAGCCTTCTTCCCAACCCATCCAAGCTACAGACCACAATTCTGAGGTTCAGAGGGGCTGTCATTGCTCCAAAGCTCACAGCTCCAAACCAGGCAGCCCCGGCCGACCCACTGGCTGCTCTGCCTGAGCGCGGGGAGGTGTCGATTCAGGTTTTCCGGGAGGGCAATTCCTGGTTAAATCCCGCCCCGTCCTCAGGTCCCACCCACGCGGCGCTTCTCCCACGACGACTCGGACGTGTGGGCCGCCGTCCCGCTGCCCGCCTTCCTGCCGCGCTGGGGCTCCGGTGAGGACCTGGCCGCCCTGGCACACCTGGTGCTGCCCTCGGGGCCCGACCGGCGCCGCGGCAGCTTGCTGGCCTTCGCTGAGGACCCGCCCCCGTTCCGCCCGCGCCGCCGCTCGGCCGAGAGCTTGTTGTCGCTGCGCCCCCCGGCCCTGGAAGGCGGCCCGCGCCGCGCCCACGACTCGTCCCCCGGCAGCCCACACCGCCGGCCTGGGCCTGGCGCCCGCTCCGCCTCAGCCTCCCTGTTGCCAGACGCCTTCGCCCTGACCGCCTTCGAGCACGAGCCGCAGGCCCTGCGCCGCCCGCCGGCCCTGGCCCAGCCCTTCCCCACCTTGCGCGCCGCCCTCGACGGCTTGGAGCCCAGCGAGGCCCCGACGCCCCCTGGCGGCGCGCGGAGGAGCCCAGGGCCGCGCCGGGCCGCGCGTGCGCACGCCGGGCCCCTGCAGACCGGCCTGAGCGCGTCATGGGGCGAGCCCGGCGGCCTGCACGCGGCGGGCGGCGGCGGTGGCAGTACCAGCAGCTTCCTGAGTTCGCCCTCCGAGTCCTCGGGCTACGTCACACTGCACTCGGACTCGCTGGGCTCAGCGTCCTAGGGTCTGCCGGCGCCTCCCAAGAAACCAGGCAGGGGGGGCCATCTGGGAGGACCACAGCACCAAAGATGCCACTTGTGTCCCGCGCAGACATGTGCCACCCCTCTCAGGGGTAAGGAAGTACCCGCCACAGCGCCTCTGTTCTGCTCCTCCGTGCCGGTGTTTCCTGGGGGCACGACGGCTGCCCTGGACACCTGCGCATGGGCACAGCATCTCCTGGGACCAGTGACGCTGGGCTTGGGTAGTGAGTGAGCAACGTCTGCACACTGATTGCACCAGCCTTCTGCAGCTGGACTTGGTGCCCCTGAGACAGGGCCACCATCAGAACAAAGTCCCAGTCTTGGAAAAGCTGGAACCAGAAAAACTGGACTGCAGTCCACCCTCCAATCTGCACTGCAACCGCCACACCTCGGGCGTGGATTGCAGAGGGTCTCTTTAAGCACAGGGGTCTTCAGAGCCCACACAAGCTCTCTGAGCAGGTCTCCCAGTCTGTGACCTCTTCTGCCTCAGTTTTCCTATCTATGATGAACAGGTGACCATGTTCTCTCTCAGGGCTGTTGGAAGTCTCCTGGTCGGTGTGCCCTGGCCACTGAGTGGACCAGGTGTGAGAGGTAATCAGGGCCCTCTTGGGGTCCTTCGTGAGTATCAGGCTTCAGCATGTGGCCCCTGGGCCTGAGGCCTCCTCCTCTCAGTGCCCTTAGCCCCCTTGGAGACTCACACTCCCCCCTAGCTAAGCACAATACTTCTGCACCATCACCACTCGCACCACAGCCACCTTGGCCACCATTAGTGTCCCCATGCTCATTACTCTACCATAGTTGCCTGTCCCCCACTACTTCAGCCACCTCTGTGACTTCCACCATGAAAGATGTGGATTCATGGTTCAAAGGAGTGAAGGAAAGGGGAAGTGGGCTTCCTTATCCCAGTGCCCATCCCCAGCCTCACCCCTACCTATCTGAAGGCTGGGCCCCTGGAAAGGGCCCTCTTCCACCCTGGAACAGGGCTTCTCTTTGCTCTCCTTCCTTGCAGGCCTGGGCTCTGCCAGGCCCAGGTCTTCCCAGGTGAAGGAGAGGCTCAGGAATAGCTGTGACCTTGTGGAGGGATATCACTGCCACCATGCAGTGGCCTCTCAAGTGGAGACCTGAAACCTGTTTCAAGGCCAGCACAGAGCCAGCCTGTGTCCTGTTCCCTCTGCCTCTTAGGTGACGAGGCCCATTTCCCCACCTTCCAGCTCCAGAGGGGCCACTGAGGGTGGGGGCAGAGGGCTGCCCAACTTGGCTTCAGAGGCCTCTCTTGTCCCTAGCATAGGATAATGGAGATGGGCCGGACACAGGTGAGCAAGGGCAGGGTGGACTGCAGTCCAGCCCCAGCCACAAGAGGGGTCATCTCTGGCTAATGCTGCTGTGCCTTCAAGAACAGATGTGTCACATGGGGACAGAGGCCACCAGATAGCCATTGTCCCCCAAAAACCTGACCTATTTTTCACCTTGTGTTTTCACTGAATAACTTCATATCCAATGGCAATACTTGCAGTGGGGACACAGTCCTCCCAAATCACTTCAGTCTTGGTTGTTACAAAATTTAAGGGGGGGGGGACCCCAAATGAAGGACTGTGGGGCTCTCTCCCACACTTCGTCTAGCCACCAGGCCTGTTTGCTGTGTTTATAAAGAGCTGGACCCTGGACTTGGCTGGGGAGGGAGCTCTGTCTACATATCACACCAACCATCCCAGAGCCAGGTCTCAGTTTGTAGTTTTTTTGTTTTGTTTTGACAACTGAGCATTGCTCTTCTGTATAGGACTCAATAAAAACTTCCTTATGATTTGCATCTGGGGGGCCAAGTCTGGTTACATGGAAGCACTCTTCCAGAACAGTGGCAGGGCTGGCCAGCAGCCCCCAGATGTCTCTGCCTCTGAAATTTGAATTCCTTCTCGAATGTGCCATTTCTTGGGGTTGGACTTGGGCCTTTTCTCTAAGAGCTCACTGTCAAGGGAGAGGGACATGGAGCAGCACCAGCATGAAGCAGTGGGTGAGCACCAAAGCCCGCCAGTCACTGTGAGCTTTTCGGGAGAGCGAGCAGGACAGGGCCTCAGAGGTTAGCTTGGGGCTTTTGAACCTGTTCTGCCGCGCTTCGCTGCCGCAGAACCCGGCTGGAATTTGGAGGCCGCCCCGTTGGGTCCGTGGTGAGGCTGCCGCCTGGTGGCCAATGAAGGGATTCGTCCCGGCCTCCCTCCCACCCAGCAGTAGGAAGCCAAGACTAAAGGGGAGGCTCCTACCTCCACCCTCGTGCTCGGTCCAGTGAGCTCGCTGGATGCGTTGGGAGAGCCCAGTTGCCCAGGCACCGTGAGTCCTCTTCCCCGAGATGGAACAGGACGGGCTGGAGCACAGGCAGGGCAGGAGCAGCCCCCCCCGAGGAAATGAGCCTACAGAAAGCTGATATTTGCAGTTCAGAAAGTAGGCATGGGGAAGACGTTGCAATCTTGGCCTCTCTATACCCATGACACGGGTTCGCCCTATCTTTATTATGAATTACAACCTGGTAGAAGGTGCCAGATCTCTGACCCCACCCCCAGGAGGTCCCTCTTTAGAAACCCGGGGAAAGAAAAACTGACTTCCACCACCCAAGTCCAAACGCAGCAATGACCTCAAAGCAAACAGGCACAGAAGGCTCTGAGGGCCGTGGAGGGTTGTGGGCTCCGTGACCGTCCTAGAGGTTGGGAGGCACCGGCTCTGCAGGATCTGGGTCCAGAATGCTGTCCTTGGGTCTCTGCCTAGTGCACCGCTCCCACGAGAGGCACTCGAGCTAGCTCTTGCCAGTCTTCACGCTGGCGAGATGGAGCCATGGGTCCCTCCCAGGACTTGAGCAGGGCGGGACGTCTGAGTGAGCTGTGCACCTTAGGGGCGGGCCGGAGTTCTGTGTCGGTTGCAGGCAGGCAGTTGAGGGGCAGGGGTTCTGAGATTCTGGACCTTGGCTAGCGCGCCTGCCCGGTGGGCAGTGCCGCTTGAGGAGGGGGTGGGGATCGGTGATAGAGGAGAGGGTCCCGGGTGGGGGTAGGTCGGGAGCCCCTTGCGGGCGGGGCGGAGCTCAGTGTGCTTTGTGCCGGTGGGAACTCGGCGCCCGCAGCAGGCTGAATGGGCCGGGGCGGGGCAGCGATTCTCCTCGCTGCGAGGGGTCCGCTCTGCGCCGCTGCAGACTGCGACCTTCCCACCGCGGAGCGGCCGTGGGGTGGGGGCGGGGGCGGCCTCCCTATCCCAGGTCCCTGGGAAAGGGGCGCAGCCCCGCGCCCCACTAGAGGATGGGAGGAGAGAGCGGGTCCGACCTAAGTAGGTGGGGCTGGAGTGAGGGTGGATTATGCCCGGCTGTGCAGACCTGGTCCGCACGTGACTCTGTGCATTTCCCTGCGTTCACGTGTGCACAGCGTCCACTCGGTCACCCCCACCCCAGGGCGAGAACGGGCCTCTGAGGTATCCCTTCAGTCATTATGGATGCATCCAAAATATTGTCTCTGCGTCCCCAGACCAGACGGGGGCCCCCTTGAGTCCAAGGCCTCACCAGGGCCGCCACAATCTCAGCCCAGGCCCCGGGCTCTCGGTCCGGCGGCATGACGCTGGCAGAGGCGCTGCGACGCTGGTGGAGGAGCCAGGGACACCTCCGGGAAAGAGGAGCCTGGGTGGTGGGGACAGCGGGCCGCCGGCAGTTGGAGCAGGAACCCAGACAGCAGGACCACTGGGGACGCCCAGAGCGGGCGCCTCCGGGCCAGAGCTGGCGCTGTCCGTGGTGCTGCCACCTGCGAGCTCCCGCACCAGGGGGCAGCGCAGGCCGCCGCCCTCCTCTCCGCGCCGTAGGAGTTGGCTCACGCCGGGTAGACAGCCCCGGAAGCTCGTCGGGCACTCGGCTCCGCTGCCTACCGGCCAGAGCCCTAGAAAGATGGGGGCAAAAGAGAGAGAAATGGGGGGATAGGAGAGAGGAAAGCAGAGGCATGGAGGGGGAGAAAAAGGGCGGGGAGAGTGCGGAGGAGAGAAGAGGAGGGCGGGAAAGTGAGAATGCCGAACGTCTACCCTGGGCGCAGACCTCTGCCCGCACAGATTAGCACCCCACAGCCAGCCAGATCCTTGTTGCCTGCCCTTCCCCAGCCCCCAAGCTGAGCTGGGGGGCGTCCTCTGCTAAGCGGCCCACCTGCTGCGCACCTTTCTCTGAGCTCTGCTCTCCAACCATCCCTACTTTTCCCGGCCTTGTGGTATTCATGGCTCAGATCCCACACGTCCCTCTCCTGCTTCCCACTCCAGCCCCTTCAAAGCTTCCCCTCTACCTTGCAAGGAATTCTGAAGGCTTTTCATATATTTGACGCTCAACTCCAGGATGTCAGCCTTTTCCAGCTTGCGTTTCCGGATCTGCCGATCAGTGGAAAGAGCTCTAGGTCAGGCAGGCGCAGGTGGAGTGGTGAGGGTGGGGAGTGGTCGTTCTCCTCCTCCTCCCCACGTCTCACCTGGTGCGAGTAGTGTTTCTCCAGCAAAGACTTAAGCTGCTCCAAGGACACGTTGATGCGTGCCCGGCGCTTCTTCTCCATCAGCGGTTTGGATATCTGCAGACCAGCAGTCTTTAGAGGGCAGGGCTAGGCCTTCCCACCCTCTGCTCCCGCCAGCCAGGGATGGGCCCCCACCCCACACCCCTCAGGACCCCAGACCTTGCGGAAGCTGCTAGCAGGGACTCCGGGGCTGCCCCGGGTGGCAGGTTCCATACCCATGTTGTGGTATCTATGCCAGCAAAGCACTGCACTGCCTTTATAGGGGACCCTCGTTTACATGTCAATGAGACCCTCGGAACTCGAGAAACCCCAAGGGGGAGGGGAGAGAAGGGGGATGTAGAGTGGTAAGCCCCCACCTCCCTTCTTTGAGCCCCCTCCAATGGCCCAGGCTGCCTCTCTCCTTCAGGACACCTTCTCCCTCCCTGGGGATCCTCCTTTCTTTATTTATTTTTTCTTTCTCTTTGCTGAGGATTAAACCCAGGACTTCAGACATGCTAGTGAGAGGAGCCTCTACCACTGAGTTACATACACATCCCCAGCCCTCTATTTTTTTTTTTTTTTTTTTTAATTTTGAGACCAGGTCTGGCCAAGTTGCCCAGGTTGGCTTCAGATTTGGAATCCTCCTGCCTCCGCCTTCAGAGCAGCTGTGATTAAAGTCATGCAGCACTAAACCTGACTTGTCTTTTCTTTATCTCTCCCACCCCTACCACTTCCCGACTCTGGGGACCCCTCCCAGGCCCATCTTGTTCATGCCATGTTGGTCCCAGTCACCATAGGTTCTAGACCTCACCATTGGGTCAGTCTGCCAAGTTTTTACTGCCTGTGTCCCCAAGCACTCTAGGTGTCACTCACAGGGAAAGGAGGTCTGTGGGCTGCAGGCCACCCTAATGACTGAGAGAGTCCTGGGCTTCCTCCAGTCTGATAAAGACACTGAGGCAAGGAATGTTGGCCAGTGACGCCTTTCTGCTCGCTTCACGCTCTGGCCACACGGCGACGCCGCATTAGCTGCTCTAATGTCGGGACAATGCAGCAATTTTCTGCCTGTGGCTGCTCAAAGCCAGTCCCGGGCAGGGCCCACGGGGGCCATGCAGCAACATGTGTCCCATTAAAGCGTGCAGCCCGCCCGCAGGGCCACAGCAGGCCTCCTCCTTGCTGGGGTCCAACACTATTAGGACCCAACTGAGATGTTTCCAGCTGGGAGACAAGCAGGATGAGTCAAACTGCCACCCTCTCCCCCAGTCCTGGGCTTTGGGGCAACTCAGGGAAGGACAGGATTCTACCCAGGTGGGCCTTCTCCAAGTTCCAGGAATGGGTAGAGGGGATGCGGAAGATCGCTGATATTCTGGGGGGAGTTCTAGCCTGCACTTGAGGAGGTCCAGGTCCCTGCACCCTTTCCATTATTCAGGTTGTTGGGGACCCAGGGAGGCCAGAGGAAGAGGGACCTGGAGGCCAGGCCCTACAGGAGGGCTCTGTGCAGCCAGCTCAGTGGGTCCTGGAAGCTGAACTCCTATAACTGTGACTGATGGTAAGGCTGACCCCGGGAGGTGTTCCTGGGCCCAGACCTACACACTCCCTTTTATTGGGCTCTTCTGGCCTTAAGTTTCGGGTTTGTGAAGTAGGGTCCGGTCAAGGCATCCTTCCTGGCTGCTTGTGAGGCCAAGAACGAAGTCGTAGCAGTTAAGGGGTTAAGCCCTGCGGCTGGGAAATGGACAAACTTGCCTCTGTGGGGCCTCAGTGTGGGGGAGGAAAATTGCTGGGTCGCGAGTCCCCCCCTCCCCCAGTTCCATCAAGCCGGAGCATCTTCCCCTCCAATCGGTCCGCGCCCTGGGCCTCGCCGGGGCAGCAGCGTTCCCAGGCGCCAAGCAGCGTGGAGAATCGCGCCCCGCCCTCCCCCTTTCAGGCTGAGGCAGCAGCGACAGCAGTTCTGGAGTGTTGTCCTGCCGGGGCCATAGCGCCCGCGGGCCAGATCCGGGCCCATCTGGGCCCCGGGAGGGCGGCGGGGCCGAGGCCCTGCCGCGGGCGCTGGCACGCGCCCGGCAGCTTTGAAGCGCAAGGGCCAGTCAGGCCGCGGCTGCCTTCGTGCGACTCACTCCGGGCTTGGGGATGTGGCGGCTGGTACAAAGGCGCCGCGGGACGGGAGGGCTGCGCAGCCGGGCACAAAGGGGGCAGCCGAGTGTTAAGGGCATTGTGCAGGCCCCACAAAGAGGCGTCCGCGCCCGCCCCCTCGGGGCCAAACTCCGGGCGCCCCGCCGCGCTCGGGCTTCCAGCTGCTGCACATCTGCACGGAGACCCGGCGCGCGCCTCACCTCAGCGGATCCTCAGCCCCCTCGACACGCCCAGTCCTCGAGCCGCGCGGGTAGCGGGGCAATTTGTCTTCTGATTACAATCCTTCTCCATAAACCACCGCCCCAGCCTTTCAAACCGTCGCATTAGCAAACCAATGGTCCGGGGCGCAGCTCTCGCGGGCCGCTGCGGGGCGCCTGGCCCGCCCCCTCTCCAAAGTTAGGGCCGCCATAAAGCTGCCAGGCCCTCCCCTCCCGCACCCCGGTCCCCGCCGCTCCCGGGGCCACCACCCCTCCCAAGCCGGTGCCCAGGAATCCCAGCAGCGCTGGGTGGGGCCATTCACGTGGGCGGCTTAGTGTCTCTTAGGCAGTGGAAAATTGACCGCAAAATGCGCTAATTCGCAATGTTATGCTTTGGCTGCGGGAGGCCAGGCACGCCACCGGGGCCAGGCGGGATACTCAGCGGTCAGGCTCCGCCCGAGTCCACTTAATGGGCCTTCACCTCTGCAGCCCCACCTCCACCCCGGCACCTCCCTCTGCGCCCTCTCCCCAGTAGTACGCCTTCCTTTGGGTAGGAGTCTCCCCACCTGGGTCAATGTACTACCCATCATAAGCAACCCTCTTGGCCCACTCCTCCACTCGGAGAGGACTGAAGGTTGTGCAGGGCAAGTCCAGAAAGCCTCTCCCCTCCATGTAATTTTTACCCTTGCTTTTCCTGGAGCTCTGAGACAGCTTCTTTCCCACCACCTCCACTTTAACCCCAGTTCCAGGTCCTCCTTCTGGGTTGCTGCTTCCTCGAGAAAATTAAAGCCAGATCTTTGCGTGTGGCAAGGTCACTAGAGAAGCCCCTTCCCAGAGACCCAGGTTGAGGACTCATGTTCCATCTCCCCACTCTGTTTGCAAGTCCTGCTTCTGGACATCCTACCTACACCGTCGGGTAGGCCCATCTCCAAACGGATGTGGAGACAGAGCAGGCATTTTCAGAGTTGGGGAATGAGGCAGT
Organism: Glaucomys volans; assembly: GCA_020662805.1. NCBI lineage: Eukaryota > Metazoa > Chordata > Mammalia > Rodentia > Sciuridae > Glaucomys > Glaucomys volans. The sequence continues at coordinate 146,503 of JAJEJO010003904.1, forward strand.
GGTTCACCCTGTCCTCTCAGAGCAGGCAGGACAAAATGCTCTCTAGGGCTGCTGGGAAGGTCATGGACCAACTTAGAAACCAGACTTACGCAAACCAGGATGTAGGCCACTAACTACCTTTCCATCTTTAGCACCCAGTGTCCCCAAGGTGCCTGGAAAGGAGCACAGATCCAGAAGGAGCTTGGGGAAAACCCAGGTCCCCCTGCTTAACCAAGGAGAAAAGTTCCTTCTATAACTCCTGAGGGTTCTCAGGGCCTCAGTGGATTCTGGGGGGTCCTCTTTTCTTAAGCTGGGGAATCTTAGGCAAAAAGTAGCCTGTATCTTTGTGCCCTCCCGCATTTGGTTTTCCTGAGTTTGGCAAGTCTGGAAACCCACTGGGAAGGGGGTTTGTAGACTACAGGACAAGAACCCTAGCAGCCATCCCACCTCCCAACCCAGTGTGACAGCCCCATGTAGCCTCTGAACCTGGGTGGGAACCCCTTCCTTCCTGCACTTCCAGGTATTTAACCAATATTATTGAACTGGTGAGCCCTGTGCAGGCACTGTGGGTACTGGTAACTGGAAGGAGAAATGTGTTGTTCTCCTCTGCAGATGCATTTCAAAGTAGAATAAAGCCATCGCTCCGTGTAATTAACTGTTGGGACACCGCAGAGCCCTGCAATGATGCAGCCGATTGTCTCCAGATGGGGTTGGAGAGGCTGTGATTGTTTAACTCTCTTTAGCTGTGTTGGAACTCGGAATAGCCCAGCAGTCAGAGGCCCTCAGGAGACAAAGGCTGGGACTCCAGTGAGTCCATCAGTGCTGACCGGGCTGGCCCTGCTCAGGAAGAGGGAATTCAGAGAGACCCCCATTGTCCCAGTCTTTTATGTTTTCTCCCAGCTGGCTCTAATCTTTAAATATTTACCCGGTCCCTTTGTGCACATATGACTTATGCACTTCGGGCCGCTGTGCTCATAAATCATGCATCATTTACCCGTTTCCAGACTAGAGGGAAGGGGCTTTCATTCCTCCTGCTGGGAATGGCCAGAGAAGGGGAGAGAAAACTTTTGGAAGACCAGGGCTGTCTCCTGGGGAGAGCGACAGCCACACTGGACAGGCCCCTCCCTGATGCCCTTCTGGCCTCCACGTGGACACTGGTCAGATCAGAGGCCTGTGAATGACTCTGAGCTGCAGGAGGCCTGCTCTCTGAAAATATCTTGGCACCATCTGCAAGGAAAGAAGAGAGAACTTCCTGGACTTTTTCCCTCCTTGGTTTGGGGCTTGGATAACCCTTAGGGCAGGAGTGAACTTTCATCCTGGGAAGTTTATGTGTGGGCGAGGTGTTTGTTGTCCATCTCTGAGAGCAAAAATGTTTTGCCTAGTCCGCATTCATTTCCTTCTTACTCTGGACCATCCTCCCTTCCTATATTCTCTCTTGCTCAATAAAACAACCCTGTCTAACAAACAGAAGCTGCTCTCTCCTCTTCTTTCTCTTCTCTCTCCTCTCCTTTTTCTTCTCCCTCCTCCTCTCTTTCTTTCTTCTCTCTCCTTTCTCTTTCTCTTCCCTCTTTCTCCTCTTTCTGTCTTTCTGCAAGACGGAAAGGAGGAAAGAAAGAAAAAGAAACTGAAGCCTAATTTCATCTCAGTCTGTGGTTTAACTTGGGAATGTCAAGGTAATTCTTAGGGTCATCTAAATCAAGAGGGATCCCAACTTGGGCCCAGGGGAAAAAAAAGTCACTTTAGCCTGTGGTGGGATGGCAGGATTGGGGAAGGGGGGGTGCTGCAGAGAGACCCTCCTATTGCATGAGAAAGAGCTCCCTTTGTGCTTGCCTAGGGGCTTCTAGAACAAAACACATTCAAATGCTTATTTACAAGAAAAAAAAAATGCCAGCAATGCACCCCAGGGTTAGCCTTCCCTTTCTCATTGCTCTGTGTTTATCAGCCTTTATAATCTTATATTTTTTTGTAGATTTGTCTGGAGAGAAGGGTACACAGTGGGTTTGATCAGATTGCTTTCCTCTAGAGTAGAAAGGCAGTTGTGTGTGTTTGCACACCTCTGTGTGACTGTTTCCCTGTGAGTCTGTGTGACTGTTTCTCTGGGTATATGCTTGTCTAGGTGTGCATAGATTTGTTTACTTCAGCCCTCCTCATTCCTGCCCCTTGAGCCCTGGGTCCTGACAGATTCAGCAACTTCTAAAAATTCCCTTCCTGATGGGCATGGTGGCACCTGCCTCTAATTCTAGCTATTCGGGAGGCTGAGGCAGGAAGTTCTCAAGTTTGAGGCTAGTCTCAGCAACTTAGACTATCCAAAAAAAAAAAAAAAAGGGGGGTGGGGTGGGGGTGGGGCTGGGGATGTAGCTGAACAGTACAGCACCCCTGGATTCAATCTCCAATACCAGGAAAAAATTGCCCTTCCCTCTTCCCACCTGTAAGGGGCCTGCCTCCCTTTTCTTTCTTTCATCTCCAAGATGGGACTGATGAAGACTCAGTCTCAGGGCCGGTGATGGGCAGAGTGTTGCTGAGGCTTTCTTCTAAGTTGCAAGTTGCTCTAAGCACTCAGAGCGACAACAGTCCATCATTGGGGATAAATCGGCCAGCTTAGACAGAGTGGAGAGCAAATGCCCAGAGCCAGAGGAGGAGCTTCCCCAGCCTGAGTGATTTATCCCAGGGGACCAAGTTCTCTCCCTGAAGGGAAGGTGCCATGAGCACCCTCTAGTGGCCCCTAGGTGTCCTGGCACAGAGAGGAGGTCCCGAGTCTGGGGGAGGCGGTGAGAAGCAGTTCCCACTCAGTCCCCAGTAACTGTAGCACGCAGGTCTCCTTTCCATATGACACAGCAACTCCGTTACTTTAGTTTTTAAAACACTGTTCTCTCTTTCTAATTCCCATCAACCAGTAAATGTCTCCTGAGCACCATTTCAACGTGGTACTACTGAGCTTTAATAGAATTAATATCAATCAATGACAGTGAAATCAGGATCCCCATTTTACAGGAAACCAAATTCAAAGGATTGTCTTGCACCAGGTCAGAGTGTTGGGGCTTGGGATGCTGGCCCACGCTCTCCATCCACATGCCCGAACCCCAGTGCTCTTGCCAGGACCTGTAGGGACAGATGAGAGGTAGGGGGCTCAGATGCAGGGTTCACTGCTTGCTGACCTTGATGCTTTCTTACCACCACCCTGGGCTCAAGCCTCCCTGAGGGCCTGTCCCCATCCTGCCTCAGGCTGTCTCCTGCCTCTGCCTTTCAGATACAGTGCCATTCCTCCCTCCCTCCCTGCCTGGCAGCTCTCATTTTCAGCAGCAGGCAGGCGCTGCCAGTTCCTGAGGGCCTTATGGCTCAACCCCAGAATCTTTTCCTTGCTGCTTCCCCATCCTGCAGCCCTCCCACCTGCAGGCCTCCCCCAGGGCTCTCTTTCACCCCATCCTTACTTTGCTTCCATCTCACGCCCACCCCTGCACTGTTTATCCTAACCATTTGCTTGCTTGCCTTTCTCCTCCGTTGCCACTCTCTGAGCTCCCCAGGGACGAAAGCATTTAGTCTTTTAAGCAATGAAGTGCAAGCCAGGCCACAATGGCGCCTTTCTGTAATCTCAGCTATCTCGGAGGCTGAGGCAGGAGGATGAAAAGTTTAAGGCCAGCTGGGCAACTCAGTGAGACTCTTGTGAAAAATGAAAAGGACTCAGTGGTAGAGTGCTTGCTTGGCACACCTGAGACCCTGGGTTCATCCCCAGCTGCCCCCCAAAGGTGGGGGGTAAGGAGAGGGAGGGAGGTGATCAATGGACATTGTCACCATTGGATAGGCGTCAGTAATCCTTGTGTTCTATGGCATAGCAGGGTGAATGTACTGAACACTAACGTACTACATAACCTCAGAATAGAAGAGGCATTGGAATCAATAAAAGTTTAGGGACCGACATGCTAATCACCTTGAGTCGCTCACTATCCGATGGTGGACAAGAACCGAAACATAGTATCCAGCCTCAAATATGTTCAAGCATGACGTGTCAATCGAAAATACTACAACGTGAAGGGCAATTTCTGATTACAGCAGTAACATGGCCATCGTGGACAGGATGGACTAGGCAAACCCACAAAGGCAAGAGAAACAGCGCAGAGGTGGGCACCTAAAGGCGTTTGCTGTGACACGAGGCTAGCTGCCACTCCACCGTGCAGCCAGGCTCCCGTCCGTGCTGCTCTTTCCCCAGGTGAGTCAGGATCACACGGTCAAGCTTTGCACCGTGCTTGCTAAACACCGCGGCACACCCTGAGCATCCCCAACCATCGCAGCGTGGAGGGGGCGCCGCCCGCCAAGGTGGGTCTGGGGACCAAGCGGGGCCGGGCGCGGGAGGGCTCTTTTTTAATTTCAAGTTGATTTTGGGGGCGGGCCACCTTCTAGCAGACACTGCGGCACTACCTGCACCGCAAAGCAGCCGCTCCGCCCGGACCCTGAAGCCCCGGAGGGGCCGGCAGGGCGGGGCCCGGCGGGGCGGAGCACTCCCGCCAAATTCGGGCCACCGGCCGCTCGGGGCGGTATTCTCGCGAGAACTCGCGGACGGCGCGCAGCTCCGGGCAGTGCCCTTCCCGGGCCGGCGTCGGCGGCGCAGTGCGCAGGCGCGGCCGGCGGGTTTCCCCGGCTACTGTCGGCGCGGCTGCCCGCTCCACCGCCGCCGGCTCGTCCGCCGCCCTGCGCCATGGCGGGCTGCGCGGCGCGGGCTCCGCCGGGCTCCGAGGCGCGCCTCAGCCTCGCCACCTTCCTGCTGGGCGCCTCGGTGCTCGCGCTGCCGCTGCTCACGCGCGCCGGCCTGCAGGGCCGCACGGGGCTGGCGCTCTACGTGGCTGGGCTCAACGCGCTGCTGCTGCTGCTCTACCGGCCGCCGCGGTACCAGGTGGGGCCGGGCGGGGGCCTGGCCGGGCCGGGGCCGGCGGGCGGTGGGCTGGACGGGGCCGGGTCGCGGCGCGGCGACAGGGCCCGTCACCCGCTCCCGGGCCGGGGCCTGCCTCCCGCGGGCGTGCTCCTCGGCGGCGCCTTCAGGTCACCCCTTCTCGCCCGGCCGTGGGTGTTAAGTTGCAGTTCCTGCCATTCACACCTGCCGCGGCTGCACGCGGGGTGGGGAGTGAGCGAGCCCACGGGTTCTTTTATGTAATGCGAGGTGTCGAGTCTTCCCTGCTGCAAGTCAGGTCAGAGGCCCGCTGCCCTGACCAGAGTGAGACTTGGCAACATCTGCCAATAAACTAGATTTTAAGCACTTTTCTGGGAATCCAGAATAATAGTAGCAGTGATAGTAACAGTAGCTAAAATGTGTGTACCAGTTACCCTAAGGTGGATAACCTCACTGTAGTCCGACATGGCCCGTCCTAGTGCCATCCCTTTGATGTAAAGGGGGAAACAGGTCCAGAGACCACGTTGGTTGCTCAAGGCCACATAGCCAGAGGGGACAAGTGCAGGATTTGAACCCAGTTGGCCCCACTTCACCCCCTTATCCTCTGAGCAAGCGACCCGCCATCTCAGTGGTGGCATGCTTATCTCAGGAAGGTCGGCAGCCTGGGTCTGGGCTCTGAGACAGCCAGTGACTGAGCTTCTTTTGGGTCCATTTCAGATAGCCATCCGAGCTTGTTTCCTTGGCTTTGTGTTTGGCTGCGGTGTGCTGCTAAGTTTTAGCCAGTCTTCCTGGAATCACTTTGGCTGGTAAGAAGCACTTTGGGAATGATGGTGTTGAGGCAAGGGTAGAGGGTCAGAAGTGGCCTTTCCCCAGCCATGTCTCACCTCTGACTGGCAGAAGGCTGTTCTGTGGAAATGAAGCCTCTGGCTTCCACCTTGATCCCCAAGTTTTAGACCTTGGAAACGTCACCCATTGGTTGATTCTGCTGCAGCAGAACAGGTATCCTGGGACCCCCCCCAGAGCTGTCTTCACCCACACTTGCCACTTCTGGGACAACATTGAGCGGGGCAACAAGCTCTTCCTGGAAGAAGTGCAGGTCCTTGGAAAGGGCAGGGCTCCAGCTGGACTTCCTAAGCCTTTTCCGGCTCCAGTTTGTTAGGTCACACCTAATGCACCCTACAGCCAGTGTTCTGTCTTTCTGTACACTATCAGTCCCTTGAGCCTTCTAGTCTCTGACCTGGATATGAACCCTAGCTTCAAGGTAAAAAGCTTTATCTCCTCTTATCACTATGCTGATCCATCTAATCCTTCTTTGCTGGAATTATTTTAGTTTTGTTGAATTAAATTTCCAATATACATCACTTTCTATTATATTTCCCTTTTTCATTTCAATATGGGTATTGTCATTTTGAAAGAATAGAAGGGCCCATAATACCTCCTTCACCTATGGATTTCTTGTTTGATATTCAAAAACAATAGCCAGGTATGGTGACCACAGTGTAATCCCAGCAATTCGGGAGGTTGAGGCAGGAGGATCACAAGTTCAAGGCCAGACTCAGCTAGTTAGTGAGGCCCTAAGCAATTTAGTTAGAGCCTGTGTCAAAAGAAAAATTAAAAAGGGTGGGGGATGTGGCTCAGTGGTAAAGCATCCCCTGGGTTCAGTCCCCAGTACCAAAACAAACAAAAAACAGACACCAGCTAGACTTGGTGGCCGCATCTGTGATCCCAATGACTCAGGAGGCTAAGGCAGGAGGATCACAAATTCAAGGCCAGCCTCAGCAATTTAGCAAAACCCTGTCCCAAAATATGAAACAAAAAAGGGGAATGGGGATGCAGATGTAGCTCGATGATAGAATTAGGGACAGCTTAGCAGAACCAAATCTGTACTTTACTTAATGCTAACTTGGTTCTCTTGCCCCAATTTCCTCTGTTTTTTTTTTTTTTTTTTAATAGGTACGTGTGCTCGCTGTCATTATTCCACTATTCTGAATACTTAGTGACAGCTGTCAATAATCCTAAAAGTCTGTCGTTGGATTCCTTTCTCCTGAATCACAGTCTGGAGTACACAGTGGCTGCTCTTTCTTCTTGGATAGAATTCACGCTTGAAAATATCTTTTGGCCAGGTTAGTGTGCCCTACTTTCCCTGCTGGAGGGGAGAAGGATGGCTTCCCTGTGGGCCGAGGACAGTGACATTGGTTCACCTTTCAGGTCTAATCTCCCCTGAGCTATTGTCCCCAGCCCTCTGTCCTCGCTAAGCTATTTATAAGGACAAGCTCTGCTCGGGAATTCTGCTTCTGGATTTTGAATCAGGTCATGTTGACTTTTTGCTTTAAACCTTGCATAATGTTGTGCGCCATCTCAAATGACATTCCCCACCTTAATGATTGATCCAAAGTTTGCAGTCGGGTGAGATTTGGATCTGTTCATTTTCTGTGGCATGAGAAGTTTCACATAGACTTTGTGTTAGCAAAACCTCCACATCCAGAGCCTCCTCTGGTGGAGGAAAGTATATGTGACTCGAAGTCAGGCTGCATGCTGGACCCTTCTCTGCTTCTCCCAGCTGTACTTTGTCCCTGAGAGAAGCTAGGAGCTAGTGGCCAGGGGGTGAGAGCCCCCATGGTTTGTCAACCTAGGCAGGAGAGCTGCCTCACAGCTGGTTGCTGGCACTTGAGATGGATGGTAGTGTGTTCTTACCACTCACTCACTCATTCATTTGTTGCAGTACTGTAGATGGAACCCAGGGCTGTGCTACTATGGAGCTACATTTATAGCCCCTTTTAAAAATTGTTTTATATTGAGGCAGGGTCTTGCTGAGTTGCTGAGGCTGGCCTTGAACTTGGATCCTGCTGCCTCAGCCTCCTGAGGAGCTGGACTCTAGATGTGTGCCACCAGGCCAACTCACTCACTTTTAATGTGATGGCAAGTGCTGGTTGTCACACCCCAGGACGTGCTTTCCAGTGTGTCTGTCTTTGGGGAAAGAGGCTAATGTAAGCAATGAAGAGAGCTCCGTAGTGCAGTGTCCTCACTCACTGTTTGTACCCCATGTCTCCCTGCAGAACTGAAGCAGATCACCTGGCTCAGTGCCACAGGGCTGCTGATGGTGGTCTTTGGAGAATGCCTGAGGAAAGCAGCCATGTTCACGGCGGGCTCCAACTTCAACCACGTGGTGCAGAATGAAAAGTCAGACACCCACACTCTGGTGACAAGTGGGGTGTATGCTTGGTTCCGGCACCCTTCCTACGTGGGGTGGTTTTATTGGAGTATTGGAACCCAGGTAGGTATAGCATCAAATACGACACTGATTTTCTTTAATTATTATTATTTTTTTTTTCTTTTTCTTTTTGTGTGGGGAATTGAACTGAGGGGCACTTTACCATTGAACTACATTTCCAGACCTTTTAATTTTTTTATTTGGAGATAGGCTCTCACTAAGTTGCTTGGGCCTTACTAAGTTGCTGAGGCTGGCTTTGAAATTGCAATCCTCCTGCCTTGGCCTCCTGAGTTGCTGGAATTACAGGTGTGGGCCAGCATGCCCAGCCTTTAATTACTTTTTACATTTTAAATTTTAAAATATAATTGACATACTATAAAACTTATCATTCAAGAGCATATAATTCACTCTTCAGTGTATTCACAAGGTGGTCTGTCTCCTTTAACAAGTCAGGGTGCTCCCTGACTTGTTATAAGTGATAATAGGTCAAGAGAATGAATTTAGTTCACAGGGGTTTAAATCATGCACTGAAATCTGAGCATTATAAACCCTTCCTGACTCTTCATCCCCCTGAGCACTGCCATAACCCCTTCTGTGTCTTTCTAACCTAGATCTGGAGTGCCCTGGGGGGGGGGAGAAGTGGTGGGGTTGTGGAGGGAGTGCCCCCGGCCACTCGTGGCAGCTCCTGAGTTTTCACCAGAAGTAGGTCTTAATGAGGCCAAGGTCCCGTGTAGGCTAATGAGAGTCAGGAGTTCCACCTCAGGATGCAGACTGTGGCCTTGCCAGGCTTTCTCTTGAGTCTGTACTCTTGGTTCTGGAAAAACTAGGGTAGTGCTTGGAACATCATTCTGTCTGAGGAAGTGCAGTCAGGGTCCCCAGGCATCTCCTTGCAATGCCTGCTCAAAGGGAACTCTGGTGACTCCCAGGGTATATATAGTAGGTGCAGATAACCCTGTAACATTTCTTTTAAAAATTTGTATTTCTGCCTGGTATGGTATGATGTCCATCATCCTGACTTGAGTATCAAAATCCAAGAGGTTGAACTTTCCTTGTAACTTTTAGATTTTGTCATCTAAACACTATATGCAGAACACTACAGTGTGGAGTGTTGGATTTATTTTGTGTGCTTGTGTGTGGTGTGGGGATTGAATTTAGGGCACTCTACAATTGAGCTACATCCTCAGCCCTTCTTATTTTATTTTGAGACAGGGCCTTGCTAAGTTACCCAGGCTGGCCTCAAACTTGCAGTCCTTCTCCTTCAGCCTTCTGAGTAGTTGGGATGACAGGCGTGTGTCACCATGCTCACCTAATGAATGTCACTTCTAATGTGAAAGTGGTTTAATTTCTTTTAATGATACCCTGGCTCCCTGACACCCTACAGTATTTAAAGAGTCTCCTGGGATGAAAGTGGAAAGTTCTAGAGCTGGAACCTGCCCCTTACCCAGTCAGTCATTCAATAGGTAAGGTCACTACTGCAAAAGGGTCTATTTGTTTACCTTTGTGCTAAAACAACAGACTTTCCTTAGCAGGGAGCTAGTTAACAAGCCTAGCCAGGGGGGTGGCTCCTGTAATCCCATCTACTCAGGAGGTTGACACCGGAGGATTGGAAGTTTGAAGCCAGCCTGGGCAACTTAGAACCTGTCTCAAAAAATAGGGATGTAGCTCAGTGGCAAAACACTTGCTTAGCCGTTGCCAGGCCCTGGGTTCAATTCTCAGTACTACCAAAACAAAAAGAGTTTCCTGACCCTTGCTGAGAAATTGTGGGGTGTAGGACTGCTAACTCTGATCATGTTGGTGTTTCCTCGGCCAGGTGATGCTGTGTAACCCCATCTGTGGTGTCGTCTACGCCCTGACGGTGTGGCGATTCTTCCGAGATCGAACAGAGGAAGAAGAAATATCACTGATTCACTTCTTTGGCGAGGAGTACCTGGAGTATAAGAGGAGGGTGCCCACAGGTCTGCCTTTCATAAAGGGAGTCAAGGTGGAGCTATGATGGGCGGGGCCTCGAGGGACAAGGGCCTCTGGCCCCACGTAGCCCAGGACAAAGCCGCTTTCAGTTGGCCACTGAGGAATGGATTTTCTTAGTCATTTTATATGTCACTAATTACTCTTCTGGAATGTCACCCCAAGACCAAATGGTCAGAAGGCCTTAGGACCAAAGGACCCACTGGAGCAATCTATTCTTGTGTTGAATCAAGGTAGACATAGATTAACAATGAACAAGGAACAAACACAGCAATATTCATCAGTGCCCCTTCTCAAGTGACCTGGTGAGAGTCCAGGCCGCATTCCAGTGCCCCTGAGGCCACAGTGTACTTGCATTGTCCCAGGACTCCTCAGGAGAGGCGGATGCTGCTTGCAGCAGAGCTTCTGCCGCAGCCACAGTGGTGGGTGTTGCCGCATTAAAAAATGCATTGAAAACCTTTAATTTAACTGAAAAACAACAGCACAGCTTTAACCTCTTTATTCTGTCCTTAATGCATGAACAGCTATATAATTCTGAGGGTACTTCCTTATATGACACTTTGGCTCTTCATTCATTTAATCGTATTTACACAGCTATTTTTTATAAATAGCAGCATAAATTCAAAGGAGCTTACTTGGTATTTCTAGCTCCAGCTTTGATTTGGCAGCAAGTTCGCACAGCCCCCTCTGATGTGGCTGTGTAGCACTGTGTGACCATGGGCACCCAGGCCAGGGGACTGTGTGCCCTTGGGCTTTCCTGGGGTTTTGGTTCCTGCTCTCTGGTTACTGTGACAGGCAAGTCAAAGATGTGTCTGTTTTTCCCTTCTCCAGGAAGTGCTTACTGAACGCCTGCTCCGTGCAAGGCATCTCGAAACACTGAGAAGTACTGGTCCATTTATTTGGGGTTTTATTCTCATTTTAATAGCTTGTATTTTTGTGTTTCAGTGTAAATCTATGAAACATTTTTTTTCCTCTCAAAATCACATTCTCCCCCTGTGCTGTGTCAGGCAGTCTCCTCTAAAGAGGGCGCAGCACACGCAACTGCAGATTCAGGCAGAGCAACTCAGAAACCTTCTGTGACGCAGATCCTCACAGCTGAGGTTCAGTCAGCACTTTTGTTTTGCGAGTCTGGGGAGAGCAGTTGGCTCTTTGAGTCCAGCCTCAAAGCCTTAAGAGGTGAGGCCTTTGTCTAGTCCTGGGCTGGATGGGAACTTGGTCTCTTCGTGACATCCCTCTTGACAGTTTGCAGTGGCACTAATGAAGCACGAATGTGAAGGTGGCATTGGCATGTGCCCAGAGCACTGCTCGGTCACTACCATGCCACGTGGCTTTGGAGGAGCCACTGAACCCATGCTCAGACCCCCCATCTGCAGAATGGGGTCAATCCCACCTACCTCACAGGGGTGTTGTGAGGACTTAGAAGAAGAATGTTGAACATTTTTAACACTTAGATGAGAGGGATGACATGATGAAATTATACAGTGTGAGCTACATGGAGGTGGACTGGTACTTGGTTAGCTGTGCACATACCTGAAGTGTATATTCAAAAGAGCATTTTCCCAGCTCAGAAATACTACTTATTTCTGGATCTCATGGCTTAATATTTTGTTGTTATGTATACCAAAGAGGCTTATGGGTTTGTCGACTACCAGCACGATGCTTGCTGGTCTGAGAACCGTGGCCCTCCTGAGGGGCTTGCAGGGCGTTCTGGCTAGTCCATGGCTGCAGCAGCCTGAGTTCCTGTGGTGGGAACCGTGTCTGCCAGGACAGCACGCACGCACTCCCTCTGGGACCCTGAGTCAGGTCCGTGTGTGCAGACCACACTTACCTGAAGCGAACTCCCCTTACCAGGACTGCAGGCTGGCGGAGGGTGAGGTTGGGTTTTGGCAGCCCTCCCCAGCTCTTTAAGGTAAAGTTCTTTCTCACTGCATCCAAGCAAGACTGGACCCAGCCTCCATCCACCTTGGGGGCCAGGAAGTTGTTTTTGATGGATGGAGAGCAGCTAATGATGGCCCCTGGTGTGTGGGTGATAAGGCTGGGTGTTGGCATTTGGTGTCAGCATCCATCTGCTGGAGGCCAATAAGCCGACCTCATTGCCAGGCCCAGGAGCAGAGGATCTAGATCTTGAGGTTTCAGTGATGCTGCTGCACACCACTGGAGGCCGACGTAGCATTCTGTTTTAAAAAGTATTTCTGGTGGCATGGTAGTGAGACCGTGCCTGCCCTCACTGTGATCCCAGGGCAGGAGGCAGCCATTGCTTAAGGGTGGAGGGTGAGCTGGGTTGGACCTCACCTGCTGCGGTGGTGTTTTAATTTACAAACAAAGCTGTGTTGGGCCCATGGCAGCGAGAGAATCAGGTCAGCGGCAAAGGCTTTTCAGGTTCTCCCTGTAGAGGCCACATTTCCAGTTTCCTCACCTTGAGAAACTGTCAGGTTTTTTTGCAAGTTTGAAAGTGGAGACTCTTAAATGAAGAGTGGGTATTACACAGAAAGCAAGCTACTTTGAAACAACATAAAATGAATCATTTTGTGAAGATCTGCAGGCTGCTGCTGAGCAAAGGAGTGTGGGCAGTTGGCAAAGCAGTAGAAGTTGAGCCTCGGGCAGAAAGCAAGGGCCATGTCCCTGGTGTCCTTCCTTGGCATGAGCCACTTCTTGAGCCTAGAAAGTTGGCTTTATTGATGGTTCCCACTTACCTACCACCTGGGGATTGGTCTGACAGGGAAAGCGTTCCTAGACCGCTAAGCTGTGTCAGGGTCAGACTTGGTGAGGTCTCGGCTGGAGCGCTTGGTCACCTCCTGCGACATGCACAGTGAGCCTGTCCCTCTGCACTTCCTCACTGCCTTAGGTAGTTGCACCCACCCACCCTAATTTGCTCTCCTAGTGGCTCAGCAGGGCTAGAGACCTCAGCCTCTCTGCCTCGGCCTGGAAGACCCCGCCCGCCTGAGTGGGGGCAGCCCATCCCGTTGCAAGGAGAGGGACTTACAGAGTAATTATTCTACTCTTTTTACATACAGAAAAGTTTATTTAAATATTTTCAATTGGATTTTCTTTCACAGATACTGATTATTCTTTCCAATTCTTAAATAAACTGTAATTGATTTCACTACAGATGACAGTGTGCTTGTGTGGGATGTGGAAGCACTGAGGCGGTCACACGCCTCTGATGGCCTGGACAAGGGAGGTGCAGAGCAGGCGACCCGTCAGGCCTGCTCTGAGTCCCTGCCTCTGCCCACTTCCTAAGGAGGCGTCCCTTTTGCCTTAGGCTATCACACAGGTTTGTGCGGCTCGGGGTGTGGGCTTCAGTATTTCCGTATTGGTGTGCAGGCCCCCGTACTACATAGAGGCCATCTGCTGTTGAGACCACCGAATGGACTGGGTATTTTGCCTACAGTGTGACTGTGGGGACGTCATTTAGGCTTCCACACTTATATGGCCGTCTCCCGGGTTATTTGTTAAGCACTTACTGAGAGGGCACTGTGGGGGTGGAAGGTGGGGAGAGAAGGCCCGTGGAGGCTGCGGCACCCCTAGCCTGGGGTCAGGTGGAGACCCGCACAGGGCCTGCCAGAGGCTGTCCACCCTTGCCTTTCTGTGAGCACTGCTTAGATTACTAGGTGGAACTTTCTGGTGGCACCAGGGCCACAGTGGGGCAGAACCTGGGTTCCCTGGCATCAGAGCAGGTGCTGTGCCGTGGTGGAGGCGGGACAGCAGGACCTGATGGCCTCAGAGCCCAGGACTCAGCCCACAAACACCCAGGATGCGGTGCCGAGCAAGGCGGCGTGGTCAGAGCATTTGCTGGTGGACATGCCCCGGGAGGGGGAAGTCATCCCATGTGAGCTTGTGCGCTGGGGACACAGAAGTGCAGCAGCCTGGCTTGACTTTTCTGAGGTTTACTTTTGATCAAGCGTCACCTTTGAGAAGTGGCCATAATGAGAACAACCTTTTCTTAAGTATTCCGGGCTCCGTGTGCCCATGTGAAAGCCCAACTGGTTGGCTCGGGCCGCTTGCTAGGTTGGCTGCTCTCTGCACGTGGGGAGATCATCCCCGCCTTTCTGCGTGGCTCTGAGGTGCTCTCTGTTCTTCAGTGGAGGATCCTCAGAGGCACCGCTCAGAGCCCTGCTGGTCCCTTTGGACTCTGGTGTCTTCTGTCTCTTCTCGGTGACACTTCCTGGGTCATTCCTAAAGGGACAGTTTTTAACATCAGGTGATCCAGTCTGCTCCCCTTACTTCACTGGTGTCCAGTCTAACACTTTCACAGTGGAAGTCCCTAGTAGGGGAGTGTGTCTTCACAACCAGAAGTGACACTCCCCAGGAGAGGGTGGTTAGCTGCCCAAACCCGAACATATTCAAGCGGTTTCAGCAGCTTCAGTGGCAGTGAACTTTGAATCAAAGGTTCCCTGATGTCTTGCAGGGGAGGGTGGGCTGGTCTCTGCACTGCCCCCCAAGCACACTGAATCTAGACACCTCAGCCAACTCCTAGATTTCTCTGCGCATGACCAAGACCAGCCTTGACCTATCTCACTGCACACTCTTCTCTGCCTCTGCGAGTGTTTAGACAAACACTGGCTGCAAGGATGGTGAGGTTGGCACACCACAGAGTCCTCGGCCACTTTTCCTTAGTTGAGGGAATTTGAGTTGCTTGTAAGGCTTGCACCCCCTGGAGGTGTAAGTGAATGCAGGCAGCCACCTTGGCCATTTGTAATTGTGAAATGGTCCTATCAAAGTCCCATGTATCATGTAGGAAGTCATTTGTTTAAACACTCATCCCAGTTCAAAGCCTTCCTGATGTATTTTAAAGCCTGGCTGAGGCCACAGAGCTGGGGGGTGGCAAGCTGGGCCTATGGAACAATGAAACCATTAGCTTCTATGGCCTTGCATTTGCCTCTGAAGTCAAACTGCTTGCCCACTGCGGGGAAGACTGGCTTTACCTGGCCAGGACCTCGCTATTCCTGCTGTCCTCATACATGCTTGGTGGAGTCTCTGACTGTTCATCCACAGGCAGCTGAAACCTGGGTGAGAAAGCAGGCACGGAGACTGGCAGGCAGCAGAGCCAGCCCACTGCCTGGCCTCAGGCTTGCACTGCACCAAAACCACACTGAGCAACGCTCCGGGGTCCACCTCACTTCCCTCTTTTAGCCCTAGAAGTTACCAAGGCCCAGTGGTTTTCCAGGGCCCTGTGAACCACGGCTGGCAGTGGTGGACAGGGGAAGGCAGGCCTGGCCCTAGTGGAAGCTACTTGCTGTTCAGGGAGGTATCTCCAGGTGAGATGGAAGCAGTGGGCCGGCAGTGCAGTGACAGGGAGCAAGATCTGCTCTGGTCAGCTGGTTTGGGGAGGCCTCTGCTGACATTCCAGCTGAGACCTGAGTGAGGAGGACCATGGGACAACCTGAGGAAGAACCTTCTAGGCAGGGCCCAGAAGTGAAAGCCAGTCTAGCTTTTGGGGAACTGAAAGGCCACTGTGACCAGAGGGTCGTGAGGGGCCAACATGGTCAGAGGTGGACAGGAGAGGGTATCCAAGACACTGTCAGGCCTTGTGGTGGTGGGAATAATAGACATTCAAAACATCATTGGCTGGGCACAGTGGTGCACACCTGTAATCCCAGCTACTTGGGAGGCCAAGGTAGGAGGCTTGCAAGTATGAGACCAGCCTCAGCAACTTAGTGAGGCCCTATCTCAAATTTTAAAAAATTAAAAAGGACCAGGGATGTAGCTCAGTGGTAAAGTGTTCCTAGGTTTAATTCCCAGTACCTGCACCCAACAACAACAAAAATACCACGAAAAGATCACTGACTGAATGGCATGCTGAAGGGATGCCTGGCCGTGGTGGTTTGGATTTGGTCAGTAGAGCCCAAAGTGGGTGGACTGCAGTGGAAGGCTTAGTCCATAAGACTTGGAGATGGGTTAGGAGAGGACTGAGTGAGGAGAAGTCAGGATGTCTCCCAGCTTCCTCGATTGAGCTCCTGCCATGGCGTGAGTGTGGATGACACCATTGACACATAAGGAGACAGGCATGGTGCGTGTGGGGAGGACGCCAAGAGTTCTGCTGGCCACTGTTTTGAACTGAGATGCCTCTTAGACATTCAGGCCAAGACTCCGCAGAGGAGGCAGTTGGAGGTGAGCCAAGCACAGGAGAGCTGTGTGCTGGGGAGGATTGTGGGGACCGGGTGGGATGTCATCGCATGGTGATGGGGCTTTAAATCCAGGGAACGGGGACTGGAGTGTAGCTCAGCTCTGCAGCATGTGCTTAGCTTACTCAAGACCCTGGGCTCAGGAAAGGACAGCAACACGGCAGAAGCCAGTGCTCAGACCCAGGACCAGCCGTGCACTGACAGTCCACAATGAGAACGCTCGGGTGACACTGGCCGCCCCAGGACCTCTGCAACCGCAAGAGTGGGACCCGAGAGGATGTGCCAGTGACAGTCCAGATCCTTCCTGCTGCCACAGAAGTCTGAAGGCTGGGTTCTGAGAGGGCACAAGCCACCGCTAGTATACAGAAAGCCAGGACTAAATGGCACGATACAAACCCCACACACAGGCCGTCCAGGAAGGCGACTGGAGAACCTAAATCTGACACTGGCTCATTCCAGAAACCCAAGAACGCACCCCAGTCCCCGGGGCCCACCCATGAGATCCCTTCCAGTGGAGCACCAGCTACAGTGTGCCCAGAGCTTCTGTCTGTGGCTTTGCCTCCAGTCGCCCCTGAACTGAGCCGACAATCGAGGATTCTCTGACATCTGAGGAGAGCCTTGATCATGGAAGACAGGAACCCAGACAAAAAGTAACCTGGAGAAGATATTAGAAAAGAAAAGACCCTGTCTTGAAATGGAAAATGAAAAGGGCTGGGAATGTAGCTCAGTGGTAGAGTGCCCTGGGTTCAATCCCTAGTGCCAGAAGGAAGAAAGAAAAAAAAGTCAAACAGAAGATATGAATTTCCAGAATAAGTACACCAAGCACACACACCAAATATACCAGCACCTAACCCAATGGATGGAAACAGACCCTAGCCAATGTGAAATTTCAGGACATGGGAGCAAGAGAGGATTCTACAAGCCAAAGAGAGTAAGTAGGTCACACTACAATGATTAGGAACCCAAGCCTTCAGACTTCTCAAGGACATTCTTAGAAATTAAAAGACAAGCCGGGTGTGATGGCGCACGCCTGTAATCCAAGCGACTTGGGAGGCTGAGGCAGGAGGATCGCGAGTTCAAAGCCAGCCTCAGCAACTTAGCGAGGCCCTAAGCAACTCAGTGAGACCCTGTCTCTAAATAAAATACAAAATAGGGCTGGGGATGTGGCTCAGTGGCCGAGTGTCCCCGAGTCAAATCCCTGGTTCCAAAACAACAACAACAACAACAACAACAACAACAAAACATTAAAAGACAATAGAGCAAAGCCTTCAAAGGAGACTCCTTCCCAGGCTGAAATTTCCAATCCAGAATTCAAGACCTGGTGAAACCATCAGTGAAGTGTGAGGAGGAAAAGAGGCATGTTAAGACCTGTGCTGTCCAAAACGTGCTTCTTGAACATCCATTCTCCAGAAGCTGCTGGGGGAAAGGACTCCACCAAATAAGACCAAGGAAGTGGGCGCAGAAGACAAGGGCAGGGCAGATGGCATCCAGCAGGGTGATGCACCTGTGCACCTGGGGCTGCGTGAGGGAGACGGGCACCTTGAAGATCCTCTGTGCCACTCTCCACCCCAGCACTGGGGACTGAGTCCAGGGCACTCTACCACTAAGCTGCATCCCAGCCCTTTAAATTTTTATTAAGACAGAGTCTCACTAAATTGCCCAGGCTGGTTTCAAACTTTCAGTCCTCCTGCCTCAGCCTCCCAAGTCACTGGGTCACAGGTGTGTGCCACTGCACTTGGCTGTTCCTTCCACCTCCACCTACTTCCAAAGGCTGCAGGGAGCCATCCTGTGCCTGGTGAGAAGACTACTTGCTGTGACCACGTTTTTGCAGTTATCTAGCACTTGGTCTGTTTGTGCACAACCCTGATGACCTGTCTTTGGGGCCCTTCTGAGCGTGTGTCCCCTTACTCACACATCCTGAAGTGCCCTGGTAACACCCTCTGGCCTCACCTGGGCTCCAGCCGCTCCTTCACCTTGGCAATGGAGCGGACGTAGGGTGTGATCTGCTTGGTGATGGTGGTCAGGTAGGCATTCTCCTGCTTCAGCTGGAGAAGGTCATGGAGCTGGGCTGTGGAGCCCAAGGCCAGGGTGTTGGGTCTTGTTGGCATCAGACTCTAAATCTCAAGCCCAGCCCCATCTAATGTTCCCAACTGTTTGAACGATCATCTCTAATGAATGGGTGGGGCATTTGGTGAGCCGTGCCACTCGTCGCCTCCTGACCTTACATGCACATGTGCGCCAGCTAGCAGGTGTAAGGTCAAGCCAAGCTCCAAGGGGAAAAGCATGGGCTGTGAATCTGTTAGTGGCTGACTTGCTTCCTGCCAGCATGTGGGTTAGCTGCAGCACAGGGCTGCACCAAGCGGCCAGCCTCCTGGGACCTTCATAAATCTCCTGCTCGTTGGCTACTCGCTGGTAGGACTCCTCCCACATCTGAAAGAGAAAAATGGGACGCTGGGTATGGTAGCGAGCAGGAATTTCCACTGGCGGCATTTCTACTCCAGCTATTCAGAGCTGTATAGTTCCCCCAGCCTATGTCACTCCTGTGGCAAAGACTCCGGGTTCCAGAACCTCCAATGGGAGTCTGGAGGAGTACCAGGCCAGGCCCTCTCTCCCCTTCCTGTCTTGGGCAGCCTGTGTGTCTCCTGACAGGCAGGGCTGGGGTTGTGTCCTCAGGAGCAGCTACCTCCTGGAAGACTGCTCTCATGCCCTCTGCAGAGCGGTACTCAGAGGCGATCTGTGCATCCAGCTGCAAGGACCTGCTCAGGATGTCTCCCATGATCTCGGCCTTGATGAGTGAGTGGTGCTTGGTGAGGTCGCGGTGCAACTCCTGCACCTGGTCCTTCAGGTTCTGCACCTCCACCTGCAGGCCCTGCATGCAGAGGCCCAGGAGGGTGTAGAGTCACTGCCAGGGGCCCCCCGGGAGGGGTAAGTACCAGGCAGAGCCCTGCAGGTCCCCAGCCCTTCACCTGGTAGGAGTCCTCATAGTGGCGGCAGTGCTCTGTGAAGGGTGTGTCTTCACCCTCAGCCAGTAGCACCTTGGTGCTGATGGACCGGTGCAGGGTGGGCTTTTGGACTGGTGACCCTGGCATCTTTCTCACTGGGGAGGGGCAGCTGGGCGCCATCAGCACCTTGGGTCCTGAGCCCCCTGCCAGCCTGGGGGAAAGCCAGTGTGGATGCCGGACAGGTAGCAGAGCCATCCCTCCCCAGCCTCCCAGGGTGCCAGTGCTCCACCGCCCTGTCAACCCCACCCCAGAGCAGAACCACTCCGAGCTCTGCAAAGCCTGTGACACTGACATCTATGTTTTTGTGTATGTTTTTCCTGGTACCAGGGATTAGACCAGGGGTGCTTTATCACTGCGCCACATCCATAGTCCTTTTTACTTTTTGAGACAGTTTCTCGATGAGTCGCTTAGGCCTGGCTAAATTGCTGAGTCTGGCCTGGACCTTGCGATCTGCCTGCCTCAGCCTCCCTAGTTACTGGGATTACAGGTTTGTGCTGCCATCACCACCAGCTTCTTGGTGGGTTTTAACGGTCCTCCCCTAGGTCGTTGTAGTGTGGGAGGAGGGCAAGTCCATCTGCATTCCCAGGGGCAGGGGGATTGGGTTGTCCACTCCCACACTGGACAGAGGAAGTTTGGGCCCACACCAGTTTCTCCCAGTCTCTGTGGCTTTTAGGCCACACATGCCGGTTCCAACGTGTTTCTCCTGTCTCCTCTGCGGTCTCCGACTCTTCCCCTATCCCCAGGCAGTATCCAGCCCAGTCCCAGGGGCTCCAGCGGGTGGGTAGGCTGCCAACAGGATGGGAAGGGGCAGTTTCAACTTGCCCTCCTATTCTAATAGCCCTACGGCATGGAGGGTCCCCAGACACCTGGTGGGGAGCTGAAGGAGCTGAGGACTGAGGAGGCAAGGGGGGCACAAGGCCTTTCCCTGACCATCCAGTCTCTTGGCGTGGATGCTGGGGTCGGGGTGCCTGCTCCCTAGGTCTGCTCACGTATTGGCGGTAGTCGCAGCCCGGCGTGGCCCCAGCAGCAGCAGCGGCTCCAGACAGCGTGCGAACTCTGTGCGGTGGTCGCTGGCAATCTGAGTGGCAGAACCCGGTCATGAGGCGATCTGCCCTGCCCGGCCCTGTGGGATACCCCCTGCCCAGGCCCAGTAGGGACACACCCCACCTTGCTGCTCTGTGCTGGTCTCAGGCGATGCGGGCGTGTGACGATGCCCTGGAGCCTCTCCATCAGCTCCTACGGTAGGAGTGGGGCGCAGGTTGAGCAAGTGTGGCAGGGAGGTGGCCGCCAGCAGGCAGGAAGAGGGGAGGTGGAGGTAGGGACTGTCTTTAGCATATTACCTGACGTCCTACAAGACCCCAACCCTCTTCTGGGCCTGGCCCAGACAACTCTTCCATCAAATCCATAGGAAAGGAGGTGGCAGGGCTCCAGCAGATATTCTTTTTTTTTTTTTTTAAATGGACCTTTATTTATTTATATGCGGTGCTGAAAATTGAACCCAGTGCCACACATGCTAGGCAAGCGCTCTACCACTGAGCCCAGCCCCAGCCCCAGCCCCCCAGCAGACATTCTATTTACTTACTTACGTATGTATGTACTGCAGACGCTGGGGGCTGACCCAGAAATGCCCTACCACCAGGCTACACCTCTAGTCCTTATTATTATTATTTATCTTTTTCTTTTCTTTTCTTTCTTTCTTTCTTTCTTTTTTTTTTTTTTTGAGGGAGAGGGTTTCTTTAAATTTCATAGGCTGGCCTGGAATTTGCGATCCTCCTACCTCAGCCTCCTGAGCTGCTGGGATTACAGGTGTGCACCACTGTACCCAGCATCACTACCCTTTTAAAAGAGACTCACCTGGACCCTAAAGGGTTGGTGGATGATGGAGTGGAGGAGGGAAGGCAAGCCCAGAGCCCTCTGGTCCAGCCTGCAGGTGGCAGCCTCTGACTGCAGGACTGTCCCTTGTGGGGAAGGGGAGCCTGGGGGAGCAGGGGAGACTCACGTAGCCCAGGTCCAGGAACTCAGCCTTGTTGGCCAAGCTGCGGAAGGAAGAGCAGATGACCAGGTGAACCTGTCAAAGGGGAAGATGCTTGGTGGCTGGCCAAAGGAGGAGGGGCCCCCCAGCCCCCTGCCTGACCCTGCACCCCCGTTCCCTTACCTGCAGAGTGGGCAGCAGGGCAGCCAGGTGGGAGAGCTGCTCCTTGAAGGCCTTGTCTTTCTCATTGTATTGGCTGGGGAAGGACACTCTGCCTGGTCTCTGAGGGAAGAGCTGACCACCCACCTCAAGGGTCCCAGAACCCGCAGTGTCCTCACCCCTCCAGCTTTGTAGGTCCTTCCCTATGCCCTGAGCCACCCACTCTCTTTTGCTGGTGGACACCTGGATGTCCTGTTCTCCAGTTGGGGGAAAAGCCTGCCTAGGCCCCGGCTTGGAGTGGGGTGTGTGGAGGCAGGGGTGAGGGGCCCACCCCACTCACCTCTGCACAGTCTGGAGCAGCAGTGCTTTCCTCTCTGCCAGTTTGTCCTGGGGAGACAGCCCACCACTGACCTAGTGTGCCTGGCTGGCCACCAACTCCCCACACGCTGCCCTGTGGCCTGGGCACTGAAGGCTGGTTCTCCCTCCAACCTGCGGGCTGAAGGCCTTCCCTCCTGCCTGATAGCCTGGGTGCCCCCACCTTAAATGTCACCTCCTGGTGCAATCTTCCTAGACCCGCCCCGCCCCCCTGCCACCAGCCTAAGGCAGGCCCTGGCGTCCCTCTGGACAGGAACTGAGATTAACTCCTAGAAAAGAAGTTCAAGGCCTGCTGCCCTGTTTCGCTGGCGACTCTACAAGAGAATCCGGGGCTGCCGGGGCTGCACAGCCGGCGGCGGCCGGTCCTCCTCCGTCGCTCACCTGCATGCTGCCGAAGAGGGCGTGGATGGCGGCGTCTTCCTCTGCGGCGCTGCGCCGCACCTCCTCCACCATGACCTGCAGCAGCGCAATGGCCTCCCGGGTCGCCGTCTGCAGGGCCTTCACGGCCTGGGGAGGGGGCCTCAGCCTCTACCACGCCCCGTTCCCACACTCCCCCCTCGCTCGGCCGCGGGCCCCGCTCACCAGCACCGCCTGCTCCAGCCGCTCGCAGCCCTGCACGTAGGCCGACTCCAGGTCCACGCAGTGCGCCCGACTCTCCCTGCCGGGAGGCAGCCCATAGCACCTGCTCCGGCCACCGCCGGCCCGCAGGGCGGCCTCCCGCTCCCGCTCCCGCTCCCGCTCCCGCTCCCCACCCCTGCAGATCCCGGAAACAGCGGATGCACAACAGCGACTTCCGGTCGGTGGAGAACATGATGTAGGGCTCGGCGTGCAGCGCTGCGGGGAGGCGGGGAGATGCGGGACTGCTCTGGGCGGCGCCCGCATCCTGCCCCACCCCGGCCGGTCCCGGGCCCGCGAGCCTCGCTCACTGCACTTCTGGATCACGTCGCGGCTGCGCTGGCCCAGGGCCACAATGTCGTGGCGCGCGAACATGCGTGCGCGGTGCGTCTCGTCGCGGCAGCGAGCGCACAGGGGCTGCTCGCAAGTGTTGCAGAAGTACGTGGTCTCCGCGTCCTGGGGACAGAGCGCAGGTTCAGACCCAGCGCCCCGGCCAGACTGCAGAGAGGGAACCACCGTCGCAGCGTGCCACTGCTCGCGTTTGTCCCTGCCTGGGGCAGGTGCAGGCTAGATGCAGCCCTTTCCCGTGGTTCCCACGCAGCAGTCTACCTAATACACTCAGGTTCCAGATGAGGACACTGAGGCTGAGAGGCTAAGTAAGCAGGTAGAAGAGGCTTCCGAACAGTTCCGTGGGAGAGGGGCGTGGGGAAGGACAGAAACTGCATTGCAAAACATTTTACAAGGAAGGTGTGTGTGTGTGTGTGTGTGTGTGTGTGTGTGTCCCCTTGACTCCCTCAATAGTGGCCAAGTGGTGGAGTACACCCTGGCCATCTGGAGTTACAAGTCAGTGGGGGAGACAAGGGCAGGGACCCCGCCCCCACCCCAGGGCTGTGTCCAGGGTTTGGGTTGCACCCCTGGCTGTGGACTCAGGGATGGCTCTGCAGAACAAACCCCAGCTCCTTACCTTGGCATTCAAGGCCATATCCTCCCAAGCTCTGCCTATCCCCATTCCCTCTCAGCCCATCACCTGTACTTCTGGGTCACATGGTTCCCAGCACTTGCCCAGATACCTTGGGATTTCACTCCTGATCAGGGCTGTCCAGCCTCCATAGGCCAGAGTCTCACGGACCCTTCACAGTCTGACTAGAAGCCTTGCCTCCAGTTGTGGGGGGAAAGGGGGTGAAACTTCCCTCTACCGTCCCTCCCAAACTGCTTACTGTCCTCACTTCCCCTGCAGCTTTAGCTGCCTGCAAGATAGGTAGCAGAGGGTCCCCGGGGTACCACGGGCCTGTGAATTGTACCACCCTCTGTGCCAGTTCACAACTCCACTGAGTTGGGGACCAGTAAGCTCTCCCCAAACTGAATGACTCAACATTTGCCACTATCTGGCTATTCATTCAGGTCACTTGTCCTGGACCTCAGTCTCCCCACTGATTAAGTGGAACCACATTCCAGTCCAAGGTGCCAAGGGAGGTGTTGGAGCGCACACTGGTGGTCTGTCCTCTGAGGATGTGTTGGGTACACGCTTCAAGGACCATGCAACCTGGCACCCACTGCTCCCCCACAGCCACCCCTGTGGCCCCTGCCTGCTTGCTGCACTCCAGGTCACAGTTGGCACAATGCACCGCCTCCACGCCGTCCCCGGAGCTGTCCACCAGGAACTGCAGCAGCCGGTCCACCGGTGGGAGCCAATTGGGACCCTTCACCACGGTCTGGTGTCTGTGGAGAGGCTGCAGCCAAGACCCAGATACCCCTTCCAGGATGCTCTCCACCCTCACCCCTCACATTCCAGGCTGGAGCTAAAAACAGCACCATCAGGGCGGGGAGGTACCCTGCAGGCCTGAGGTCTGGTATAAATATAGCAGGCAGCACTTGCCCTCAGCCAGCCCCTACCCTTGGGGCCATCCTGCAAATACCATGGGGTCCCACCACCATGGCCATAAGGACCCTCTAAAGGCATTGGGCACATTTAGGGCACAGCCCAGTAACCTCGGCCAACTTAAGGGTTATGTTGATCTAAGATAGCTACTGGAAGTGTCCTCACCCCTCCTCCAGCCTTGATCTTGCTCCCTGACTTTCTGTGGGAACCCTGGGGCCTCAATTATCCTGATTTCTAAAATGTGGGGAGTGGGAGCCTGCAAGTTCTGGCTGGAGAGCCACCTGGGCAGGGTGCAACCTCTCCCAGCCACTGCTGCCTGGGTGCATACCCTTGCCCTCCTTTGCCCGGTTCCCCTCCAGGAAGAGCTAACTTCTCCCTTCCCGGGTGATTTGGGGCACTCACTGACACAGCGGGCAGGCCAGGTGGCCGTCCACAGCCCGGCCACGCAGGCAGCCGGCACAGAAGTCGTGGAAGCAGTCCAGCAGGCACGGGCGCTCGTACAGCGTGTGGCACAGAGGGCACACCAGCGGGTGGCCGCTTGCGGTGTCCAGGGTGCCTGGCCCCTCCAGGGGCCCGAAGATAGCTCCCGACATCTGCAGGGACAGTGCAGGTCCGTGGCTGTGGCACTCGAGGTGTGGGACTAGTCCTCAGAGTCCTGAGAGAGCCCTTTAAGTTCCTCTACAACCGCGTGGCCTCCCTCCTTCCCAGGATCCTACCTGGTGTCCAGTGGTTTGGGAACGGGGAGCCACTAGGGCCCCGGGATGGGCCTGAGTGCCGGATGCGGGGAGAACCAACAGGAAGGGTTGGAAAGGGGTCCAGTTACGTGCCAGGAGCCGGGAGCCTCATCGCCTGCTGCCGAGGACTTTGAGCGCGGCTCGAGCCCCGCTGTGACCCTCCCCAGGCGCCCTGGCCCTGGAAGGACAAGCCGCCAACCACGTTCTGCTTCCTACGCAGACTCCTGCGGTCTTCACTTCTCCCACCTCCCTCACTCTCCCATCCCTGGAATTCCACGTCCGGTGTCCTTCGGGTGACCTGCTGGCGATGCCCTTTCTCTGCAGCGCTGAGCGGTGCTCCGGTCCACCTCCCCCAGGGTGGTGCTGCCTCCCTCGTGGTGCAGCAGGTGCCTGAACCTCACTTGGGCTTGTACGCAGCTCTGCCCCCCCGGGGTCACTCCACTGGATGAGAGGGGAGGACACAGAGGCTGGGAAGGACGGTGACCGGCGAGGGTCCAAGGCTTCACCAAACCCAGCCTGAAATGACAGAATCCAGTGTGACAAGTGCGGCGCAGAGCATGCACCAGGACACCTTGGCAGGGTTCTCAGTGGTGCAGGGCCCCCTGGCTAGGTGCCAGTAGAGTGGGTCCTTGCAGATCCATTTCCTTGATGACCAGTTGGGGTGCCAGAGAGCAGCGAACGCCTCTCCATAGGCATTCCAGTGCTAGGGAGTGGGTAGCAAGAGGCTTTGGAATGCGAGGCCCAGCTTTGGCCAAGTTAGTGACCTCTCAGAGCCTCTGAGCTGCACGAAAGGGTCTGGTCCCATCAGCTCTGTGCAGTGATCCCAGAGACTGGGGAGGCTGAGGCAGGAGGATTGAAAGTTCCAGGCCAACCTCAGCAACTTGGACCCTCAGTAACTTAGGAAGACCTTGTCTCAAAATAAAAAGGGCTGGGCATGTAGCTCAGTGGTAAAGCTCCCTTGGACTTAATCCCTAATACAGGAAAAAAAAAAAAAAAAAGGCTGGTCCCCATATCAAGGGAATGAATGCACCTAGGTGGCTTCCAAGTGATTAAGGCCCTATCCCCATTGTCAGCCAAGTTCCCAAAAGATGGGTGGGTTCATCTGGGTGGGAGGTTGGGAAGGGAACTTCCAGCCTTTCCAGCAGAGCCCCCTCTGCTCTGCTGGCCTGGCCGGTGCTTGTTTACCCCCCCACCTCCCTTTCACGTTCTCATCTTGTGCTTTCCCTGAAAGCAGCCCGTTTCTGCCCCTCTTGCAATCAGCCTGACCCTGACCGAAGAAGGTGCTCAAAAAAGGTTCACTAAATAGTTAGGGAAACAAACAAAAACTATGAGATGATAGGCCAGCTGGGTTTCAAAGGATGAGTTTGCCAGCAGATGAAAGTCAACTTTAGATGGAAACCGCCTCTTCTTTTGAGGGCCTTCCCTAACCCTGGCTCAATCTGTGCTTGTAGTCATAACAACAATAGTGACAGTGGCTAATGTTTGCTGGCCAAGGTACTTTCTATTGTATTAACTGATTTAATTCTGATAACTTGAAAGAGTAGAAAATGTTAACGGAGTAGGTGGTGGAGTTAGTATACAAACTAGGTGGGTGCTTTGTAAATAAACGACACATCAGTTTCCCGGTAGGAAGTGGTATTCTTTTTTTGTTGGGGGGCCTACTGGGGATTGAACCCAGGGGTGCTAACCACTGAGCTGCATCCCCAGCTGTTTAGCTGTTTTTTTTTTTTTTGAACCAGGGATTGAACTCAGGGACACTCGGCCACTGAGCCACATCCCCAGCCCTATTTTGTATTTTATTTAGAGACAGGGTCTCACTGAGTTGCTTAGGGCCTCGCTAAGTTGCTGAGGCTGGCTTTGAACTCATGATCCTCCTGACTCAGCCTCCCAAGGCGCTTGGATTACAGGTGTGCACCACCATGCCCGGCTGCTGTTTTAATTTTTATTTTGAGAGAGGGACTTGCTAAGTTGCTGAGGCTGCCTTTGAATTTGCAATCCTCCTGCCTCAGCTTCCTGAGTTGCTGGGATTACAGGTGTATGCCACCAAGCCTGGCTTATTTTTTATTTTGATATAGAGTCTCACTTAATTGCAGAGGTGGGCCTTGAACATGCCATCCTCCTGCCTCAGCCTCTTGAGTTGCTGTGATCACAGGAGTGTGCCACCGCACTTGGTGGAAATTGTGTTCTTGAAACTCAAGTGTCTTTAGTCCATCTATCCATGTCTTTCATCTAGTATTTATTGACCATGGACCAGATTTGCAGCAAGCACTGGGATATAGAAAGGAACATACCAGCCATGATTAGCAAAACACACAAATAAATATATACAAGTACATCCACACCCCTCCCCACACACACACTACTAAAATGACAGATTTTTAAATACCCTGAAGAAAATAATAAGGATGTGTGACAGAGGGTAGGTGGAAGGGGGTAGAGCTGAGGGCCACATTAGAGAAACATAAGCACTGACCACCTTTTTATTATTTACTTTGAGAAGGTCTCACTAGGTTGCCCAGGCTGGGCTTGAACTTGTGATCCTCCTGCCTCAGCCTCCCGAGTCCCTGGGATTACAGATGTGCGCCACCGTGGCTGGCTGCATCTGGCTTTCAAGTCCCTCTCTGTATAGGAAAGGGCTCATTTTGGCTCATGCTGACTGATTCTAATTGGAACCTGTTCTTACAGATTTTATGACGAGGAGGAATCATCCTTATCTCCCTGAGTTGTTGGAACTGGACTGTGTGAGGGTCACAAAAGTCTCCCCTGCTCCCAGGGTGACTTGTGTTCTTATCAGCATTTCAGGCTTGAGTTTCCTCTGCAGATAACAGGTTGCTGAGGAATGTAACATGTCCAGTTGACTTCAGCCAGGCAGGGTTGCAGGCAAACTGCTTTTTTGTTTTTGATACTGAGAATTGAACTCAGTGGTGATTAACCACTGAGTCATATCCAACCATTTTAAATTTTTACTGGAGACAGGGTCTCACTAAGTTGCCTTCCTAAATTGCTGAGACTGGCCTCCAACTTCAGATCCTCCTACCCCAACCTCCTGAGTCACTGGGATTACAGGTGTGCACCACTGCACCAGGGCAAGGTGCTTTTTAAAAGAAATCCTGTGGGGGTCAGTGCAGTGGACCCAGTTTATAGAATTATCCCCTTAACCCCACGCTCCCACCACTGCTCATGTTGGTTACCTGTCACCTCTCCCAAGAAGCTTTTTGTAAAGGGAGAGAAAAGGGGTGATAACTGAAGGGGAAAGTTGAGTCCGGGGATTGCTTTTGCTTTTTAAAGGGGAGAGATACTGCAGACTGGTTAGATGGTGGTAGGATCCAGAAGGAAGGATAAAGGGATGATTCCTTTGAGGGGTGAGAGGTGTTGGAGTGATACCCTCTTAGAGGGAGTAGAGCAAGAGATAATGCCCAAGGTTAGGGTTGGCACCAAATGGAAGGAAGGACATTTTTAAAACATTTTTTTAGTTGTCAATTGACCTTATTTTATTTATTTATTTATATGCAGTGCTCAGAACTGAACCCAGTGCCTCGCACATGCTAGGTAAGAGCTCTGCCACTGAGCCACGACCCCAGCCCAAGTAAGGACATGTACTCCAAAGCAATAGGAGGAGAGACAGTGTGGGGCTGCAGATGTTGCTGGATGGTGAGATGTGGACACGGGAGTGCCTACTGTCAGAGGAAGAGCAATGGAATCAGTCGTTTTGAGGGAGGCTTGGGGAGGAGAGGCTGGCATTCTGACCAGTGGTGTAATATAGTCACTGGGAGAGTGTTTTAGGCTCAGGATCATATCAGTCAAGGTTTAATCAGGAGACACTATGCTACCAATGCTCTCTGACTTGCAGTGGGGTCTGGTTCCAATAAACCCATAAGCTGAAAATATCGTAAGTCTAAAATGCATGAAACACATCTAACCTACTCAAGATCCTAGCTTAGCAACACAGTGCCTAGAGTATTGGTTACCTACCCTTCCAATCCCGGGGCTGCTGGAGATCTGCGCCTCACTGCCACTGCCCAGCATTGCTAGAGATTGTATCTCATCTCACTAGCCCAGGGAACTACGAAAAGTCAAAAGTACAGTTTCTATTGAATGCATATTGCTTTCTCACCGTTTATAAAGAAAACAAAAAACATTAGTAGAACCGTCTTAAGTTGATTGTCTGTAATTTTAAACATAATTTAAAATAAAGAATTGCTTTTTTCCTTTTTTGGTAATGCTGGAGATGGAACCCAGGGCCTCAAGCATGCTAGGTAAGCCCTCTACCACTAAGCTATGCCCCAACTGAAGGACTGTTGACTAGGCCTGAAGACTTACTGCCTAGGTAATTGAAGGAGTAAAAGAAGAAAAGTAGCAACTGAAGAAAGCTGCTACCACTCCTTCCGGGTATAATGTTGCAGCTCTGGGGAGCTGGACCTCAGACGTCTGAGGAGCAGTACTCACTGCTGGGGTCTGAGAAAAAAAGCGAGGCTGTTTCTCCAAGTGTTGGAATAACTGCAAACTGTATTCCACTGATGCTCTGGAATGTTCCAACCACTGCTGAGAGACAGTAGAGGGAGACACCTATTGTAGAGCTTAACTGGGAACACATGCCAAAGCAGAAGTGTTTGCAGAACCCAGCCTCAGCACTGCAGAGTCAACAATAGCGGGTTGCTTTGGAGCCGGGTCTACTGGCACCGGAGGCCAAGACCATCAGCATGGTGTGTGTTTCTTCCAATGACTATAAACCAGGATTGGGGTTTTGCTGGGTGAGCACACAAGCCAGGTGACAGGAATGGACAGGATATGCAACTGAGTGATCACAGTTCAGGATCCTGGAATGTGACTCTGTAAGGGGTCACACCGGGGTCAGGGTGGGTGAAAAGTGGTCCAATCAATGGGCTGGAGGCCTAGGGATGAAGGCCCTACTTTTCCACCTGTGGTCCGTGGACCAGCAGTATAGCATCCTCTGGGAGTTTGCCAGAAATGCAGACCTCAGGCCACAGAAACCCAATGAATTGTAACTTCATCTTGACCAGACCCCCTGGTGGTCGTTTGGGAAGTACTGGCAGAAGACTTTGGAACTGGGAAACTAGGTTAGGAGTGGCGACTGGAGGACGGAGGCTTGAATTTGAGACTGTGGAGGGGTCAGACGGGAGACGTACCTGGCTACAGCAAGGTGGGCCTGCGCGGGAGGGACGGCCCCTGGGCACGAGCTTTCAAGCTGGGCTTTTTAGAGAGGATGAAGAAATAGTGTCCCGGGCATTGGGACTTTTTCGTTTCCCCATGGTCAGAGGAATTTCCTTACATTCCCAAGTTGGTGGGTTCGATTCCCATCCCACTAGCTGGCTATTTTCGGTTTAGTCAATTTCCTTATTAATTTTTTTCTTTCCAAGATTTTCAAAAGTAAAGCCAGCCCCCTTGATTCTCCCCCGTCAGGCTCCCCCCTCCGACCCTTCATAGTGGGACAGACCGCCCGGCCCCCTTCCTCTCCCTGCAACCCTGGGGAGGCCAAAACTTTGCATTCAGGGAAAACCAATCGCGCCTCGATCGTGGTCAGCCGGGCGAGCCGCAGCGATCGGGGGGGCGGGGCGGAGCGATTCGTGCTGCCTGTGCCCTGCGTGCCCTGCGCGCCGCGGGCTCTTTGCGTCTGCGTAGAGCGCCCACCTCCCTTTCTGCCTCCGCTGCCGCCATGGCGCCAGTGGTTAGTATGGCTCCGCGTGAGGCCTCGGCTCCAGGCGCGGCACGTGGGCCCCGCCGGGCTGGCTCCTGCTCAGGCTCGCGGGGGACGGCGCTCTGTGGCGTCCGGCAGGCGCGGCCCGGCAGCCGGAAGGAGCGGGCCGGGGCAGCCGCTGGGATCGGCACGTTGTGGGCGGAGGAGGCCGCGGCCCGAGCCGTGCGGGAGAGCCGGGAGCTTCGGGGCCGCGTCTCGGGCCTTGGGCCCCGTGTGGGGCGGGCGACGGCCGGAGCTTGGAGGCCGAGGGCTGGCGGGGCCCCGGCCCTGACCCTGGGCTCGGCTGCCTGGGCGA
This sequence comes from Glaucomys volans, assembly GCA_020662805.1. Taxonomy (NCBI): domain Eukaryota; kingdom Metazoa; phylum Chordata; class Mammalia; order Rodentia; family Sciuridae; genus Glaucomys; species Glaucomys volans. Next base: position 177,409 of record JAJEJO010003904.1, read on the forward strand.
GGGGCGGAGACGAGGAGCCGGGCGTTCGGCAGCCCGTGTTGGAGACCGGTGGACGAGGTCCGCGGAGGGCCGGCCTGCCTCACGGGAGCCTTCAGGCGCGCCGGGGAAAGGGAGCTTGTCAGGGCGCAGCTGCGCGGACCCTTGTGGAGGGCGATGGCCGCAGTTCCATTCTTGTAGCCAGGCCCGGGCTGGGCCGTGCGGCGTCTTCGTGCCGGTTCAGCCGGGACCTCGCCCTCCTCCTGGGTTGCTTGTGGAAAGTTGTTTCTCCTTGGTTCTCACTTCCGGTTCCCTAGGTGTTTCTGCCCGGATGGGCTTTTTAAATGCTTCCATGCATTTCTGTGCGTTTGGTTTAAAGCCTGGATGGGAGCTCGGGCCCATTGTGGGTAGGTGTGCTTGCTGATTAGTGCGTTTCCGGGACTAGATTTTAAAGCATCCCTTCCCCCTTGTTTGTTACTGGAAAGAGACATTTTAAGAGTGGGTTTTGTAGTAACTGTTTGAAAAGTTGGCCCAATTAATACTAGTTTTAGACGTTTTAAACATAAAGGGAGGAAGGTTAGATGTGTTCTTGGGACGGTCAGTTTAGATTCTGCAAAGCTTTTTAAAGTAGAAATACTGGTAACTTTTGGTTATCGGGAGTTTATAGAGGGAGAGGATGAAGCTCCTTTTTAAGAGTAAAGAAACTGGAACCTGAGAGGATGTGTTTCGCCTGATGACTTGAAAGTACTAATTCATAGTTTAAACCAATCAAAAGTCCTGCGGTTGTTGACAGTCCCATTGTATTAAGATCCTAAGTTTTACCTTTAACCGGTTGTCCAAGCTGGAGCGCACCAGTGGTCAGGATTCTGTGCGGTTCCCTTTGCTGTCCTGAGAATGCAAGGGAGACAGGGTTGAGGGAGAAGAGCTAAAATGAATGAGAGCTGTGTGTGGAACATGGAACAAGGGTTGATTTCTCATTAACATTGTTTTGGGTGTGCAAGACATTTGCTGCTTGTGCTGATTCTGGAGTAAAATAAGGAGCAGATCTTGAAATTGTATTTGGAAATTTTACAGCAAGAAAAAGGAAATGTTTAATTGTAGGCTTCCTGCTTGTAAGAACTGGGGGTACTGGAAAGGTTAAATGGGTCAAGACTTGATTTCCTCATTCCAAAGATCATGACCTCCCCTCCCAGTCCCCTGAGTTGTGGAGCAGCACCTTCTGTTATCCTTCTGCTGCTCTTGGGTAAAGCATGACTCTTAGTGCTCTTGCTAGGGAACCCATCTTCATGGGTTTTGTATTTATATGGGCTTATTTATTTCTTTTTAACCAGTTGAGGCTTCATCTGTGTTATTTGTGTACTTTCTCAGAAAAAACTTGTGGCGAAGGGAGGCAAAAAAAAGAAGCAGGTTCTGAAGTTCACCCTTGATTGCACCCACCCTGTAGAAGATGGAATCATGGACGCTGCCAATTTTGTAAGTTCCATCCTGCTGCCACTGTGGACATGGGAAGTAATGAGCTTTTGAGATGCTGTTGAGAAAGCCTACTGGAATACATTTCTGTTTTCAGGCATGTAGGTACTCCACACTTAACCTCTGAGGAGCACAGGAAAGATACTTGTTTCCAAGTTTTGCTTTCTCTGTGCATCAGTTATGAGGAATAAATGAGATGGGCTTAACAATAAAGAAGATGGTTCTAGAGCACAGGTGGAGGATGATCTTATTTTCCTCCTCCCCATTGGTTACCAAAGATGCTTTTTCTTAAAAGTTACAATTTTGGGCCTCCACTGGGACCAGCATTGCCCTTGCACTTTGGTGAGTTGAAGCATGAGTGATGGGCCCTGATCCTTACTATCGCAGCCTCATCCTGCGTCTCCCTGTATCTGTGGCTCCTCAGACAGATGGCAGCAGCTCCTGAGCTTTAGTGTTTACTTTAAAATGTCTTGTTTGCTGAATTGTTTTTTGCCTCTATATTTATTGCCATTCCCCAACCTTCTTGAATTCTACTTCCATCTAGAATTATTAAATTTTCTCACTGGTGCATTTCGACTGCCACTTGGTTTTGGCTCTCACAGTCCCTCTAGGGGAATCTGGACTTAGTACTTTTATGTGTAGAAGTCGCCTGAATTTATATTTTGCTCTCAAACTCCAGAACTGCAACTATTGCCAAGATCATTACAACAAAAATAGTTTTCAAATTAAAAAAAGTTAAAAACTTGGCTTACATTCAGTAACAACACAGGATGGAATTCTGTTGACATCTCATGGCTTATTCCCTTTACAAGAGTGCCTGTTGTGTCCTTTTTCTTCAAGAAGTTACTCAGTTGACTTATTAGTTCTTCTGTCTCATGACTTCTTTCTTTTCACTGTGGCCTGTTTTCCCTCCTAACCCTGGTAGCATTTTCCTGTGGAGTATCCCAGTGGTGGCCTCCCCTGCTTCTCTGCAAACTGATTCCTTAGCACACTCATCCATGTGTGAATGTCTTTCCTTTTAGAATCCTCCTCAGGGTGGAAAACTGGAGTCATTTATGAATCTTAGGATGCAAAAGACAGAATTTCTAACCTAATCAGTTGGTGACATATGCAGTTAATATTTTGTGTTGGAATGTTTAAAAAGAAAATTTAGAGGCTTTTTTTTTTTTTTTTTTTTATTGGGTTTTGGGGATTGAACCCAGGCCTAACATGCTAAGCAAGCACTCTTCCACTGAGCTATATCCCTATCCCCACCATTTATTTTTTAAAAAATTTTTTATATCATGGTCCTGGGAAGACCCAAGGCCTCTTTTACTGCTAGGCAAGTACTCTACTACTGACCTACATCTTTAGTCCTGAAAATTGTGAAGTTTTGAGCTGAAAGGGACTTTATCTTATTGCTATGGTCAAAAAACCAAAAAAGTCTTTTTAGAACCAAGATCTCTGGAGCCAGGAGTATGTGGCTTGCCTACACTCACACTGGGTGGTTTGCAGAGAGTGTACCCCTGGGCTCCTCGGCTGCTGCTCCTTGTGTGTATCATGCATATGGCCCCAGGCAGATCTGGAATGGTTTGGCCACTGTGTGTCTGTGCTTATCTATGGTGGTGTTGAGAATGGTGCTGCATGCTCCTTGGAATTTTTTTTTTTTTTTTTTGGAACCAGGGATTGAACTCAGGGACACTCGACCACTGAGCCACACCCCCAGCCCTATTTTGTATTTTATTTAGAGACAGGGTCTCACTGAGTTGCTTAGGGCCTTGCTAAGTTGCTGAGGCTGGCTTTGAACTCTTGATCCTCCTGACTCAGCCTCCCAAGTCCCTTGGATTATAGGCGTGTGCCACCACACCTGGCGCTCCTTGGATTCTGATGTGCTCGCAGCCTTGTTTGTGTGTTCCTTGTAAAAGTTTGACTTGGGTTTTCCCTCTACTTTTTATCCTCTGACCTAAGAGTGAGTTGTTGGCCAAGACTTCCACGAAGAGGCATATTTGATCTGTGTCACGTATGTTCTTGAGGGGATGGGATGGTCACAGTGCATGTAAGTAAAGCTGAGTAGTTTCAACTGTATGAATCACTGAAGATTTGTTCTCATTCAAATAAATTTAAAAAGCAACTAAGGATGTAACTCAGTGGTAGAGCACTTGCCTAGCCTAAGTGAGGTCTTGGGTTCAATCTCCAGTACCGCCAAAAAAGAAAAAAGAAAAAAAGAGGCAAGGCAACTATGTGGTTTAGTATTGGGAGATCAAGCAAAATATTGTTGACACAGTTCCTGTCACTTCACCGATTGGTCAATTCTATGATTTCATTTCTACAGGAGCAGTTTCTCCAAGAGAGAATCAAAGTGAACGGAAAAGCTGGGAATCTTGGTGGAGGGGTTGTGACCATTGAAAGGAGCAAAAGCAAGATCACTGTAACATCTGAGGTGCCTTTTTCCAAAAGGTATGGGAGGCGGGTGTCAGCACTCTGGCCCACTCCAGTGCATGGGAATGTGGCCACCTGTGGTTTGTTTTGTGGTTGCATCTGCTAATCACTGGAATAGTGCTCAGTGGACAGTGTGTAAGCACAGTAGTTAGCAGTATTCAACTTGTCATTTAAAGTTTGTCTTTCACAGACTAAAGTATTTCAGATAGTAAAGGTGCTCAGACTTGCTTATACTGTATTAAAAATGAAGCTCTGGCTCCCTCTGCTTTTAGATCTCAGTAAGCAGCTTTCATTTTTAAATTTCATCTTTATTCCCAGTGTTACTGTGGCATTGGATAAGGAATCTGGAGCTTAGTTGGGACTGAAGTTCATTCCTATAGGCCTTTTCACGAGGGAGGGAGGCTACCTTGCTTACACGAGGATGAGGTTGAGACTTCACGTTGTTCTACAAGAGTTGGGCTTGTTGATTTCCACCTCGTAGCAAGGGCCTGGCGTATTCTCCGGAGCCCTCCTCGTATTGTGTCAGGTAGAGGGAAATTTTAAGGTGTGCCAGCATGCACTGGTTATAGTTAAGCCTTTCAGTGAAGAGAGGACGGTAACCTTTAGTGGAGGTGTGGCCTTCCTGGTGAGTTCTATAAGCTGGAAAGGAGATTTGGTAGGGGAAGATTCAGGGCAGCTGTGGAACCTGCATGATGCACAAAACATTGAGCCTGCAGGGCTTTAGCAGTAGTGGCCTTGGGGAAGATTCCACCATCTTCCTGAGACCTCTTTAGCAGCTCTTATGAGGAGGTACCCTGACTTACCTTCCTTTAGTGTTCACAGATTCTCTCTTCTTTTCCCTGTGGATGGAAGGAACCTTCATCTGCTATGGTTTTCCCTTCTTGGTGATAATAGTTTTCCTGAAACATTTCAAGGGTGTCCCCTAATCTAGAATTTTTTCCCCTTGTCTCTGAACGTCTGCCCCTCCCATTCTATCATGAAAATATATTTATTTAGTACTGGGGATTGACCCCAGTGCTGTACCACTAGCTACATCCCAGCTCTTTTATTTTTCATTTTTTAAATTTTGAGACAGTCTTGCCAAGTTGCTTAGAGCCTCAGCCTCTCGACTTGCTGGCATTATAGGGATTACAGTTGTAATCCCTATACCATGCCGCCTTCTGGAGAGTTGTTTTTTAAACTACTTGAAATTTTAAACATCTCATTTGAATACAGTATGGTAGGAATAATAAATGATAAAATAATTCTTCCTAAATGCAATGGCCCAGTTGATTCTTTTTGTTCAGGAAAGAGTAGGTAGATTTGAGCTGAGTTTTCAGCCCTACCGATTGCTTTTGGCTGTTAACCAGTGCTCCTTTCTTGGTCCATTTCTTGGTTTGTGTCCTTGCTAACAGGGCAGGATTTACCTGTGCATTTCATGTAGTCCTTGCAGTAGTCTGAAGAGCTGGTAGGTATTTTGAGGTCCATTTTGTAGTAGGAGAAACCGAGGCATGGAGAGGGCGATTTGCCCGGGAGGTGGTTTGTGCTGCATTGTGGTCCCTCTTCCCTGTGTGACTTTGTGAGGATGTGGAACCTCAGGGCTTCTAAAGCAAACAGATGAGGGAAAAAGCACTTCCAGGCTTGTGCCATCTCCGTGCCCTGAGGTTATTGGGCACAGACGTTGGCCCCTGCCTTTATAGAGAGAGCACATTTTCTAGTGATTAATTATCTCCCACCCAGGCCAACACTGCAGCTGGGTAGAGGAATTGAAAAAAATCTGAGCACGGCTAGGGTGCAGCTCAGTGGTAGAGTGCTTCCTGGCCTGTGTGAGGGTACTGGGTCATCCCCAGGACAAACCATACATTTATGCCATGTACTGTGGCACACACCCACAGTCCCACTACTCAGGAGGCTGAGATAGAAGGATTCATTAGCCCAAGAGTTCAAGGCCAATCTGGGCAACACAGCAAGACCTGTCTCAAAAACAGCTGAGCACTCTGCTGGAATGAGGACAGTGGCAGGGTGCACTCTGACTCCTGCATTGGGCAGTTATCATCACATCACAGAAGTGAGCAACCTTAGGAATTAATCCTGCCACCCTAAACCACCTGGAGGAGTTCTGATCTGTGAGGTGTGTTGAATCCTTGGAGCTCCTAGGAGATGAGGTGTTTTGCACTACAGGTGTTAAGGTTTTGTGCTTAACTGTTGGTTTACTCTGGCATCTCTTTCTCCAGTGGTCTCTACAAACTGTGTGGCAGGGGTTTGCTGCTGTTTAATGGACAACTGTTATATTTGCTTATCCGTTTTCATTTTTATTGTAGAGTTAAGTGACATGTGTCTGACATTCTTGTTAGAACATTGGATGGGAATATTTGCCTTTGTGTTTTGGTTTTGGAAGGGTGGGAAAGCATCTTCAACTATAATGGTTTTGAATGTATGCACTGTGTAAAAGTTAAAACGTTTCAAAATGCAAGAAGGCCAATCTGTTTAGTGTAGTTCTTAAGTGTCCTTTCTCTGCAGGTATTTGAAATATCTCACCAAAAAGTATTTGAAGAAGAATAATCTACGTGACTGGTTGCGTGTAGTCGCTAACAGCAAAGAAAGTTATGAATTACGTTACTTCCAGATTAACCAGGATGAAGAGGAGGAGGAAGATGAGGATTAAAACTCTTTTATCTGGAATATTTTGTATAAGTTCTTGAATAAAACTTGGGAACCAAAATGGTGGTTTATCCTTGTATCTCTGCAGTGTGGCTCAAACAGAAATGGGAACCATGGCAGATGGGTTTCATGGGGCTGCCACTTGCTTATTTGTAATTACCTTTTCTTTTCTGCTTGGAAATTTCATTTCTCACAGTAGTAACCAAAGTAGGAGGAGAAGGCTGTTAGAAGGTCACTGAGGAGCGTCCTGTGCTGAGCAGTGGATTGAGATTATGGAGATGCGAGCTTCACTGGGTCTCTCTTTTATTTTTTAAAAGTATGACAATTGTATTTAGTTCTTTTCTCAAAGGAAGATTGAGGTGTGGGGTTCCTCATGCATTGAAAGCAAAACTGGTGATATTGTTCTCAGATTGCCTTGTGGGGAACGGCAGTGTCAATGACATGCAGGTTTCTAGGCTTTTGTCTTCATTTTAACTTACAAAACTACTTTTGATGCTCACAACTATGTATGCCTATCCTTTTTCTCCCTATGCCAATAAAATATGATCTTTTAGCATTCATTGCTGTGTTCTACCCTTCACAGAGGGTTTGGAGAGCAATTGTAAAAGTCCAAGGTTTTAAATTGTGTAAAAAAATGAATTTGTAAATAATAATTTCTGTAAGTTTTTGCAATAGACTGTCACTCTGGCCTCCAGCAGAGGGAGCTGGAGACATCAATAGAGCTTCCAGATATGGAAATCTGCAAGTCCCCATTGGGGAGAGCCCTTTGATGCCCAGGACTCTGGAGGCTTGCCTGGAGTGGGGCTTGAGAAGTCATTGGGAAATAGTTCTTGCTGAGGATTTGGGGAATTGCCCAGGAAAGAGTTGCTTCTGCACCACTTAAGGCCACGCCTGGACTTCATGTCAAAAGCTGACACTGGGGGGCATAGCTTAGTGGTAGAACACTTGATTGACATGCATAAAGCCCTGGGTTCCATCCCCAGTACCACACAAAAACTCCTGTGAAGTACTGCGTCTGTGGAGAACCAGGCTTCAGCTTGGGGTTTCTGATCAATGTGGAGAGGCTAGAGGACTGACAGTGGGAAGGGTTTGAGTGGCCACATCATTGTCCATTGACTTTGAAAGAGCCCCTGGTAACAGTGCAGCCTTCTGAAATCCAAACAATTCTGCAGAAGTATCTGCCTTGTTTTATAATTATGCTGTGTAAAAATTCATGTTTTAAAGTGCTGGCCTCCAACTGATTTCTGTACCTGAGATGACTGCTCTGTGAGGTGCACAGCTGGAAATTAAATGTCCAGGTCCCACCATGGCTCCAATTCAACATTTGGTGCTTCCTGGATTGAGCTTAGCATGTTGAGGTTTTGCAATTTCACTTGTGGCAAGGGCTCTAGCATTTTCTATTTCTATGCAAATTTTTTGAGGCAGAATTGTTTGCACATTTCTCCTCTGTCCTCACAGAAGGTAGGATTTCTTTGAAACCTAACCAAGGCATCATGATTCAACTTTATAAGTGACAGGTTTGCAAATTCATTTGTTGCATAGGTGTTCCTATGTAGTGATTTTTAGTTTGGCTGTAAAAAAAATCAACCCTGGACTAAAATTGGCGTATTTTTTTTTAAATGGTCCTCTGCAATTTAAAAAAATGTAATAAAACTGAAACTCACTGATTTTCTATGCCTTTTTGAACTCTTGTAATTGAGTTTGATTCCATTTTATATTAAAGAGGCTAACACATGGCTACTATTATTGTGCAAGCCCCTTTTTTTTTTAAAAGGACTGTCCTGTTAACCTGTTAACCGTTACCCTCACTGAGTCTTCATGAGGTGTAGAGGAAAATGTCTTTTTATCTCCATTTTCTTTACTCTGTGCTGTTTGCTTCCATGAGATTCTGCAGTTGGCTGTGGCTGAGCTTCATAGCGTGGAGAAGAGCTTTGCAAACAAACGCCTTTTTCTGATGGGGAATATACAGTGTAGGCTTGAATCACATCGCTCCTGTCATGGCCGCTTTGCCTAGGGCACCTCAGTCCAGTTCCCTGTCTGGTCCTGTTCCTCACCTGCCTGATCTGACGTGTCAGAGCTCAGAAACATTGAGGTTGCTCAGTTTTAAGCTGCGATGTAAGTTACAAAATAGAACATTTGTAACTCTGGTTGCCACAAATGCCGCCCTCCCGAGTGCAGCTGAGGGGCTGTGGTGTCCCCAAGTGTCAGGGTCTCACATTTCTGAAGGTTCAAGATGTTCTCTTCAGAAGCCTTTGTAGCTCCCTTCTGTGACTTCACTAAATAGTGTCATGGTCCTCAGCAGTGTCCAGGTGTTGAGGCACAAGGGTCCCAAGTTGATTGTCACTTCCTTGAGGATAGTATTGAGCAACATGGGGTGAGGGGAGTTCAGTCATGCCAGATTCCTTTATAAGGCAGTTGCTACCTGGGCTGTAAACTACCCTTTTTAGAGGACACCTGGTTTGTTGGAAGGTGAGAAGGACCCCTGTGAAGGGGCAGTGGTCAATGGTCCCTCTTGGTAACTTCAGGAGATCTTGGAAGCTGGCATGGGCACCTGCTTTCTTATGCTAGGGCCTTGTTGCCCAAACTCATGAAGTGTGAGTGGGGAGAAGAGGGAAACCTAGGATGTGGACCATTTGTAAGAAGCAGCTGCAGTTCTGGCAGTACCAAGGGCACACACTCTTGGGCACCCTTGGATGAGACTGCTGGGGCCAGAAGCCCTGGGCAGCTGCTAGAGGGAGGTTCTTTGACTGAGTCATGCTAATAGGCCTGTACTTGGGGGAATAAACTTTTGAGGGGGCTTCTCTGAGGAGAGGAAGATAGGAAAGGCTTGCTGTGGGGAGCTCTCCCGTCCCAGCAAGAAGGTGGTGCTGAAGGAAGCAGCTGGCGAGCAGCCTTTGAAATGATACTGTAATGGTGCTTATTTCTGGGAATAAAACCCAGTAGCCTTTGAAATGATACTGTAATGGTGTTTATTTCTGGGAATAAAACCCAGTGATTTCTAATCCAGCCATTTTCCTGCTCTGGGGATGGATTTGAGAATCCCATTGGTTTTCTCCAGGCTCTTGTCAGGCCAAGCTGGAGCCTTGCATTCTAAGGCTGTGCTGCCCTGCTGAGTTAGCTGCTGACCTTGGCTGGATTCCAGGCAGCACCACCTGTGCCTTAGACTTAAGCCTTTGGTCAGGTTCAGGGCTGTGGCCCAGGGCTCCCTTTCTGAGAACCTCCTGCCTCCCCAATGACCCCAGGTGGTTTGTACAAGGTCCATACGTGGAAAAAAGGGCCTCAAGTAGAAGCCAGGTCTTGGTGCTGCAGAGGGACACTGGTCCCTTCATCCAGCCACTCTGCAATTCCAGGTAAAGTTCCCCTCTGCTGAGTAGGAGGTGCCCTCAGAGGCTTGAGCTTTGTAGGTACAAGCACTCACTGCTCAGAAGCCTGATGTCAGTAAGTATCCTGCACTGTGGTCCTGGTGAGGAGACAGGCTTCTGAAGGAACTGTTCCCAGGTAGGACTTGGTTGTCCATGTGAGAAATTCAAGTGGATGAGTACTGTGTGCGTGAAAAGCAGTTATCTATTTCAACTCTCTTCCTGGGGAAAAACATTTTCCTTGATGCTTCTATAACCAATATGTTTTTAAAATATTTTGATTTTTGGATTGTCACTGAGGTGTAATTACAAGCTCTGTGATCAGCAAACATGAGTGTCTTGTCTACTGAAACTGTAACCTTAATGATAGGCTTGTTCTTGCAACTGTGGTTTATTGAATGTTCACCTTTTTGGGGCTTGCTTTTAACATCAGGCATTTTGGGTCCATTGTCATGAAAATGCACATTTAATAGTTTAACAATAATAAGAGCTCTCCTTTTAAAATTACTAAAGATTTGTAGTAACCCCATTTATTTCCACGGTCCCAGGTTTTGTCTTGCTTTGCCTTTGGTACCTGCTAATGTTACCTAGCAGCAGCCATGGGGAAGAACAGGGTAGGGAGGGGAGCATCCTGAGTGATGAGCATCTCCACTCTAATTTGTTGCAAATTAAGTAGTTGGAGCTTTTCCATGTTGAATGATATCTTGACTTTCTCAGCCTTGCTTTGGGAATTGGAGCCAAGGTTAATGGTGTGTGTGTGTGCACTCGCGTGCGTGCACATGCATGTACACACATATGGGGCCTTTCTAGTATTAAGAAATAAGTCAAAGTTCCCTGAGGTGGGTTGGGGGTCACCATTAGCTGTGGGGGATGGGACTGGTGATGGAGGTTGGGCATGTTTGGTGAAGCGTAGGGTTTTTTCCTGGACAGTTATGAGTCAGGGAAACAAGTGGACTGGAGAGTCAGGAAGCCTTCCAGGGAACATGCAGGCCTGGCTCAAGCCTCAAGTGATCTGGGGCTCCCCTTGGCTAGCTGCTCATTGATGAGGACAGCTTTGTGGAGGGAGGCCCTTTGGTTCCTTAGCCTGCTTGCTGCTGACTGTCCCTTTCCCCTTATAGGTGGCCTGCACTATGCTGATCCAGCATCTCTATGTACAGTGTGCTTTAAAACTGCTCTGAGATTTAGGCGTGGTGGCACACACCTGTAATCCCAGTGACTCAGGAGGCTGAGGCAGGAGGGAGTTTGTGGCCAGGCTCAGCAAGTTAGTGAACCCCTGTCTCAAAAAATAAAAGGACTGGGGATGTAGTTGAGTACTAAAGCGCTTATGGGTTCAATCCCCCGTGCCAAAAAAGAAAAAAAAAGACGAGAGATGAATTCTCAGCACCCTGCACTTTGATCCTGGAAGGCTGGACAGAACTGCCTTTGCCCAGGTATGAAAGATTTTGGGGCTTGCTGTCAAATTAACTTGGGTTGCACCAAGAGAAAGCTTTGGCATAGATCTTTCCAGCCCTCCCTGGGCCATACATATAACTTTCTGTCCAGAGAGTTGGGTTGCAGCAACCTCCTTAAGAGGTCTTGCTCTGGGTCCTTCAGCCAAGTGGACACAATTTTCTTGATTCTCCAAGAGTGCCAGGACAGGGAGAGCCCTCTTGGTGATGGCTGTCTGGGTGGGGCAGCCAAGACCTGAGGGTTTGTGCTAGATTCCTCTTCAACCGCCTTGAGCTTCCCAAGTCAGGCAGAGCCTGCCTTCCGTGGCAGCAGCAAGCCTCTAGTGGACCTCCCACGTGTCTGGCTGTAGGCAGTGAGATGAAGTCGCCCTCCCTTCCCGGTCCTTCTGGGATGAGAGTTGGTGATCCTGCCGGTCACTGAAACTTCTGCGCGTCCTTAAAGTGGCTTTAAGACTTGCTGCAGTGAGACTGAATGCACTCACTTAAAATTCCAGCCTTGCTCCCCAGGGCTTAGTCCTTCTTCTTCACCTTTAACAACCGAGGGTTGGCAGCGAAGGCTTCTTCGCATTTCGCCACAGGTGTTGCTTCTGAGTGGGAGTTTGGGGCGCAGACCCTGCAGAGCCGCACCACCCCCAGGGGTCTGGAAGTGTTGGAATTGGAGAGAGTCTGGAAGAGTGCTTTGGAAGAGGACACGTGAGAGGTGGGTGCAGTCACCCTCACGGATTTTTCTGGAGGAATCAGCCCCACCGTCTTCAGAACGTCCCTTCCCCAAGTGCGGACCACATTTTTCTTCTAGTCTTCATTCGAAATGGGTTGAGAGAGGGTTAGAAGCGTGTCGATGCCGAACCGGGTGCAGGGCGGGTCCTGACGAGTGTGACCCTAGTGAGGCGCTTCCTCCTCGCTGCCCTGGAGACCCCGCCTCCGCGCCCTTGGGCACCGGGGCCAGCGCCTTCGTGGGCGGGGCGGCTGTGGCTGGCTCTGCCCTGGGCGCGCGGGGGCGGCGTTTCCCCGCCTGCTCCTGCATCTGGGCCGCTGAGTCCCCACACCCCGCTCCGCCGTCGGGTCCCCGGGCGCGCGGGCGCCTCGACGGCTCCCCCTGTCGGAGCGCCCCTGTCCCCCACGCTCACCCGGCGGCGCAGGACTAGTCCCCCCAACTTGTTCTGTGCTGTTAACTAGTCCCGCTGCCGGAACGATGGGATGGGGTTGCCACAGCAACCAGACTGGACGTCACAATCCGGGCATGTGTGCCGCCCCCCCGCCTGCCGCCGTGCCGCCGGCGCTGCCGCCGCCACCCTCGGCCGGCTGCGGGACTCGGGCTGCCGGGCGCGGTGGGCGGAGCGGCCCGGGCTGTGCGGGTGCGGGCTAAGGCGGCCGGAGAAGGGGGGTCGAGACGGGGGGGTGGAGGTTTGGGGGGTGGGGGGGCCGGCGGCCGCCATCTTCTCGCCGAGGCCGCCTCGCCCGCCGCGCGCGCCCGTCCGGCAGCGCACGGGTTAAGGCTGGCACCGCGCCCGGCGGGAGGGGGGCGCCCACCTCCCCTCCCCCCCCGCGCCGGGCATGCGGGGCCCGCTGGGCACCGAGGAGGAGCTGCCGCGGCTGTTCGCCGAGGAGATGGAGAACGAGGACGAGATGTCAGGTGAGGGGGCGCGGGGGCGCCCCGGGGCCGGGGCGATGGGGGCGCCGGGACCCGCGGGCCCCGGGCCGGAGCGGGCGGCGGGGGAGGCGCGGCGCGGGAGAGCGCCCGGGCTGCGGGCTGTGCTCCCGCCCAGCTGGCGCCGCGCGGCC
>JAJEJO010003904.1:190901-248949 GCA_020662805.1 Glaucomys volans
GTGGACAGCTGAGCAGGCATGGACAGTTCCATTCCCATTTCTGAGACTGCAGACCCCTTGATGGAGTCCGCTGTCCCTTTTCTGCCTTTCTCTGGCTCTCGCTGGTTGTATTGGGGTACAGAGTTTGGGGAGGAAAGGAGGCAGAGTTGGGGGGCACAGTGTCAGGCTGGTGGCCTCCCAACTCATTCTTGGGACTGAGGAGTTGGGTCTTGCTCATAGTCTCCCATCTGCCCCTCTTTCTCCCTTTTTCTCTGGGGGGGGTGATGTTGTCCCTAGGGCTTCTGAGAGTGGTCCCCAAAGCCTGGCAGAGAAGACACCCTGCTCTTGCCCCTCTGGCCTGGGGATTCCAGCCATCTACCAGATGAGCTGTTCTGCCTCCCAGGCTTAAGCTCCTTTCCATGTCCCTGACTCCTTCCAGAAGCTCTCAGCCAGTTCTCACTGACCACCCCCACTTGGAGCCAGGGTCACCTCTGAACACAAATCAGACTTGGAACCTTGGTGCATCCTTTGCTTCTCCATGCCCCTCATCCACACACGGCAGCCTCGCCAGCCTCCTGGTTGATTCAGGAACCCCTCAGGCTCTGTCTTGGTCTTGGGCCCTGACTGTGACCTCTTATTGACTTCCTCTTTCCTCTGCTCAAAGATTTCTCTTGGCCATTTGGGTTTCAACCCCAGTGCTACCATGGAAGACCCTCTTTGATCCTCTGGGTTAAGTGTGGTCCCATTGCAGACTCTGACTCATTTTAATACTTTACTGTCTTTGCAGCATTTCTTGCTCTCTGGAGTATTATTGTCCTCTGCTGGGCCAGTGGGCTCCCCTTCAAGTGGAATTCCCTTGACCTCCTGCTGTGTTCAGCACCCGGAACCAAGGGTGCCAAGAGATCATTATGGTTGTAGTGTCTGAGGGTGGAGGAAGCCGAGAATCCCCCCTGGGCCCCTGGACATGATGCTGGCCTCAGCTCCAGCCTTGTATCCCTCCTGCAGTGCTGACTGGCCTGCCTACTAGCCCTCTGTTGTGGCCCCTCTGCAGCCTGGGGCCCAGGTCCATGGCAGTGACCTAAGTCAGCTGGCTCTGAAACATTGTAGTTTGAGACTGGAGGAATTAGTATTTTGGGAGCTGTCAAACTGTTTTTTTTTTTTTTAAATCCAAAGCAGTTGCACTCTCTACTTGTCATTTTTTATTGCGGGGGGCTTGGCTCCATCTCGCATCTCCTCCTCAGAGTGGCTCTTGCTTTTCAGTATTCTTGCTTCCTGCCAACCTGGCTAACTTTCTGACTTTGTGGCAGGTGGGTGAGTCTGCTTCCAGGAGGAAGGTGGGGTGGGTGCCCACCCCTTTTGGCTCAGGACCAGCAGCTGCCAAATTCTCCTGGGAGTTGGGAGGACTGGTCAGAGTGAAGGCTTGAGAATTGGATGGAGAAGGTCTCAAACCTCGACTCTGCTCTCGTTAGCAGAGTGGCCTTGGGCAAGCTCCCCAGGCTTCTGCCTCAGTGTCCCTGCTTCTAGAATGGGACACACCACTCACTACCTCATAGAGGGTTATTATGAGGCCTCATGAGATGGTGCATGTGGAACGTTTAGGTCACAGTGCCTGGCATATAATGGGTGCCCAGTGAACCGTGGCTGGTATAATTAGCACCATCCAAGGGGGGAAGCTATCCTGCCTCTCCACGGAAATGCTTTTGAGACTTGCACTTTCATCCAGTAAGCTGGAGGGAGTGGGAGCCTGGGCAGGAGGAGGGTTGGGAGTGAGAAGCCCACGATGGGCTGGAGGGATGGAGGACAGGGACCTGGCACCTCAACTCTTTTCCTCAGATATGCACTAATTCCTCTTGGGGCCACTGGTGGGTTGGCAAGTTCCCTGCCTGGTTGGCCTAGCCTTTCTTAATCACAGCCAAGCTAGTGAGCCCAAGTTCTTCCCTGGCCAGGCAGTGTGATCACTTTGGTCCCAGGGACACATGACTGGCCTGTGTTTCCCATGCCTACAAGACTGGTTCCATCCTCATGCGCATCTCTGGATTTCTGAGTCTCAGGGACCATCTGAGAGCGACTGTCATGACTTCTAAAGGCCCATGCTTTCTTAGTTCGCTCATGTTCTTGAGAAATGTGTGTGTATCAGGGGGCATCCTGATTATATTATTATATTTAATATTCTTTCTGGGAGAAGGACACAAAGGGAGCACAGTTTTCCCAGTGCCTTGGCCATTGGGCTATTCATTCTCATTCCAAGTTGATGAAGGACTAACATTCATGTGTCATTCCATCAGTTTTCCACCCAGCTGTTTATCCATCCATCCATCCATCCATCCATCGATCCATCCATCCATGTGTCCACTTGCCCACCCAGACATGTGTCTGTTCACACATAAAACCAACCAACCATTTACTCATCATCCATCCATTCATCTACCATTCATATATTCATTATCTACCCAGCACTTGTCCATCAGTCATCTATTTGTCTACCATCAATCCATTCATCTATTCGTACATACACCCACCATCATTTGTCTACCCACCATTCATCCATCCACCCATCTACTCACCATTCATTTGTCCATGTGCATTCATCCACCATCTATCCATTCATCTACCATCTATACACTTACCATCTATCCATCCATCCAGAATCCATCCATCAATCATCCACTTATCATACATACACATCCATCTGTTTATCCAGAATCTATCTACTACTTATCCATCTGTCCATACATACATATACTCAACACCCACCACCCATCCTTCATCCATCTACCCACCCACCCTCTGTCTATCCATCCACCATCATCTATCTGTCCATCTGCCTGCCTAACTGCCTTCCTGCCATCCATCCATCCCTCCCCATCCACCCACCATTCGTCCATTCATCTATCCATGCAACACAGATTTATTGAGTATCTCCTCTGAACCAGGTTTTGAACACAGTGCATGATGTCCTTCTGGGGCTCTTGCAGTGAAACTCTCAGATTTTCTGCCTCTTCTTTGTGTCTTTGTCTCTATCTCCCCATCCCTTTCTCTCTCCCTCTGTCGCCCTTTGTCTCTATGTCCATCAGTCTTGCCCTGCTTCTTTCTGTCTGACGTCTGTCTTTTCTCCCCGCCTCTCCTTTTGCCTCTGTGGTGTCTCCCCATGCCCTCTTCTCCTGTCCCTTTTTCCTGCCCACACTGATTCCTTGGGTCTGGAGGCCTCATCCTGCCTGCCTTGGGCCCCTCACTCTCCCCACTCCTTGGTAGAAGCCTTGCTACCTCCTGTTTAGTTCTCTCTCTCTCAGGACTGGTGCTTTCTTTTGATGAGACGCCAATGAGGTGATGTCTGGGTTTTGTTAAATGTCATAAATAAATTATTAATCACTTCTTGGGCGGGAGTGCTGCCCCCCACATCAGCATAGGTCCTGTGTCTTGCAGGGAGGTTCAAGGACT
Source organism: Glaucomys volans (assembly GCA_020662805.1). Classification (NCBI taxonomy): domain Eukaryota; kingdom Metazoa; phylum Chordata; class Mammalia; order Rodentia; family Sciuridae; genus Glaucomys; species Glaucomys volans. Next base: position 194,319 of record JAJEJO010003904.1, read on the forward strand.
AATGGAATTTTCATCTGGGCTCCTCCTTGGCCAGAACTCCTGGATCCTTAGGCACCCAAAAAGAACCCATCAGCCCTCTCTTGCCCCCACCCTCCCCCAGCCCCCACCTTCCCCCTGCCCCCACCCTCCCCCTGCCACCACCCTCCTGGCTTTGCCTGCGCCGCTGAGCTCCTCCAGGGTATCACATCCCCACTGTTCACTCACAGTTTCTAATTCCTTCATCACCTGGGAAGAAGGGCACTGGGGTAGGCCACTTTACAGAAGAAGCTAGAGCCAGGCAGGCAGGGACTCAGACCACCCCCAGGAGGGGTGGTGGTTTGAAGCCAGTGCACTGCCCTGTCCCTCCTTCCTCCTGACCACCAGGTGGCCTCGTTCCCTAATTGGAGCTGGGTTGCAGGGCTGGGGAACAGGAGTCCCTGTCTGTAGTCCCTGGGAGGATGGTGGATGCTGAGCTGGGTCCCCCATCATTGCCAGATGAGGTGGGCCAGACCTTGGCAGTGAGGGTCTTTTCCCAGTTCCTGACTCTGCTGCTTCCCCCCTTGGACCACCCAGAATCTTTACTCTAAGGGGCTTGTTTTCAAAGCTCCCTGCAGCCCCTCCCAGAAGGGGCGGGGCTTGCTCCAGGTGTGCGTGGACCAGCCCCGACCTCCCTGAGGGGCCCTGTGACTTTCTAGACCTGATGCCTTGGCCTCGGCCACCTCATGGTCCCCACAGTGCTGGCCCCACTTGCTACACCAGACATGCTGTTGAAATGCTGAATTCTGGGAGGATCTGATGCCTGGAGAGAGGGGTGGGGAAGGGACCTCATGTGGTGGTGGGAGCCTCCTGTCTGGGTTCAGATGTGGCTGTCCCTGCTGGCTGAGGAATTGAGATGTGGGCAACTGATGGACCCTCTGAGCTTCAGTTTCCACATCTGCAGTGAAATTGGCAATTCTTTTTTTTTTTTTTTTTTTTTTTGCGGTGCTGGGGATTGAACCCAGGGCCTTGTGCTTGTGAGGCAGGCACTCTACCAACTGAGCCATATCCCCAGCCCAACTGAGCTGTATCCCCAGCCCAACTGAGCTGTAACCCCAGCCCGAAATTGGCAATTCTTATCTCCCAGGGTTGCTGTGTGGCAGGCACCCCAATGAATATGACACTGTCAGGTGCTTAGAGCCTAGTGCTGGTGGGTTGTAGGCCTTAGGACCACAATGCCTTGGCCAGGGAAGGGCCACCCAGCTGTGCGTGGCAGCTAGGGGCCCTCAGGGCTGAGCCAGAGTGTGTACAGGGAGCTGATGAAGGGCTGGGCTGAGCTCAGGAAAAAGCTGCAGAAGGTCCCTGTCTTCACCCTACCAGGGTCCATCCCCTCCCTGCTGTCCATCCGCTCCTTGTCCTGAAGCAGCCTCGCCCGCCCCCCTAGGCCTGCTCTGCTGGGTAGCTCGGGAGGTGAGAGATAACCAGGCTAATGGTCCTGATTATAGCTGGCTTGGATCGATGGCACCTCAGGCCTGGAGGGGCAGGGCTGGTGTAGGAGGGCACAGCCAGGCGGCCAGTGTGGGGGCGGCTCTATGGGCCAAGAGCTGGCAGACAAGGAGTCCTGAAGCCCTCACCCCAGCCATGGGAGCCCGCCACCACTGGCTGCGTGCCCTGCGTCTCAGCACCCTCAGCTCCTCTGCTCTGGCCTTGCCAGATGGGGCTGCAGGGAGAAGCACAGGGCTGGGGCTCAGGGCATGGCTGATGTGGGGGGCTTGAATGGTGGTTCCCAGACCTCAGGGCCTGAGAAGACTCACGGCCTGTTGCAGAAGAGGGACAGGGGCCATGTGGAAGAAGGGGCAGGGCGCCATGAAGACAGGGTGCATGGGGGGCAGTGTCACAGAGGGTCAGACTTCAGGTGTCCCTAGGGCCGCCAGAAGCCTTTTGGGAATAGGAAGGGCCTGTCAGAGAATGGGTGGGCAGGGCTGGGTCCCCATCTCCCATGCCAACCCCGAATCTTCCTGGAGGAGGGTTTTAGCAGGCGATGGCCCTGGGCTGTGAGGCCTTCTGGGAGGGGAGGAGGCGTCTGCGGTGGACAGGGTCTAGGAGTGATTCTCCAAGGCTCGTTCTGGGTGTGGTCAGGGTTACCCCGCTGGCCTTCTCTTGCCTTCCTTCCCACTGCGGGCAAATCACAAGCTTCCTTCTGAACTTCCCAGCTACCTGTTCCTCCCCAGTGCCCTCTGGTCAGTCAGAGACCATGTGTGGGTCTGACCTTCCTAAGTCTGGGGACTGCCCTGCTGGGAGGAGACAGGGGACAGCCCAGAGGAGGGAGCCCCCGCCCCTGAGATTGCATCAGCTCGAGTGGGTTACATAACCATGTCGGGCACTGCTCGGGGGTGGGGTGGCTCTGCTTGGGCGGTCTCTGTGGGGTCAGAGGAGTGGGCAGGTTATGGGTGAGCATCCCATGGGCCACCTTAGCCCGGCTCCATGCCAGCCTGGACACTGGCCAGTCTCTTCCACTCCAGGATGACTCTGGAACTCATGCACATTTCAACTGGTTTGAAAATCCCTACCCTGCCAGGTTGGAACTTGGAGGGACAGATGGGGTCAGCTCCAGCAGCCCTGGTCTTGTCCTGGCTGTCCCCAGGGCCTGGTCCCCACTGTCCATTTCTGTGTGAGCTGGAGCTCATCTAAGGCCACAGCGACTGCAGCTCCATATGGGCGTGTCCTCAGCAGTGCCCCTCGTCTGGTTCGGACGCACTGTGCTGGTCCCTCAGGAATGGCCTGCACTCAGGACACATTCAGGCCACCCCTGCTAAGACCAGCTCCCCAAAGCAGTTTCCTGGAGCCCTCCTCCTCCACGTCTGTTTGCTTGGCTCCTTGGGGTCGCACCTAGGCGACACCAGACTCCAGGGGGCTGTGCCGGCAGAGCAGGACTTGCTGCCTGGTGGGGGTCACCTGTACAGTCTGGCCCAGCAGGGTCAGTGGTAGGAAGGTTGTCTGCTCAGGATGGGGCAGGATGAGCTGGCTGGGGATGCATGGGCCACTGGCAAATGGAACTGGCCCTGGTGGTCTCTTCCCCAGTCTTGGAGGTTTTCCTTCTAGATGGCCCTTTGCCTCATGTGTGGGCATGTTTCTACTCTGGGTGACTTATTCCTTGGTGCCGTCTCCCGGGGGACCCTCTTCCCCTTCCCTCCCCTCCCCTTCGTGGCGCATGCTTGGGATCCTGGAACCCTGGGCTCACCTGTGGTTTCCTGGGTGGGAGTCAGACCCCATCCCACCGTGTCCCCATAGCAGGGTCACACATCATGCCCCCAATATATGTGGGTGCCCCTCCTCTAGGTTGGCGGTGGGGGGCAGCCGCACCCTCTCCCCTTGAAGGGAGTGCTGTGGAGCTTCGAGCCAGTGTCTTATTTTTTTTTAAGTAAGGGTCCTGGTCATGCGAGGCACATATTCTACCACTGAGCCACATCCCAGCCCTTTTTATTTCTTATTTGAAGACAGGGTCTCGTTAAGTTCCCTAGGGTGGCTTTGAAACTTCCATCCTGCTGCCTCGGCCTCCCTGGTGACTGGGATGACAGGTGTGACAGGTGTGGCCACCACGCCAGCTGCAGCCAGTTTCTTCTTCCAAGATTCTCCACCCCAAGCCCACTCTGCTCCCCTCACAGCCTGTAAGGTGTTGAAACAAGCAAGGGATTCGGGATCCTGGTGGCTCCTGGGAAGCCCAGGCGTGGCGAAGGTGGCAGTTCTTAGTGGGGTGCCAAATCTTTCTGGGTGCTCAGATGGCATGAGCTTGGCATGCTGTCTGGTGTGTGTGTGTGGGGAGGTGAGGAGCGTGCACCTGTATTGTACACCTACTGATGGTGTAGGGCGAGGAGCGTGCACCTGGGTGTAGGGTGAGGAGCGCACACCTGTGCACGCGGCTATGGGATCAGGGCAGGGGGTGCAGTGCCCTCTTGAATGTCCCACAGGGGTCCTGTCAAACCCACGGGTGTCCTGGCATCCTCCTGGGTGGGTCCCTCCTCCAGCCCCCACCTCTTGCTGTGCTGGTGTCACGAGGTCCTTGGTTGATGGAACCCCAGCATCCCCATTGTTCTGTAGTCACAGGACAAGGTGGGCCTCTTTGTCTGGCCCTGACCCTCCTTGGGGTGATTCCTCGGGGCTGCTTCCTCCCGGGCACCATGTCCACAGTGCCCAGTGATAGTCACTTGCTTTTGTTGCTGGAGTCCAGCTTCCATGTCCCTGTCTTACCTGGGGTTGGTGGTTATTGTCCCATTTTAGAGGAGGGAAGGAAAGGTCCGGTGAGGGGACCTGGCACTGTCCACCTCAGCTGGCATCCCTGCCCTGGCTGGGTCTGGGGAGCAGTGTGTTGGCATGGCAGGTTGGGGTCCTTGGGGCTCTGGCAAGGGGAGCAGAGGGTAACCCCTCTCCACTTCGCCTCTTTCAGAAGAAGAAGATGGTGGCCTTGAAGGCTTCCATGGCTTCTTCCCTGCGGAGCCCGTGAGCCTTCCCAAGAAGAAGAAATCCAAGAAGCTCAAGGAGAGCAAGTCCAAAGGGAAGCGGAAGAAGAAGGAGGTGAGAATGCAAAGCGGGAAGGGTGGCCACTGAGAGAGACCTGGACCTGCACCTGGGAGCCCAGGTTCCCAGAGACGCGCGTTTGCCTGGAAAACACCAGACCCAGTTGCTCTGGAAGCGTGGTGTGCACCAGCCTTTCTGGGGCGCTAATGACATGCCCTGTTTTCTGAGAGAGGGTCAGAGGGTGTCTTTGCTTTCTTCCGTCCTGGCTGCCCTGTGTGGGGGCAGTAGGATGCCCACGATCGCCTCCCTCCCTCGCGGCTGGTGGTCGCTGCCTCCTGGCTCTGCGCTCTCTCTCCCGGCTGCTCTGTGGCAGGCCTCTGTCCCTCCAAGCAGATCTACTGGGGATACAGAGGCCGAGAGGCGTGGCGAGGCGTGGCGAGGCGTGGCGAGGCGTGGCGAGGCGTGGCGAGGCCTGGTGAGGCCATGCCTGCCCTTGGACCTGGGGCTCTTGCCTCTTTCATCCTGGTTCCCGGCAGTTCTGGATAGGAGAGGTGACTGAGGCGGGATGGAGCTCAGGTGCTCATAATGCTTCCACGTGCTCATGGACTCCATTAAACCCAGGATCCACCTTGGAGATCGGTGGGATGGGGCTGTGTCTCCCTCTGGAGAGATGGTCGCCTTTTCCCCTGAACCGGGGTTTGAACTCAGGGACACTCGGCCACTGAGCCACATCCCCAGCCCTATTTTGTATTTTATTTAGAGACAGGGTCTCACTGAGTTGCTTAGGGCCTCGCTAAGTTGCTGAGGCTGGCTTTGAACTCTCAATCCTCCTGCCTCAGCCTCCCAAGTCGCTTGGATTACAGGCGTGCACCACTGTACGTGTGCCTTCTTAAACAAACCTCTGCAGAAAAAGAAAGAAGGAAAGAAAGAAATTGGTGGGGTGGGGGTGGTGATTCATCCTTGTCACCTGGGGAAACTGAGGCAGATATGCAGCTTCAGGGCCTCCCACTTGGAACAGGACGCTGGGTGGTCCTGTGTGTGCCTGCTGGGAGGCTCTGGGGCATCGGCTCCAGTCCTCCAGGCAGCCCTGGGAGAGGATGGTGGCCTGCATCTGGCTTCTCAGGCAAGGGTGTGGCTCAGGGACGGCCATGCCCAGGTCACACGTGGTGTGCTGAGGTCTGAACCCGGGACTGGCAGCAGCGTCCAGCTTCCCCCTACCAGGCCTGTCCTCTCCTAGCCTGCCTGTTCTGAGGATGTGTGGCCAGGGCTCTGTCCTTCTTCAGTCCAGCTTTGCAGGCGAGAGGCCCAGGAAGGCGGCTGGGGAGGAGCCCTGGGCAGAGCCAGGTGGGGAGGAGGGCCGCAAGGAGACCCAGACCAGGGCCCACATGCACCTGAGTGCTTGGGAGGCCACCCAAGGCAGGGGTGGACTGCGGCCACTGTGGCCCCTTGCCTACTTCTGGAGTGAGGTGGGGTTGGTGGAGGGCTGTGGGCAGCCGGGCACAGGATGGAACTCAGCTCTGGTGGGCTCCTCTGGGGGCACCAGGGTGAGGGCCAGAGGCAGAGGCAGAGACCTGTAGAGGGAGAGAGGATGGTGGGGGTGTGGGAGCTGCTGCCCGGGCCCCTCGGAGCCTCGTGCTGGGACCCCTTTCCACCTCCCGCTTGTTTTGGCCGCACATTAGGCACCTTTCCAGGGGAAGTGGCCATGGAGCTGAGTGGCCATGGAGCGGGCCCAGCGTTTGAGGCTCTAAACTGCCTGTGGCCTGTGTTTCCTCCTCTCACTGGGGGCTGCAGGACAGATCGCCCTGGGCTGTGATCCTGGGCCCTGGTGCTCGTCCCTGGCTGGCTGGGGAGAGGCTGAGGCCGTCTGGCTCTTTGCTTGGTGCTGGTGCCCGAGGTTGGCAGGCAGTTTCTCACCTGGCAGAACCTGACCCTCTGGGAGGCTTCCTTGAGGGCGTGCCTGGCCGTGCCCCACAGCCTCTAGTCCAAGCTCCCAAGCTGTGACCCCAAAGCCACTCCTCCAGGCTTCGCAGCTGCACCAGGCCCTTCTCCTCCTCCATTGTGTTGTGCGGGCGCATGTGTGCCCCTTCTTCCCTTGGAGAGATCGGGTCCTCCCCACCTGACTTTAACTCTTCCCACATGGTTGCCCTCAGCTCTGTCTTCATTCTGGCGTGATGGCCAGAACTGATGTGTGTCTGTCCCCTCCCAGGACATTCCACCCCACCCTTGGACCAACATGCAGGCTGTCCACTGGTGAGGGAAGGACGCAGGTCAGGGTTGTCCCTGGGGGTGGGGGGTGCTGAGGTTCCTGGGATGTGTAGGTCTGTGCTCTGAGTCTGGCTTTTTCTGAGGGGTCATGAAGAGGGCGAAGCTTCCTGTTCCCAGTATCCCAGTGGAGGGAGAAGGGGGACCCTGCTCCTGGGGGCTCCCCCATTGAAGGAGATGCTGTGAACCCGCCCTTTTGACGAGGAGGGTCCCTGAATTCCTCACTAAAGATCCCTCTCCTGGGCTGGGGACATAGCTCAGTTGGTTGAGTGCTTGCCTCCAATGCACAAGGCCCTGGGTTCAATCCCCAGCACCAAAAAAAAAGAAAAAAAAAGATCCCTCTCCTCCTCCACTGCTGGTCCCTGCCCCAGCCCTGCAGGACTGCCCCATGCTGGCCAGAGGCTGTCGGACAGCAAGGCTCTGGCTTGACTTATGGTGGAGGCCAGGGGAACCTGTTCTGCTGCCCTGTTGCCTTCCCCCGAGCCCCAGGCTCTTGTGGGTCTCCCGTCCTGGGCCTCACAGCCAAGGGTGTGACCCCTGCCCAGTGCCTCTTTCCTCTTCAGCAGGTTTCGGGGATTCGGTAGGAGGCTGGGACCAGGGGCTGCACCACCTGGGTAGAGCCAGCCCCGTTTGGGTCCCAGCAGGGGAGTGGCAGGCTCCTGTGAGAGCCACCACCCCAGGCAGGGCTGGCTTTTTTCTCCCTCCCTCCGGGACATGGTGGCCCTGGCCAGGAAGGAGGCAGTGTCTGGACAGAGGCCAGGAGTGGGAGGGTGCTGGCAGCCCTGCAGCCTCCAAAGCCTGGCAGGGCTGGTCTCGGCCTCTCTCCTCAGGGCCCTGGTCTCAGCGTCTCCCTTTTGGAGTGGATGGGCTCTCTCCCCTCTTTCCCTGAGGCATGCTTGGTCTTGTCTTTACCACTGCTTTCTGGCTCTGGACTGCTGTCTCTGGGTCGCACAGAGTCTCCCTCTGCCCTGTGCTTGGTCTCTACCTTCTGAACCTCTTGGTATTTCTTCCTTTGGCCCCCTGCCCTCTCCCTCTCTCTCATCTCTCCATATCTTCCTCCCCCTCCTGCCTCATTTCCCTCCCCAGCTCTCCCTCATTCTCCCCCCTTCCTCTCTTCTGAGATGCTGTGGTGCTTCTTGAAAAGGGTGGAGGACTGGGGGAGACTGGAGGACCCCAGGGGACAGGTCCCTCAAGGTGACCTTTGGGCCAGGGCTGCCCCCTTCCCTGCATTCCTGAGAGGCTGGCTCTGGCCAGCTGTGGATCACAGGGCATCTGGAGCACGCTGTGTCCAGAGAGGAGGATCCCCGCTGCCTGCCTGCCCCACAGACCCTGGGCCTGGATCGCAGGCAGGGGGATTATATCCCTTTGCCCCACTTTGTCTCCAGCCAGGTGACCCCAAGAGGGGGTGCCAGGGCGGGTGGGCCCCAAACAGCAGTTTGGGTGGGGGCAGGCAGCAAGTCATGGATTCTGATTTACATAAAATAACCAGGCTGCAGCCGGAACCTGAGCATATGTAGATGAAGCTCCTTGTCAGACCGGAGCGCAGGAGGGAGAAATGATTTCAACCTGTACTGCAGCGGTTACCATAGCAACCAATTATTCAGTGCTAAATTATAACTGTTTATAACAGTCGTGAATGGGAAGGCTCATATTTCATTCTTTCTTTTTCCCTCTCAATCTTGAAGGACCCCAAATTGAGAATGACCAACTCGCTCAGTCCTCCCTTTGAGTTAAAATGCGTCCTTTCTTGGGAGATGCGGTGTGCGCGCTGGGCATACAGGGAGGGGAGGGGGAGATGAGAGGCCTCCATCCAGAAACAGCTGTGCAGCTGGGGAGGAGGAAGGGTGGTGGGGACTGCCCACTCGGGGTCCCCAGAGCGGAGGCTGGTGCGCTGTGCCCTCTGCGGGACACGGGGCTCAGAGCAGTGGCTTCCACCCCCTCTCAGCACAGCTGGGGCACATTGTCCAAGGTGCTCTGCAGGTGGGCCTGAGTCCTCTCAGATTGTTCTTCCAGCCAGTGGAGCATCTCCCACAGTCACGTCTGGGGCTGCTGCAGCGAGAGGACAGTGCCAAGGTCAAAGTCCCGACCGTCATCCTGATTTTCACATCCACTGTGTTTCGGTTGCTTGCAGAGCTCAGGGCGGACCTGTGTTAGGGCGTCACTGGTCTGTGCCTGGGTCTCCTCCCCTGGGCAGGGTGTGGCCCACAGCCCCCTTGTAGGTTCCCCTCTGCTTCTTGGTCTTCCTTTCTTGCCACTGAAGCACCTCTAGTTCCTGGGTCTCTCCTCTACAAGTTGTTTCAGAACCAATTCAGCCTCCCCCACCCGCTTCCTCTGCAAGTCAAGATTTTTGGGGGGTGGCCCAGTTGTAGACGTGTCAGAGCATCTGGGGCTGAGTTCTGCTGGGTAGAGTTGCTCTGGAACTCGGCTGGGTGGGGAGCAGAGCTCGGGTGAGAGCCGGGTGTAGGTGGGGCGGCCCAGGCTGTGTGGGCTCCCTTTGGTGGAGGCTCAGGGAAGGGAGGTGGGCTGGGCGACTCTGGTCCTCAGAGCCTTCCCTTTGGCTGCTCTTCCTCCTCTGTGAAATGAGAGGTTGACCTCTTGCCTGAGCCTCGGGTGGCCGCTGCAGGGAAGGGGCTTCAGTGGCCCTAACTTATTCCTCTGCCCTCCTGCTCAGCGCGGGTGGAATCTGGGCGAGCCTGTCAGGGCCTGGCTTTGGCCTTCTGCCAGGTCTGCCCCCCTGAGCTGTGCACGCCGCCTCCACTGCCAGACAGTCTGCAGGAGGCGCCGCCCCTCCTCCCTGCTGCCCTGCTCCATTCTTTCCACTCCCCCTGGGCCTTGATGCCGAGCTGTGTGGCCACTCCTTCCCCTCTCTCACCCTGATGCTTCCCATCAGATGCCTGGGCCGGCCCAATAGCCCCTTTGTCCGAGTCCTGTTGTCTGTCCAGCTGCCGCCCAGCTGCAGGCTTGCCCTGTGCGGTGGCTCCAGCCCAGCCCTGATGCACAGACGAGGGAGAGGACGCTGGTTTGTTTCCTCACCCTGCCTTCCAAGTAGACTCGGGTGGTCTTGGGTCATCTGGGCATCTCTGGGCCTTACCAGGGAGGACGGTCCCTGGTGCCTTGGTGTGGATGCCGCCCTGCCTGCAGGACCTGAGGATTCCGTGCCACTCTGTCTGAGCCTGGCTCCTCTGCCTGGCTGGCTTCTGCCTCGGAAACATGCAGGACCTTTCCTACAGCTCTCCTTGGTTCCTCTTACCATCCTTTGTGGCATCACCTTTGCCCAGATGGGGAGGCTGAGGTTCAGCTTTGCTGCATTGACTTGCCCAAGGCCCTGGCAAGCAAGGGGCAGCGCCTCCCAGGGAGCCCCAGGACCCCCCGGCAGGACTCCGGGCCCTCTGGCCTCATCCCTGGCCAGTTTGTGGAGTCTGCCCTGGGGCAGCGGAGGGCTGGGTGGATTTCTGCCCTTGGCCTGGCCCGCAGCAGCTGTCCGTGGTGCTGAAGCGCAGGGCGGCCTCTCCTGCTTTCTTACCTTTGCTGGGGTGGAGCCTATATCTCAAGTCTCTTGACGGTGGCTGAACTCTGACACCCATGGGGAAAATGGATGTCCCTGTCTGACACCCAACTCCTCCAAGGACTGTGGCAGAGCCTGAGAGCTGTGGTCAGGCTCAGGCAGCAGCCAGGGCTGGGAGCTGCCCCTGCTCCCAGTGTGGTCAAGTCAGTATTCTGGGAAACACTGCAGTTCCAGAAAGGCAAGGAGACCCTGTTTCTGCCAGCTGCTGGTGGTGCTGACTTGGGGTTCATGGACATCAGAGGTTTGAGAGCAGGGAGACTGGTGGAGAGTCGGGAAGTATAGGGAGCTGTGGGCGGGGTCCTTCCCCGCCTGATCTCAGGGAGAGCCACTTCAGGGGCCTAGCCAATGGGATGAGCCTGTTCAGAGCCTCTCTCCTGGGAAAGGTTAGGCCATGACTCTTTATAGTGTGACCTGTAAGGGCAGAGTTGGGCTGGGGCCTCCTGAGGTTCTCCAGGCAGACCCCACTGCCTCTCCCACCCTCCTCTGTCTCCTGTCCTCTCCTCCCTCCGCCACTCTCCTATGCCTCCCTCTGTCCTGCTGCTATTTCCTGAGCTCATGTTTCATCTCTCCAGTTCTCTCTCCATCTCTTCCCATGCCCCCTATTTTCTTTTTTTGGGGGGGACTGGGGATTGGACCCAGGGGGGCTTAACCACTGAGCCACATCCCCAGCCTTTTTTTTATTTTGAGACAGAGTCTCACTGAGTTGCATAGGGTCTTGCTAAGTTGCCGAGGCTGACTTTGAACTTGGCGATCTTCCTCCCTCAGCTCCAAGCTGCTGGGATTACAGGTGTGCTCCACCATGCCCAGCCCCTCCCTCTCTTTGCTTACCTTGAAAACAGTTCATTACAGTCATGAGGGTGACAGGCTGGGTGCTGTGACTGTAGCCACAGTGCCTGCCTCTCCCCACAGACCCCAGCCCAAGGGGCCGGGAGGGCTCTGCCTGACTTCCATTTCTCCAAAGCCAGGAGGAAACTGCTTTCTGCTGGGGCAGTACCTTTCTGGTGGGGATGCTCAGGCTATAAACACCCTTATCTCCATATAAATGGGCCATTTTCTGCCTGTTCAGAGAGGAAACTAAATCATGGAAGCCAATAAGAGCTGCCTAAATTACCTTGTCTCATGTTGAGAGAAGCGGCCAGTGTGGGGTGGTGGGGAAGGGAGGCTTGTGCCCTGGCAGCCTCTGGAGAGCTGACCTGCAGAGCCATGTCAGTTACAGGATTCACCACCCTGATAGGCGTGGTTCGTGGGACAGCAGTAAGCAGGACTTCAGGGCTGGAGCCTGGGTGGGTGCCAGTAGGGGCACTGTTTCCTGCCTGGGGCTTTTTCTGTGCACCTTGGTGTTTGACTCTGGGCATGGTGTCCTCTACCATGAGCTCCTGGGTTCCAGTGCCATTGTGCAAAACTGGTTATGGTCCTAGAGTCCACAGAAGCCTGGCTGTGCTCGAAGCAGAACCCGAGCTGCTTGGGAGAGGGTCTGGTTTTGCAGGAGGCCTCGCCTCACTGACCGCCTTTCATTAAGGGAAATTGGGATCCTTGACTCATGCTGACTCAGGGGTGGCCCCTCTGGCCAGGCTTTGGGGCTGAGCTATGAGGGACGTGGATGAGGGACAGGTGGGTGGACTGACTTGGCCAGTCCCTCTCAGGGTCACCCTTCTGCCTCTGATGCCCTCCCTGTCCTCCTGCCATTTCCAGGGGAGCAATGATGAGCTTTCAGAAAATGAGGAGGATCTGGAGGAGAAGTCGGAGAGCGAAGGTAGCGACTACTCTCCTAACAAAAAGAAGAAGAAGAAACTCAAGGACAAGAAGGAGAAGAAGGCCAAGCGGAAGAAGAAGGACGAGGACGAGGAGGACAATGATGATGGGTGCTTAAAGGTGACCGCCTTGGCTCAGCCACAGGGGCCCCAGTTCTTTGCCCTCTTCCCCGAGTCCATCACGGTTTTCCCGTGGATGTTGGACACGGCATATGAGAGGCAGGGTGGCCAGACGTCCTGGAGATGCATTTGGAATAGGGTAGGCAAGACCTGGGAGCTGGTGGAGGCAAGGCGCGTCCTGCTGGTGCGTTGGCTGCTCTGGGCAGTGGCTTGCTGCTTGCACCTGCTGCTGTTTCTGGGGAGAGTGACAGCATGAGCTCCGGTTGAGTGTCGGAGCCTTTGCTTGCAGTGGTTCAGGAAAATAAAAGGACAAATGGAGTTTCCTCTGTGAGCAATAGCTGGCCAGCCCCATTTAGGGTGGGAAGGGAACCTTGTTCCTGGCTTGCTCTGCAAGTCTGCCCGAGCGAGTGGGCATTCCCCAAGTCTCCTGCTGAACTTGGAGCAGAGCGGCTGCAGAGACGGGTCTGGCTCTGCTGGGGGGACGAGCGGCTTCCCCACCAACATGGGGAACGATGTGAAACAAGCCACGGCTTTAGGCTCAGCCTGACGCCCCTGGGACTCAGGCATCCTGGGGGGCTCAGGACCTCTGCTCTTGGTGGTGGCGGATGGCCTTGAGTTACCAGGAGGGCTCTGCTCCTCGAGTTCCCGCATAAGGGTAGATGCTCCCTGGATATTAGTGCAGCCGTTGTTGGGTGGAAGCTCTGGTGGGAATGACTGAGGCCGGGCACCCAGGGAGGAGCGGTTCTCGGGGGCGTCTGGACACTGAGCACTCTCATTAGTCCCTGGGTGTGTTGTGGGTCGTCTGCCCCTGGTGATAGCTGAGGGGCTGAGTTCTGACGTTAGAGTCCCTGACCGTCCTCCACTGCCTGGCTTCATGCCTGCCCTGCCCTCCTGGGGGCAGGCCGCAGGGATGGCTGGGGTGTCTGGAGGGGCAGGTTGGTCATGGGAAGGTGTCCCCCTGAGAACACCCTGCAGCTCTCTTGGAGCCAGGTTCCCAAGCCGCCCCATAGTGCTGCTCAGGCAGGCCTGGTCCTCGGCCCCTTGTCAGGGGCCAGGGAGAGCGCCTACCACCTGGAGAGCTTTCCACTGTGGAAGTAGAAAGCCCACTCCCCGGGTGTGGGAGCACAGGGGTGTGTGGAGTCAGGGCCCCAAGCCTGAGAGGCGAGGTTTCTGGGATGTGGGCCCTAGTGGTGGCTGTTTCAGGTACTCCTTTCTGCCTCCGTGGGGTCAGCTGAGCTCAGGCCATGGCTGAGGGTGGGTGCAGAGCAATTGAGGGCTCCTCAGCCCCATTCTGCAGGAGGGACAGTGAGACTTTGTCCAGGTGTCAAGCAAGACGCTCAGCGCTCCCGGTGGGACTAACTTAGGTCACACGACCACCCAACCAGGGACTGCTGCCTAGGAGTGTGTGCTGATTGACTTAAGGGGCCAGTGGCTGGGGCTGGGGCTGCGGCAGCTCAGAGGTACCTGGGGGAAGCGCGGCAGGGGGGAGGGAGGCAGGCTGGGCTGCGTGCTGGCAGCTGTTGGCACAGTGGACGTGTCCTTGTCCAGGCATCTGTGCTAACTTGCTCTTGCCCGTGAGGCAGGTGCTGCTGTTACCCACTTTACAGATGGGGAGACCAAGGCAGAGAGGGGCAGTAACATGTCCACCTGCCACTGCCAGTGCGAGTTGGATTAGAACCCGCTCAGGCCCACAGCCAGCACTCCCCGTCTAGTCACAGCTTGCATGGAGTCGCTTGGCCATCTGGTCCTCTGACCCCTGGAATGGGTCTCCAGAACTGGTTGGGTGCCTCTATGTGTCGCACACCTCCCTGGCCTCAGTGCCCCATCTAGAAAGTGAAGTGCTGCCTAAGGGACCCTCTCAGTTCTGCCCTGGACAGGTGGTGGACCCATGCCCTACCCTGGCCAGGACATACTTGTCCTCAGAACCTGACCTGTCCTTTCAGGGGCCAAATAGGACTGCACTGGGGGAATCTGGGCGTCCCAGTCCTCTCCATGCCTCACACAGCTCCTCAGCACTGATTCCTCCCCAGACCCATCTTGAGGCCACTGTGCTGTCCCGTGGCCTGTATTTCCCCGAGCACATTCCTCCCTGGAGTGAGTCCTGTCCCTCCTGCCCAGGGTCGTAAGGCTGCTGGGGAGCCCTCCTGCCAGAGGAGCCTGGCTTCCCCCAGCTTCATCTCTCACGGCTGCCTTCCCTTTTAAAAAGGGAAGCTCTGGGCACATGTGACCAGCGAGCCTGCACCTGAGACACCCCACCCCACCTGAGACACCCCACCCCGTCGGGCTGGCGGGGTGCCAAGGGAGTCCCAGTGGTAGGCAGGAATTGTAGACCTCTGTCCCCATGCCATGGCCTCCTAGGTGAGGGGCCCCACCTCTGACTCCACTCCTCTCCCCAGGAGCCCAAGTCCTCGGGACAGCTCATGGCCGAGTGGGGTCTGGATGACGTGGACTACCTGTTCTCAGAGGAGGACTACCACACGCTCACCAACTACAAGGCCTTCAGTCAATTCCTCCGGTGGGTTGGGGTCCAGGCTGCTGCAGCTGGGTGTCTGAGGGGTCTGCCCTCAGGACCTGTCCTTTTCTGGGGGTGGGGGGCACGCAGTCAGCCGGGATGGGAGCTGTCAGGCCAACCACTGACCTGCAGGGTGGCCGGGGAGGGGTCGGACCCCTTGGTTTGAATAGATGGTCAGGCCTTCCCTCGCTGGCCCTGCCCTGGGTCCTCAGGCCTCTTCAGTTGGGTGCAGCCTGCTGTCCTCTCGGATCTTGCAGGGTCTAGACACCAGTTGGAAACTCCCCAACTGCAGAGGGAACAGGCGTGCCTGGGTGACTCTTAGCTCTGTGCTCCCCTGCCCTCCTTCCTACCTGGTTTCTCTGGCCAGGAGTGTGGGGCCGCTGCTGCATGCGGCGGGGCTGCCCTTATCATCCTGGCCATTTCTCCCACCACAGGCCACTCATTGCCAAGAGGAACCCGAAGATCCCCATGTCCAAAATGATGACTGTCCTAGGTGCCAAGTGGCGGGAATTCAGTGCCAACAATCCCTTCAAGGGCAGCTCTGCAGCAGCAGCTGCGGCGGCCGTGGCTGCAGCCGTAGAGACCGTCACCATCGCCCCACCACTGGCCATCAGCCCCCAGCAGGTGCCCCTGCCAGTGCCCATCCGCAAGGCCAAGACCAAAGAGGGCAAGGGTAAGGCTGCTGGGCACCTGGACGCTCCTTATCAGGGACCTTGGGCTGACCCACCTTTTCTCAGCAGCCACGTGGCTGTGGAGCTTTGGTCCTGTCTGCAGGATTGATGGGACAGAGCTCTGGAGGTGGGGCCTGGCCACCCACCAGGCCCCCTCTACTTAGGGTGAGGGGAGGCCTGCAGTGCTCTGGGCTTCTGGGAGTTGGCAGACTCGAGTTTGAGGCGGCCAGGGTTAGACTGGCACCGCCTGTGGGCACAGTCCTTCTCCAGGCCCTCGGGGTAGCCTGAAGGACCATGTCCCTGCCTGCTCTGGCTTTAGTATCCAGGGAGTGCAGGAGTTGGGAGTAAGGGGTGGGTGTGTTCAGACTGGTTCTGAGGGCGCCCAGGAAGGAGGCCCAGGTCCAGTCTGACTCAGGGCTGGGGCTGTGGATGGGAACAGAGGGCAGCAGGACCCTGTGGACTTGAAGTGCCCCAGGGAGGGAGCGTCTGGGGGGGAGGTTTTTGGCTTCCTGGGATTTGGGGACATTGGTCTCCAGGGTGATCCCTGGTGAATCTCCAGCAACTCAGCAGTCCTGGATGCTGATTTGCTTTTTGAGGATATCTGGGGACCCTGTTTTTCAGCCCAAGGAGCATTGGTAGCTGGGTGAGGTGGTGTACTTCTGTAATCTCAGTGACTTGAGAGGCTGAGACAGGAGGATCACAAGTTTGAGGCCAGCCTCAGCAGGTTAGCAAGGTCCTCAGCACCTTAATGAGACTGTTTCAAAATTAAAATAAATAAAAAGGACTAGGGATAGAGCTCAGTGGTGAAGGACCCTGGGTTAAATCTCTGGTACCAAAAAAAAAAAAAAGCATTGATTTCTGGGATGATGCTGTGGTCTGTGCCTTGTGTCCCCCTGCCAGGTCTTGGAGGGGCCTGGTAGGCAAGTGACATGGGTCTGACCCTGCACCTTGTCCTGCCCCACCCTCGTCACCAGGACCTCAGGAGGGGCATCTGCCGTCTGCCCCGCCTACTTGCTTGTTTCCTCTGGGCTCCAGCTGCTGAGCTATTGATTCCTGAGCTGTCTCTTCACAGCTGGAAACGTTGAAATAGATTTCCTGTAGCACCACCCAGGGTGCAGCCGGGTTCCCAGGTCCTGTCCCCAAGTGTGGTGTGGCCAGAGGAGGGCCTTGCTGAGGACACCTGCGTGTGAACCCTGACACTGGACGCTTTTTCCCTGCTTATCCTGGGAGTGGGTCGGGGTGCTGGGGGGTCATCACTCCCTAGGTGGCTAATTGCCCTGTGGCTCGCTCTACACACACAACTTCGGCCTGTTGGCCTTTCCCACAGAGGACTGGCAGTGGGGGGCAGCTGTGGGTGGTGCTGCCCTGCCTTGCGGGGGGAGGCCAGCAGCCTGGGAAAGGGCTTTTGGGTTCAGGACGTTACTCTTGGGGCCAAAGCATGGACCACAGGCGGATGTGCCTTTGGTGGCTCTGCTGAGGGGCAAGGGGCTTCCTTGGGGGCAGCTCCTTTCTGGGGGTGGGGACAGTGTAGGGGCAGGTGCTCAAGGCAGAGGGCCAGCACGGTTGGCCTGGCACAAGATGTGGGTCAGGTCGGCCTCTGGCTTTTCTTTTCCTTTCCTTGCTGTGTGACCCAAGCAGGGACTCCCTCTGTCTCCACCCTCGTGCCTCATCTGGAAAGGGCGATGGTAAAAGCCACCTGTTCCCCTTGGGTCACTGCATGAAGAGGCAGTTGGTCATCATGACCCTTGTTCTCAGGGCCTGGAGTGAGGAAGAAGATCAAAGGCTCCAAAGATGGGAAGAAGAAGGGCAAGGGGAAGAAAGTGGCTGGGCTCAAGTTCCGCTTTGGAGGCATCAGTGGCAAGAGGAAGAAGGGCTCTTCGGTGAGTGTGTGGGCATGTGTGCATGTGGGCACACGTGCCTGGGTGTGTGCATGTGTGTGTGTGCATGTGTTTGCACATGAATATGCGTGTGTGCATTCGTTCTGGGGAGGGCCTGGGTGACGGGACAGTGGGCTTTCCTTCCATTCTCCTATGCCAGCTGGGGGGCTCCCCTCCCCCCCTCCCCTCCCCTCCATTCTACTGCATGCCTGCTGGGCTTTCCCTGTGAGTCTGGGGGGTGGATAGGCTACATCTTTCCAGGCCCCTTTAGCTTGGGCTCTGGGCAGGAACTGTCCCCAGCCCACACTCTCTGGCTCCTGCTGCCCACGACTGGACTCCATCCAGGCAGCAGGGTGCACTGGGAGGGTGGTGCCCAGTGGGGTGGCCTGTTAGGACCAGGTTGGCCTGAGCCCAGGTTATCCCTCCACCCCCAGGGCCAGCTCTGACCCCATGTTCAGAGCTAGGCCAGTGTCTCAGCCTTGCCCACTCCCTTCTCTGTGTGTGGGGCTTTCTCCCTGCCACCTCAGCCCTGCAAGGGGAAGGAAGTTGGAAGCTCTGTCCCTTGGTGGGCAGGAGTGCCACATCTTGAGTGTGGCTGCTCTGAAGGGAAGAGAGCGGAAGGGATGGCCCACTCCAGACCTGGTGGTCCAGGTCAGCTTAGCACACACTTGAGGAGCACCTGCTGGGTGAGGGCCCTGTGCCCAGCCACGTGGGCCCTACTCCTAAGGTGCGCTCAGCCCAGCAAGTACTTCTAGGGAGGAAGCCAATGGTGAGCCGTGCAGATGGGCCAGGCCAGCCCTGGCATGGCACTGGCCTGTGGGTCCAGTCAAGGAGAGACTCCTTGGGTGGGAGTTCCTTGGGTCTGCCCCTTGAAGGAAGTTGGCTGGATGGAGGGTGGGGCCTGGGCAGTGGTATGGAGGTGGGAGTGCCTGGGGACTAGAGAGCAGAGCTTGGTGGGTGGGGAGACATCAGGCTTGGCCAGTGGGCTGGGCTGTGGCGTGAGGTTTCTGAACCCCTGGGAGCACTGTCTCCAAAGCTGCCTCCAGCCCTGCATTGCCCCACACCACCCATCCAGGCCAGCAAAGCCTTGGATGAGCCCGGGCACAGGCCTGGCTCAGAGACCTCTCCCCTTCCTCTGCAGAGTGAGGAAGATGAGCGGGAGGAGTCGGACTTGGACAGTGCCAGCATCCACAGCTCCTCCGTGCGCTCGGAGTGCTCCGCAGCCCTGGGCAAGAAGAGCAAGAGGAGGCGCAAGAAGAGGAGGAGTGAGTAGGGCTTCCTGTGGCAGGGCTGGCAGGCCTTCCTGGTGGATGAGCGGAGGTTGCAGAGCCTCCCTCGGGAAGCAGGGCAGCGCCGCCTCAGGCTCTTGGCCAGGCTCTGTTCTTCCTCTGCTGCCCTGGTCTCTACGGTCACCAGAGAGGGTGTCCTGAGGAAGAAATAGGACCCTGGGTGTGAGCCTCCAGGGCGTCTGCACCAGCAGGGTGGGACTGGAAGCTCACCCACCATCTACCCTGCCACCCGCCTCTTTCCACACCGCCCACACCCATTTATCCCCTCGCCCCCTAGTTTCCTCCCTGTGGCACCTTCCTCCCCCCTTTTATCCATCCATTTTTCTCTGTTCTTTTTCTGCTCCTCCATCCACCTTTCCCTCCTTTTCCTTATATCGTCCTCCATCCATGTCTTCACTTTTTCTACCTAAGCTGTCCCCAACATCTGTTCATCCCATAGGTCCACCCACCCACTCACCCATCCATCCATCCCCTCCACCCCCATCCACCCATTCACCCCGTCCTATCCACACACTCACCAATCCACCCACCCACCACCCAACATCTATTAAGCACCTACTGTATACCTGTCAGGCAAGGGTGGTGGAGATGGTTGTGCATCACTAGTAGGACAAGACCCTCCACCGCTGCCTCTTCCCCCTCCCCAGTTGACGATGGTGATGGCTATGAGACAGACCACCAGGACTACTGCGAGGTGTGCCAGCAGGGAGGGGAGATCATCCTGTGTGACACCTGTCCGCGGGCCTACCACCTCGTCTGCCTCGACCCAGAGCTGGAGAAGGCTCCCGAGGGCAAGTGGAGCTGCCCGCACTGTGTAAGCCCCGAGGCCCGCTCCGGGAGGGCAGGGATGACACCTGGCTCCTGGGACCCCGCGCCATCACCTGGTGGCAGTGTGCGGAAGGGCTTGTGGGAGGGTGAGTCGGACCTGGGCGTCGGGGGACCCGGCCCAAGGTGCCTCCACCTGGACGCCCCTCCAGGAGAAGGAGGGGATCCAGTGGGAGCCGAAGGATGACGACGACGAAGAGGAGGAGGGCGGCTGTGAGGAGGAGGAGGACGACCACATGGAGTTCTGCCGAGTGTGCAAGGACGGCGGCGAGCTGCTCTGCTGCGACGCCTGTCCCTCCTCCTACCACCTGCACTGCCTCAACCCGCCGCTGCCCGAGATCCCAAACGGTGAATGGCTCTGCCCGCGCTGTACTGTGAGTGTTACGCCGCCCCGCCCCGCCCCGCCCCGCCCCGCCCCGCCCCGCAGGCCCCGGCCCCGCCTCTGACCCGCCCTCCCGCTCGAGGCCCCGCCCCCGGGCCCGGCGGCTCCCCAGGGCTTGCTTTGCAGCGGCTGCTTGGCTAGGTTTGCCCTGTCCCAGTGTTTGGCACAGAGCTCGCTCCTTTAGCCTTACTGAGCGCTAGACAGGCTTTTGTTCTTCCCGTTTTTAGATGAGAAAATTGAGGCTCAGAGAAGGAAGTAGAGTGAGTTGCTTAGGGTCAGCCACACAGCGGCAGCACCCTGCACGCAGACCCAGGTCTCTAGGGCCACCCTGGACCTGGCTCTGTCCCAAGACTGGGGTAGTGGGAGGCTTGAACTTCAGTTTCTGCAGGGAGGTGGGAGTGCTTCCCCACTCCCATTCCTCGTCCCCCAGTAACTGTAGGCGTCTGAAGGCTTTATGCTCTGAGTTGGCCCCACTCCCTTGCCACCCCAAGTGATGGACTCCCCTGCCCTCTGGTCGTGGCCTGTGCTGTGGCTAGCCCTAGCCGTGTGCACCTGGGCTGCGTTGTGTGTGTCGTGCCTGTGCACAGCGTGTGTCTCTGTTGCATGGGGGCCTAGGGAGGCCTGTTTGACAAGTGCAGCCTTCTTAGCTTTTCTGTAAAACCCCCTGTGATGGGGGTGGCAGGAGCTTAGTTGTGCCCAGGTCCTTCCCTGTAGGGTAGGGATGGAGGTGGGGCAGGGTAGGGGCCCAGAGCCAGCGGAGGAGACTGGCTCTGCCTGACCTCCCCATCCATCTTCTTCCTCTGCTCTTTGCTCTCACTGAGGCCAAAGCCAGGCTGACTCTGGGGCATACAGTGTATTCCTTCGTGTGTGGTTTGACACCACAGTAGTCCTAGAGGTGGAGGAAGGTGAGGCCCTATTTTGAAGATGAGAAAGCAGACTTGGCTGTGCCTAACCCCAGGTGGCTTGTACAAAGACACATGGACAGGTGGTGGCAGAGGTGGGACCTGTCCTGTCCAGCAGAGCCATCTCCTGCCATGCACAATCTGTGCTCCAGTCCAGCCGTGGCTCAGAACTGCCTCCTGCCAGGGCCAGGGCTGCTCAGAGCCATCTCAGGGCAGCGTGCTCAGTACACAGGTGGGATACTGCCTATCTCACCTCTGCCAGCCAGCCACTCCCTGGAGCCCTGGCTTCCGTCAGGGCCTCAGTGTGTTCCTGGGTTGATGGAGACTGGGTTTCTGACCAGCCAGCTCAGATGCACAGTGTTTAGATGGATGCAGCCCCACTTGGGGCGAGGCAGGGGACAGAGCTGCATTGTCCTTCAGTGCCAGGCAGGAGTTGTGCCCCATGGGTGGGTGTTTGTGGTCAGGATATGATGTGGCATGTTCTCAGGGGGGTTTAACCAGGGGATGGGCAGTGGGAGGACCCACAGATGAGGGAACTCTCAGTCCTGGGCTCTGTTCCCTGCCCTGCTGTCCCTTGTTCAGGGGGCCTTGTTTTCTCCATCTGTCCTGTGTGTATGACCATCTCCCCCCCCCCCCCCCCCCCGGCTCCAGTTTGCCAGGTGTGAGGAAGCTCACTGTCAAGTGCACAGGCCCACGTGTTGGGCCATCTCCTGCATGCACAGCATGCGCTAGCTCCTGTGGACAGGGTGGGGGCCGTGAAGTCACTGTGCTACTCCTCTGACTTGGGGACTGTGCATCTGGTTGGAGGGAGCCTGTGTGACAGCCTGCTGTCGTGGGAGCCCTGAGGGGCAGCCCTGTGCTTAAGCCCTGAACTTGGGGACCCTCCTGTGTCCACAGTGTCCCCCGCTGAAGGGCAAAGTCCAGCGGATCCTACACTGGAGGTGGACAGAGCCCCCAGCTCCCTTCATGGTGGGGCTGCCAGGACCGGATGTGGAGCCGGGAATGCCCCCACCCAAGCCCCTGGAGGGGATCCCAGAGAGAGAGTTCTTTGTCAAGTGGGCCGGGCTCTCCTACTGGCACTGCTCCTGGGTGAAGGAGCTACAGGTGAGGCGCCTAGCGGGTGTGGCTGTGCTGGGCGTGGCCTGGTGTGAGCCTCTGGGCCCACCTGGATCGTAGGAAGGGACTGACACACAGTGCCCACCACGCTGAGGGAAGGGCATTGCTGGGAGTGGGGCCGCTGAGGGCGAGGAGGAGTCCTGCCTGGGACAGGGCTGGGTCTGGGGGAGCTGGGGTGAGGGACACAGGGACACAGCCCATCTTCCTCTGGTAACTTCTGTGCTCTGCGAGCAGCTGGAGCTATACCACACGGTGATGTATCGCAACTACCAAAGAAAGAATGACATGGATGAGCCGCCGCCCTTTGACTATGGCTCCGGTGACGAGGATGGCAAGAGCGAGAAGAGGAAGAACAAGGACCCTCTGTACGCCAAGATGGAGGAGCGCTTCTACCGCTACGGCATCAAGCCCGAATGGATGATGGTCCATCGCATCCTGAACCACAGGTGTGTGCCCTGGGCGGGGACAGCCCTGAGCCTCCCAAGGTGGACACCTGTGGTCCATTCATTCTGTAAAGTGGGCACAGGGCTGGGAACCTGGGCCCTTTGGGGCTGCTGTTCAGAGCGGTGTGCGGGTGCAGTGGGGCAGGAGGAAGAGGCCCTCCATCCCGCTGCTGGCGATCCGACTGTCCAGCTAGAGAGGCTCTCCACCCAGGACACACTCGGACACTCCTGTGGAGGCCAGTGGCAAAGTCATATGGAGAGAAAAGGAACTTGATGACCAGCCTGTGAGATTTGCACAGAGTGGAAATGGACGGGGGAGCCCTTGCACCCCCGGGTTCCTGCTAAGTCAGCTGGATGCCTACAGGAGGGTTTTGAGGACCAAATAGTCCAGGGTGCGGGGCTCGGCGTTCTCCACGGGTATCACACAGCTGACTCGGGGGGTGTGGCTAGGTTAAGCCAGTTTCCCAAAGCCACACAACAGGCGGCACATCTGGAGGGAAGCCCCTTTCCGAGGTAGGACTACTCCCTTGACCTCTGTGCCAACCTCCAGGGCCCCTGTGGCAGCTTAGCTGAGCAGTCTGGGAATTCTGCAGGTGACTTAGTGACCGTAGCCTGCAGGAGGCCAGGACGAGGCTGCTGAGGGTTCCGAGAGCAGTTGGCTGTCACATGGTGGGCAGAGGCAGCACCTGCCAGTTCCCCAGCTCAGCTGCTAGAACACAGGTGGTGACCACCAGGGGGCCTGGGAGGGGGACCACGGCGGCAGCTTGGAACTCCACACCCCGACCTGTGCCCTGACTTCGTGGCTCTGCCCTGAGGCTCAGGATCCCGTGCTGCTCCTGCCCTGCCTGCCTTGGCTAGTGTCGTGTTAGACAGTGGCTGGGTGTGCCGGATGCTCCAGTGTCCACCCCGGCTCCCCATTTTCTGGGTCTATTGGCTGTGAGCGCCCTGTGCCTGTCCCTTTCTTGTGGCGTGACTGCTGTCGGGCTGAAGGAGCTCGCCCAGGCCCTAATGGGGCGGCCTTCAGGGAGGAGAGGTGTGGAACTTGGAAAGGCTGCCACCCTCTTACTGTGAAGTGCCCCCTGCCCATCCCCAGACCTCGCTGAGAGTGGCCCTTACCAAGGGTCAGTACCTAGGGAAGCTTGAGCCACACGGCTTCTACCTTTGTTAAATTACGTTCTTTTTTGTTTGTTTGTTTGTTTGTTTTTGCGGTGCTGGGGATCGAACCCAGGGCCTTGTGCTTGTGAGGCAGGGACTCTACCCACTGAGCTATATCCTCAACCCCTAAATTACATTCTTTTTTTTTTTTTTTTTTTATACTAGGGATTGAACTCAGGGACACTCGGCCACTGAGCCACATCCCCAGCCCTATTTTATATTTTATTTAGAGACAGGGTCTCACTGAGTTGCTTAGGGCCTCCCTAAGTTGCTGAGGCTGGCTTTGAACTCGCCATCCTCCTGCCTCAGCCTCCCAGGTGCTGGGATCACAGGCGTGCGCCACCGCGCCCGGCTCTTAAATTTCATTCTTTTTCAAAATGTTTTTATAGTTGTAGATGGACAGAAAGCCTTTATTTTATACATTTGTTTTTATGTGGTGCTGAGGATTGAACGCAGGGCCTCATACATGCTCTGCACTCAGCCCAGCCCCTAAATTACACGTTGAAAGCAGTTTTTCTCAGGTGCTTCCATGGTGGAACAGGTAACTCCCCTGGACTTCTTCCCTAGAGTCGAATTAACAACCAATTATTTACCGGAAAAAAAAAAAAATCCACTGGTTTCCATGGTGACCAGGGATTAGCCTTGCTTCTAGATGGTGCCCAAGCCAGTTACAACCTCTGCTCCCCAACCTGTTGGCTTGGCCACTGCCCTTTAGGGGTGCTTGGCTCCCCAGCCCAGCTGTGTTCCCACTCGGGTGGGTGGGAGTTCCTGAGGGTCCTCCTGTTGGCCAGAATCAAGCTGGGCCTGCACATCAGGTCCAGTGCCTCTGGGGCTCCTTGGAAGGGGCCATTGCACCTGTGGGAATTGCATCTTTGCCTGCTTTGTAGAGAAAGGCCCCTCACCTGGGTGGACCCTGCTTGAGGCCTTTGGATTTTATTTTTATTTTTATTTTTGTACCAGGTGTTGAACCCAGGAGCACTTAACCACTGAGCCACGTCCCCAGCTCTTTTTGTATTTTATTTAGAGACAGAGTCTCACTGAGTTGCTCAGGACCTTCCTAAATTGCTGAGGCTGGATTTGAACTTGTGATCCTCCTGCCTCAGGCTCCCAAGCTGCTGGGATCACAGGCGTGCGCCACTGTGCCTGGGGAGTCCTTCGGATTTTTAAAGTTAGAAAACAAAGACTAAGACAGGGGAGAGAACTTTCTAGTACAGAAATTCAGAATTCCTGTGTCCAGCCTGGGAGTCACCCCTGCAGCAGAGGCTTGGAAGGATTCTGGATGCTGGCTCCTGACTCCTCAGTGTCTCTCTCTGCCATTCAGTCACTTCTCAGAGATTCCTCTCCCCCTGTGTGTCCTTGGGCAAGCTGCTATACCTCTCCGGAGCCACCAGCTTGGCACCCTCCTCCTGGGTGGGCCCATAATCCCAAGGGACAGCTGGCATGAGTAGCTGTGAGGCACCCTGTATCATCAGAGCCACCCCGAGGCCGCTGCCTGGCGTGGCTGCCCTGCCCCCACCATCTCTTTACTGTGTTACAGCTTCGATAAAAAGGGGGACGTCCACTACCTGATCAAGTGGAAGGACCTGCCCTACGACCAGTGCACCTGGGAGATCGACGACATCGACATCCCCTACTATGACAACCTGAAGCAGGCCTACTGGGGCCACAGGTGGGCCACGGGATCCAGCCACGAGGAGGGGTCACTGGGTCCCCCTCCTGACCTGAGCTCAGCTCACTAGCACCCATGTTCTTCCCCAGGGAGCTGATGCTCGGGGAGGACGCCAGGCTGCCCAAGCGGCTGGTCAAGAAGGGCAAGAAGCTGAAGGATGATAAGCAGGAGAAGCCGCCAGACACGCCCATTGTGGACGTGAGTTGAGGGAGCTGGGGGAGCAGGGTAGGATGGCCAGGGCTCCCTGGCTGCGGACAAGGGGCCTGGACAGTGCATCTAGCAGAGCTCCCTGGGGTGTCTAACTGTGCCTGGCCCTTGGGTGGCACTGGGGTGTTTTTTTGTGTGTGTGTGGTTTTTTTTTTTTTTTTTTTTTTGTGGTGCTGGGGATTTTGAACCCAGGGCCTTGTGCTTGCAAGGCAGGCACTCTACCAACTGAGCTATATTCCCAGTCCACTGGGGTGTTAAAGAACCCTGGGCCCTGTCCCAGAAGCGCATCATCTCCCAGGGCCTGGGCAGGGACACACAGCAGGGTGTCAGCTACTGGGGAAAGGGAATGGGGCTAGTCCCTCAGGAGAACTTTGTTATCAGAGAGGCACCTGGAGCTGTGGCACAAAGGGCCTGGGTGATGTTCTGGCTCAAGTGGAGATGGTGGTTCCGGCAGGCATTAGGGGGCCCCAGATGCACGTTCATGCCATCACTCACCCAGCATCCGGGGCACTGTGTGGGGCTTGGAGGAAGCAGGGAACAGGACCCACGTGGTCATGACAACCTGGGTCAAGGGCAGAGAACACACCAATCAGATTTCCCTGATGGGAGAAGAACAGGGCTAGCAGGGAGGACCTTGTGGAAGCACCTAAGCCAGGCCGGGTTTTGGGCCTTCTCGCTGAGACCCAAAGAAGGATCGGAAGGCAGGGAGTGGGAAGGCAGGGAGGAGCAGGGAGTCCCGGGCAGAAGAGACTGCACATGCAGAGGCCTGGAGGACGGACTCGGGTGCCCAGGATTCAGTGTCTGCACTGCTGCCTTCCCTACAGCCCACGGTCAAGTTCGACAAGCAGCCCTGGTACATCGACTCCACAGGTGGCACGCTGCACCCCTACCAGCTGGAGGGCCTCAACTGGCTGCGCTTCTCCTGGGCACAGGGCACCGACACCATCCTGGCCGACGAGATGGGTCTGGGCAAGACAGTGCAGACCATCGTGTTCCTCTACTCCCTGTACAAAGAGGTGGGTGCACGGGCGGGTGGGCGGGCAGGGGCTGGCGCCAGCTCTGGGCAGACAGGCTCACCGCCTCAGTCTCTCTTGGCAGGGCCACTCCAAGGGGCCCTACCTGGTCAGCGCGCCCCTGTCCACCATCATCAACTGGGAACGCGAGTTCGAGATGTGGGCGCCCGACTTCTACGTGGTCACCTACACAGGGGACAAGGAGAGCCGCTCCGTGATCCGAGAGAACGAGTTTTCCTTCGAGGATAATGCCATTCGGAGCGGGAAGAAAGTGTTTCGCATGAAGGTGAGCGCCCTCGTCCTGGGAGGTGCCTGGGGGCCTTCCCTGCCCCCTGAGGTGAGGCGCAGACTGGCACAGGGCTCTGCAGAGGTGACGTCACAGGCTGGGGACTTACTGGAACCTGTTCTCTCTCTCTGGCGCCAGCATCTTGAACAGAGGTGCTGGGAGGGCCGAGCCTCCTGCAGATTCTGGGGGAGGGCCAGCCTTGCTGCTGCTTCCTGCTTCTGGTGGCGTTCCCTGGCCCAGGGCTGCATCCTCGTCTTGCTGTGGTCCCCTGGTCTTCTCCCTCTGTGTCTGATTTCTGTGTTCTCAGACAGACACCACTTAGAGTGGACTCAGAGCGACCCTAATCCAGCATGACCTCAACTAACTCTGCAAAGACCCTGTTTGCAAGAAAGCTTCTAGGTGGACATGAGTTTAGGGGAGACATTGTTCCACCCAGTATACCATCTGTGTGCCTCTGGAAAGTCACTGGGTCTCTCTGTGCCTGAGTTTCCTCAGCCAAAGGGGCTCACAGACCCACTTTACAGAGCTGTTGGGAGGGTCGTGGTTAGGAAAAGCTGGGCAGGGCCCCCTGACTTCACTGCCCTGCTAATCCCCAGGAGGTCTTGTCTCAGGGCAGGCGCTGATCCAACAACGCCCGGGAGCAGGGGCCGAGATTCTGCATTTGATTTATTAGGACTTTTATTTAATTGTTTATTTTGCAGTGCTGGGTATTGAACCCAGGGCTTTGCACTTGCTAGGCAAGTGCTCTATCGCTGAGCTAAATCCCCATCCAGATTCTGCATTTGAAACAAAGTCACAGCTGAACCGGACATATGGACACTTGGTGCCATGGCCACACTTTGATTAGAAGTTGGTGCATCAGCAGACACCTGCTAACGTTAGCGTTCGTGTTAGCTGCTGTGCTGGGGCCGGCGGTGTCTCCCAGACCCTCCGGAATATGTTGCCTTGGCTTCGTTGATCATCTCTGAGCAGCTGTGGTTCCTAGGAGAGGCTTGGAAACTGCTGAAGAAACAAATGGATCAGCGATCCCCTGGAGGCTTTTTAGACAGATGGGCCAGGGAGTCACAAAAAGAATTCCTGTGTTAGTTCACATTGGGGTCTTGCTATGTCTTGGCAATTCACAGACTTCCCTCCCCTATGTATTTTTTCTTCTCTTTTCTTTTTATGGTACCAGGGGTTGAACAGAGACGCTTAACCATGAGCCACATCCCTGGCCTGTTCTATTTTTTTTTTTTTTCTTTTGAGACAGGTTCTCAATAAGTTGCTTAGGATCTCACTAAGTTGCTAACGCTGGCCTTGAACTTGTGATCCTTCTGCCTCAGCCTCCTGAGCTGCTGGCATTGTAGGCATGGCCACTGCCCCCAGCTCCTCCCTATTTCTTTTAAAAAATTGTACTAAAATGCACATAAATTTTACCATTCTAACCACTTAAGAATATGTAGTTCAGGAGTGTTAAGGACGTGCACATCATCATGCAACCAATCTGCAAAGCCCTTTTCATCTGGCAGAATGGAAGCTGTCTCCATCCATTAAACACTTCCAATCCCACACCTGCCAGCCCCTGGCCACCACCTCCTACTTTTTTTTTTTTTGGTCCTGGGGATTGAGCCCAGGGGCACTCTACCACTGAGCTACATCCCCAGCCCAAGACTCCTTTACTTTCTTTTTTTTTTTGGAACCAGGGATTGAACTCAGGGACACTCGGCCACTGAGCCACATCCCCAGCCCTATTTTGTATTTTATTTAGAGACAGGGTCTCACTGAGTTGCTTAGGGCCTCGCTAAGTTGCTGAGGCTGGCTTTGAACTCTCGATCCTCCTGCCTCAGCCTCCCAAGTGCTGGGATTACAGGCATGCGCCACCGCACCTGGCCACCTCCTACCTTTTGTGTCTGTGAATCTGACTCCTCCAGTAACGTTGGGTCAGTGGAATCGGACAGCGTCACTCCCTTGGCAGAAGGCCTGTAGTTCATCCACACGGAGGCCTGGGTCAGAAAGGCCATCTGTTTTGAGGCTGAGCATCTTCCTCCGTGTGGATGGACACTTGGGCTGCTTCTCCCTCTGGCTGTCATGACTAGTGCTGAGGAAGTTGGCTGTGCCCCTCTCTTCGGGTCTCTAGCTTCGCCTTCTTTAGGAGTGCACCCAGGGCTGGGTTGCAGGACCACGGGGTCATTCTGCCTTTGACTTTGTGAGGGATTGAATCAGCCCTTCAGATCCTCATGGCGGTCCTCACTGACCCAGTGAGGAGACTGGGGCTGTGGCTGTGAATAAGCTTGAAACGCTCAAGAGGCTGGGGCTGGCACACAGCCTCTGACAAGCTCTCCCTCTTCCCCTCTCTGGTCCCCTCATGTGGGGACTTGTCACTGGGAGAGGCAGGTGTGGACTGGCCAGGACGGACTGCATTATTTGTGGGGCCTAGTGCAGAGTGAAACTGCAGGGCCCTTTGTTTAAACACTGCCCTCTTTGGAGTCCTGTCCTCTGGGCCTCAGCTGACTCCCTCTGCCTCCCCTCCTGTCCCGGCTAGCCAGGCTCCTGAGCTCCAGGTTCCTATTCTTCTTGACTCTGCCTCCCAGAATGGTCTGCTCAGCCCCCAGCTGCCTCCTTCCCAGTGTCCCTCTTTCCTGCAGAAAGAAGTGCAGATCAAGTTCCACGTCCTGCTCACCTCCTATGAGCTCATCACCATCGACCAGGCCATCCTGGGCTCCATTGAGTGGGCCTGCCTCGTGGTGGACGAGGCCCACCGGCTCAAGAACAACCAGTCCAAGGTAGGCAGTGCTGGCCATGGGAGCCGCTCCAGATTGGGACCACCTGTGCCCCAGGTGACTGCTCTGCTGCTTCCCGCAGTTCTTTAGGGTCTTGAACAGCTACAAGATTGATTACAAGCTGCTGCTGACGGGGACGCCCCTTCAGAACAACCTGGAGGAACTCTTCCATCTCCTCAACTTCCTGACTCCAGAGAGGTTCAAGTGCGTCCCCTGCGTCTGGCAGGTGGGGCGGTGGGGCTTGGGGCCCGGTGAAGTCGGTGAAGTCGTGTAGTGAAGTGGGAGTGAGCAGAGCTTGCCTCAGATGCCCCGGTGCAGGAGAGGGCGTGGCCCAGGTGAATCCCGGCTGCTGCTAATTCTGTGATCTCCCTCGGTTGGCTTGGCCGCAGAACCTGGGGAACCTCTTGGCCTCAGTACCTTGTTTGTCACCTGGCTGATGATCCTGGAGAGTTCCTCCAGGATGCCTTCAAGGGTGGGAAGAGCTGCGTGGCAGAGAGAGAGGGCTGTGGCGTGTGGGGTGACAGGCTTCGGCAGAGACTGACAGCTACTTGGGGCACTGCCTGGACTTCCTGTCCTTCCAACTGCCAGCCTGTGCTGATGGAGCCCCCCTGCACCTGTCCCCCATCCCCTAATCCTGATTCCCTCTGCAGAGGCCCTGGGCCTCTGCTGCTGGCTCTCATCCCAGTCTGTGTTGCAGCAACCTGGAGGGTTTCCTGGAGGAGTTTGCTGACATCTCCAAGGAGGACCAGATCAAGAAGCTGCATGACCTGCTGGGGCCGCACATGCTCCGGCGACTCAAGGCTGACGTCTTCAAGAACATGCCAGCCAAGACGGAGCTGATCGTCCGTGTGGAGCTGAGTCAGATGCAGAAGTGAGTGGCCAGGCTCAGTCACCTTGGAGTTGCCTGCCTCTGTTCCCTGCCCTGAGTCCTCTTCCCCTGCCCGAAGGCCCCAAGCTGGCCTTCCCAGACCCCTTCCTGTGTGGCGGGAGGCCTGGGGTCATGTTCACCTACCCTTCCTTCTTGGGCCTCTTCTCAGATGGGGAGTCTAGGGCTACCCGAGTTCTAGCTGTCCCCAGTCATTTACCGGGCGATCCCCGCCTGGTGGCTCCACCTCTGGGGCTCCATGGGGTCTCTGCAAATGCCGCCTGGCCCCAGCCTCCCTGAAGGTGGAGTAGCCCTGGGAGGCTGGAGGCCAGGTGCACACGGGACCCTGCCTCTGCCACCACAGGAAGTACTACAAGTTCATCCTCACACGGAACTTCGAGGCGCTGAACTCCAAGGGGGGCGGGAACCAGGTGTCCCTGCTCAACATCATGATGGACCTGAAGAAGTGCTGCAACCACCCCTACCTCTTCCCCGTGGCCGCCGTGGTAGGTGCCTGTGGCCGGGCACTCAGGCCCTTGGCCCCCCTCCCCCGCACCATCCTCCCCAAGAACGAGGACCTGGAGGTGACATGGGTCCCCATCATGCCAGAAATGTCTGAAACCTGCCTTTGTCCACTGCTTGGCCAGGTCTTCTCCTTCCCTCTGGCCTTCCCTGTGATCCACAGAGTAAGGGGGCCATTGAGTCACCCCAAATACCCCTCCATTCCTAGTGCCAGGACTCCAGGGCGGGATTTGAGGGCTGGCCTGGCTGTCCCCAGTGCCTAAGGGAGTTTGCCATCAGTTCCCAGGGGAGTCCCAGCAGCTGTGGCGCCACACACCCCAGTCCCAGCACTGCTGTCGGGAAGGCTCCTCTCTGAGCCTCAGCATCTTCCTCTGTAAAACAGGGACAGTAGCAGCATTTTCCCTGGAGGGGTCTGGGGAAGGTCAGAGGAGGGTGTGCCTGTGGAGTGGCCTTGCTGAGAGCTTGGTGCCTGGAGACCTCAGTGAATGGCAGCCATCACACCCCAGTGTCACTGCCTAGTGATTCAGGTTCTAGTTTGAGCCCTGTGCAGTTCTTCCTCCTTGTCCAACTCTGCAGAGATGAACAGGGATGTCTGTTCTGGGTTGTCCCAGTCTTGGGTAACCCAGGATCCTTTTTTTTTATTTGTGGTGCTGGGGATTGAACCCAGGGCTGTGTGCATGCTATATCCCCAGCCCTGGATCCATGTTGTGAGACTCATGTGGCAGAATGTTTTGCTGAGACTTAACCTTCTGATTCACCTGCCTGGCTGGGGTCAGAGGGTTGCTTTGCTGGATGTTCCCAGTGAACCTGGGAACAAGGCCGAGCTCCTGCTGGGAAGGCTGGCTTGGCTTCACCATCTCTTGGCTTGACGTGTCAGATCTCAGGTCTCAGATGCCAAGTAGGGAGCAAGACGTTGGATAGGGCTGGCAGGATTATGCCCCGCCTAGGAACATGGTACCTGGACCCAGTGCCCATGTGGCCCTCAGCCCATCCCATGCTGTTGAGGCTCCTCTGGTTTGGGCTTTGTGCTCAGCAGGACAGACAGGGAGCTGGCCCATGGCTGGACCCTTCTCTGTCCCCTGCAGCAGCTTTGGTGCCAAGCCAGAGAGGGAAGCTCAGCACGGCCCACTTCTGCTGTGTCCACAGGAGGCCCCTGTCTTGCCCAATGGCTCCTATGATGGCAGCTCGCTGGTGAAGTCTTCAGGGAAGCTCATGCTGCTGCAGAAGATGCTCAAGAAGTTGCGTGATGAAGGGCACCGCGTGCTGATCTTCTCTCAGGTGGGCCACCCAGGAGCCCCAGCTGACACCCTGCAGAGAGCACCCTGCCTGGATGGCTGAGGGCTTGCCTGGCCTGTGCCCTCAGGCACTGATGCCATTCCATGTGGTCAGGTGTCGAGGATCACTCCCCTGTGCCCTGGCATGAAGCAGCCGAGTGGCTGGCTGAGGGCAAAGTTCAAGGAGCTCAGGGCACGTCTGCTGCAGAGATCAGCACCTCCCCCCCTCCCCCCTGCCCTGTGTGCCCAGGCTGGTATGATAGTCACTCCTCCTCTGCTCTGCCCTCACCCCTGCAGCAAGGCCTGCCATTTGTGGGGGGGCTGGGATTGTTTGGGAGAACTGCCACAATGGGGGCAGCTCCAGGAGCCCCTCTCTCCAGCTTGATCCTGAGGGTCACTGGCAGTGCTCCCTTTGGCACAGTCAGAGAGGCAGGGCCGTCCAGCCTCAAAGGTTTGTCACCTGTTCCTCCATTCCTTCATCTGGGTCCATCATATATCAGGCTCTGTACCAGGCCCAAAGGTATAGAGAAAAGGGATCTGGTTCCTCCTCTCAGTCTGCTTGGTTTAGAGAGGAAGAGCGTATGAGACAGTTGCCCGAGTCTAGTCAGCTCTGTGTTGGAGGCCATAGTGATGGGCCTGCAGGATCGTAAGGTTAAAATGCTCCCCGGGAGGTCAGACCGAGCCAGGCCACCGCTCACAACCAGAATGTGGAATCCAGCTCCTCTTCTGCACTGAAGTCAAGCAAGAACAACTGATGGTGTTTGCAGCCCCTGGTCACGCCCCAGGTGGGCAGCAGGCTGGGGTCCCAAGGAAGCAGCCTGGAGTTGAACCAGGCAGCCACTGGAAGATGGATCCACAGTTCCCCCAACACCACTGCCAATGTAAGACATGAGCCTGGCAGAGTCCTCCTGGGACCAAGGAGAGTGAACTGTCAGAGTTCTAGAAATGTGTCCAGAGGGAACATGGCAGAGACAGCCTCCTCCTGTCCAAATGAGCCAGCAAACCCAGCTTCCCAGATCACAGCGGAGCTGGCTGCTAAGACATACCACAGCCATAATTAGAATCCACATCAAAACAACAATAGAATTGCCTGAAAAGGACTTTAAATAAACATGTTTAGGGTCCTCAGAAAATAATGGGTTAACCAGCCCTCATAAATGAAGAAGAAATGATCTATGCAAAAGCAGGACATAATGAAACAAGAGCAAACATTGTTCTGCAGAGGAATTTAGTCACCGAAATAGAACACTTCACCAGACTGGATAAATTTTTGACATCAATGAAGAGAAAACTGATGAATTAGAACCTGGTACTGAGGAACTTCCCAGGATGTAGCATAGACAAAGACAAAGATGAGGAGGAGCCCCAAGGAGGGAGCTTATGAGGCCCCAACAGTCATCTGATACGAGTTGCAGTGTAAAACCAGGAAACTTGAAAAGCAAGATTTGATGAGTTTGTGGACTTGGAGAAAAACATGAGGTCTCAGATCCTAAGTGCACTCTAGAGCACCAAGCAAGCAATATCAATAAACCAACCCCTAGGCATCTGGTAGGGAAACTGGCACTTCAGACCTGAAGCTTACGAAGGAGAGAGGAACAGACTGTCCATCATTACCAGGTGGCAGAGAGGATGGCAAATCTCCATGCACTGAGGGAAAGTGTCTGCTGACAGTTTTATATCCAGCTAAACTATCTAGACTGCTGGTTGATCAACAGGGTGATGGGTGCTCAGCAGAAAGTGCCTTTCTTCTGGGGAGGAGTGACATCAGGGAAGACATCACAGGAGGCAATATTTGAGTTCCCTGGGCAGTAAGAGGGTGGGCAGATATTGGGAAGAGTTTGGGAACAACTGTTGGGGGAGGGAGCATTGGGCCCCAGAGCCTTTACCGCAGGCTGAGCAGCTGGGAGTCCATTCTGAGAGGCATGAGCAGGGGAGGCTGTTTTGGGGCTGGTGAGGAGGATGAATTGGCTACTAGTGGGTGAGATTGGAAGCCATGTTCTCCAGTCCTGTCTCAGTCCCCCTTGTCTCCCCACTCAGTGGGCTGCCCTCTCCTACCCCATCCATGGCCCTGGGGGCTCCAGCTCCTGGCCTCCGCTCATGCATCACTCTCCCTGTAGATGACCAAGATGCTGGACCTGCTGGAGGATTTCCTGGAATACGAGGGCTACAAGTATGAGCGGATTGACGGTGGCATCACTGGGGGCCTCCGGCAAGAGGCAATCGACAGATTTAATGGTACCCATCCCACCTGGGGTTCTGACTGGGACCCCACTTCAGCTTCTTCTCCAGGCCAGGTTCTTAGCTGGAACCCAACTAATGTTCCGTGAACTCCGCAAGCGATGGAAGAAAGCTGACTAGTCCTTCGGTCATGACAGTGTCCCCTTCAGTTCACTGGAGATTGAACCCCATGCTATCATGTGATAGGCAAGGGCTCTACCGCCAAGCTACACCCCCAGCCTTTCACTTTGTTTATTTAAATTTTGAGACAGGGTCTCGTTCAGTTGCCCAGGCTGACTTTGAACTTGTGATCCTTTTCCTTAGCCTCCTGAGTAGCTGGGATTATAGGTGTGCACCTCTGTGCCTGGCTTCCTTAGTTTTAAATGCTAAAAGAATTCGTCCCAAGGGAACTTCTGGGGTCTGCTGGGGTTCTAGGAGTCCAGTCAATGATACCTACTTTGAACAGAGTTAGAAAAGGAGAAGAAGAAAGGCACATGGGGGAGGAAAATGTCACTTGTCATCAAATGAAGCTGGTGCTGAGGGTCCGGCTGGCACCCTGGGCCTCTACTGTTGACGTCAGATAAACCCCAGTTGAGGCCGTGCTGGGCAGAGCCTGCCACTGATGCCCGTGGAGGACCTGCTCTAGGGCCTCACTGGGCTGGCCTCACTAGGGCTGTGGCCATATTTGCTGGCTGCCTGTTTGGTTTTTGCCCATCTGGGCTTTAAAGGTTGGCTTCCTTCCTTCTTACTCTGGCTCCTTCCCTTGGGCCAGGGCCCAGAGCACTCACTCTCTGGGCCTGAGTGGGCCTGAGTGGGCTCCTCCATCCTTCCTGAGTGCAGGATGGCTGCCCGGCTGTGAAGGGCTTAGTCTCAGCCCACTTCTTTGCCAGGGGCTTGTTGCTATGGTTCCTGCCCATGATACCTCCTCCCACCCTCGCCTGTTGTCCTCTCTTTCTCAGCCCCTGGGGCCCAGCAGTTCTGCTTCCTCCTTTCCACCCGGGCAGGTGGCCTGGGCATCAACCTGGCCACAGCAGATACGGTCATCATCTATGACTCAGACTGGAACCCGCACAATGACATCCAGGTCTGTGGTCCCCCCGTCCCCACCCTTTGTGCCCTCCTGACCATGCTCCCTCCACCTCCCTCATTCTGTGGGCCTCCCTCTGCTGTGGAGGCTTTGCCCCCATTTCCTCCCTCATTGCACAGAGGAGGAAGCAGACCCAGAGAAGACGGGGGTGTCCAAGGCACAGAGCAATCTGGCTGCTAACCCTGTCTGTCCTATTGCCCCCAGGACCAGGCACGCTGCCCCTGAAAGGTGGCCATGTTTCCAGCTCTGTGGCCCCGTTCACAGCTTGCTCACCGGGAGGTGCAGCCGTGTCTCCCAGGGCCCACCGTTCCATCCAGCACACAGACCACTCTCCCTTGCACACCCCCTGCCCACCACAGTCATGCCCAGTTCCTGGGCTCATTTTCGTTCCAGTCCCAGCCTGGCTGACCCACACAGGCTGGGCAGGCAGGGGACTCTCCCATGGTTATGAACCCATGTGCAAGCTCCCCACCCCGTGGCACCCTGCCCTGTACCCAGTGTCCTCGGTCAGACCCTGGTACTGAACTTCAGGTCTCCCCAGGCCTTCAGCCGTGCCCACCGCATTGGGCAGAACAAGAAGGTGATGATCTACCGCTTCGTGACCCGGGCCTCTGTGGAGGAGCGCATCACGCAGGTGGCCAAGCGCAAGATGATGCTCACCCACCTGGTGGTGCGTCCGGGCCTGGGTTCCAAGTCGGGTTCCATGACCAAGCAGGAGCTGGACGACATCCTCAAGTTCGGCACTGAGGAACTCTTCAAGGACGACGTGGAGGGTGGGCCTCCCTTCCACAGGAGTCTGGTGGGGGTTCAAGGGTGACCCTGTGTGAGACACCCCTGTCCAGGATCCCTGCCAGTCCCACCTTGCACAGCTGCCCTCTCCTCAGCTCCGGCCTGTGTCTCCTTCCTCAGTGGGCCAGGGTGGCATCTGTCCACTGCCCACCAACCCTGCAGCCCCTCTGTGCCACTGCACCAGCGCCCCTCCTCCTCTGCCCTCCAGGCATGATGTCCCAGGGCCAGAGGCCTGTAACGCCCATCCCTGATGTGCAGTCCTCCAAGGGGGGAGCCCTGGCTGCCAGCGCCAAGAAGAAACATGGCAGCACCCCGCCAGGTAGGGAGGCTCATCTGAGCCCAGTCTGGAGCTCCTCCTGTGTCTGGGTGGCTGCTGCTAGAGGGGAAGGGGGTTCCCTGCAGCTCCTACCCTGCCCCTCCCTGGGGTGTTCTGGGGCCAGGGGTGGGCAGGGAGTGGGGCTCTTGCACCTGTGCAGGTTACAGCAAGGTTTTTCTCCCTGCGGATTGTTCTGCGCCTTGGCCTAGCCTGGAAGAGACCAGAGGTTGGGCCTGGCCACTCCCTGGGTCCCCATACTGCCCCTGTGTGAACCTCAGGTGACAACAAGGACGTGGAAGACAGCAGTGTGATCCACTATGATGATGCCGCCATCTCCAAGCTGCTGGACCGGAACCAGGACGCCACAGACGACACGGAGCTACAGAACATGAATGAATACCTGAGCTCCTTCAAGGTGGCGCAGTATGTGGTGCGCGAGGAGGACGGCGTGGTAAGGTCCCAGGGCTGCCACTGGCGGTCCTGTCTCCGATCCTTGGCTTTGGCCCTGCCCCATCAGGCCCCGCCCCATCAGGCCCCGCCCCATCAGGCCCCGCCCTCCAGCCTTGCTCCACCTTCCAGGCCCCGCCCTCCAGCCTGTGCTCTGCCTATCAGGCTCCTCCCTCCAACCGCATTGCCCACTCCCATCAGGCCCCACCTGCCAGCCTTGCTCCACCCTCCAGGCCCCGCCCTCAAGTCTGTGCTTTGCCCATCAGGCTCCTCCCTGCAGCCACGTTGCCCATCCCCGTCAGGCTCCGCTCTGTGGCCTTGCTCCACCCACCAGGACCAGCCCTCCCTCCAGTGCTCCACCCATCAGGCTCCGCCCATCAGACCCCTCCTGCCAGACCCCACCCTGCAGCAGGGGTTGGGAGGCGGCCTCCAGCCTGAGCTGGTGCAGTGGGAAGGAGCATACAGCCTTGCCTAGGTCCTCATCGGCCTTCTAGCACCCACATTTCGGGGGTGCACGCAGAACTGCCACCTCCTGTAGAGAGGCCTGTTCTTGGGTCTGGTTTCAGGCCTTTCCCAGCGAGTCCACTGAGCCTTTTCCTGCCTTGCTCCACCCTGCAGACCTTCTTCTGTCCCAAGAGTTTCTCCTGGGTCTCTTCTTGTGGCACCTTCACTTCTTCCTGAGCACCCCAGCCACTGTGTGCTAATTAATTATCCTTCCCTTTGAAACCGGGAGCCTCCTGAGGGCAGAGGCTGGGCCTCGTTCAACCCTGTGACCCAGTGCTTGCACAAGACCAGGAAATCCTAGTGTAGTGAAAGAATGAGTGGCTGCAGGAGGGGCAGGGAGAGGAAGACCCCTTGGGGCTGGGGCCTGGGGAAGCTTCCTGGAATAGGCAGGACTTCTTGTTGCTCCTTGGGCCCCAAGAGGGTGGTGAGGTAAGGTTGAGGCAGGTGAGACTTCCCAGAGAGGGCAGGGATGCCTGTCCGGCGAGCTGTCCCTGCACCTGTGTCTCCAGGAGGAGGTGGAGCGAGAGGTGATCAAGCAGGAGGAGAACGTGGACCCTGACTACTGGGAGAAGCTGCTGCGACACCATTATGAGCAGCAACAGGAGGACCTGGCCCGCAACCTGGGCAAGGGCAAGCGCATCCGCAAGCAGGTCAACTACAATGACGCGTCCCAAGAGGACCAGGGTGCGTGCTGCAGCTGGGGACCCCAGGGCGCTCTGGAGGGTCTGAGGGGCCATCTCTGTAGGAGCCCCTGGCCTGGTGCGGTACTGCCAGGCCGGGAGGTGGTGGGGAGCTGGGGTTGGGTGGGGGGTGTTAGGAGCTTGGGGGAGCAAGGCGGGTATGTGCAGGACTCCTCTGCCAGTGGAGTGAGGTTGGCACAGCCTCATTGAGGCTCAGTTTCCCTGCCTGTGAAGCTGAGTGGGCGTGGTGCCATTCTTGGTGTATTCCAGGGTGTAATTCCTGAGTCGTTGTGTTGGGCTATTAGTGAGCTCACAGGAAGTACCTGGCGGCCGGTCGGGGTCACTGTCTTTACTGGGCTGGGTGCAGGGCCTGGCCTGGCCCTGGGTGTGCCAGGGTTGGAGGTGGGCTTCTGCTCACTCATGCCGCTCTGCCCGCCCCTGCAGAGTGGCAGGATGAACTCTCAGATAACCAGTCTGAGTATTCCATCGGCTCGGAGGACGAGGACGAGGACTTTGAGGAAAGACCGGAGGGGCAGAGTGAGTGTCAGTGCTGGCTCCCTGGTCTGCCTGTGCCCCACATCAGGGGGCTGATGGTGGCTGGCTGGGGTGTGGCTGGGATCCTTCTAGGGGTAGCTGCAGGAGGATTCCTGAGGCCGATGGGGGGCCCTCGGCCCCGACCTGAGGGTTTGTGGTGGGCTTCTCCCCAGGTGGACGGCGGCAGTCCAGGAGGCAGCTGAAGAGTGATAGGGACAAGCCCCTGCCCCCTCTTCTTGCTCGAGTTGGTGGCAACATTGAGGTGGGGCCTGCCTGCTCCCCGTCTCTCCTAGTCATGCTTCCTGCACCCCTGGGGTCTGAAGGAGGGGCTGGGGGCTTGTCCAGGGTCACGTGCCAGGTTGAGGATGGTCCTGGGATGGACTGTCTGGGTCTCGCCTTAGGTGCAGGCTCCCCCACCTCTCTCTCCCTGTTCTCTGAGTTCCCTGTGGCCGCCGACTCTGATCTGACCCACACCTGCTCTCTGCCCGGTCCAGGTCCTGGGCTTCAACGCCCGGCAGCGGAAAGCCTTCCTGAATGCCATCATGCGCTGGGGCATGCCGCCCCAGGACGCCTTCAACTCCCACTGGCTGGTGCGAGACCTGCGAGGAAAGAGTGAGAAGGAGTTTAGGTAAAGGGACCAAGGTGGTGACCCGGGGTGTGGCCTCCCACCCCAGCAGGGCACCCCGCCAGGCTGAGGGCATCTGGAGAATTCTCTGTCCTGTGGTCTTTGGGTGGAGGGGTGCCGGGTGGGGCTGATGTGCAGAAAACACCAGCCAGTCACGTCTGCCCAGCCCAGCTGGCGTAGCCACAGAGGGCACTGTCTGGATCTTCCAGGGTGGAGGCCGTCCTCGGAGGGCCCCCTGCCAGGGAGGCTCCCTCTGTCCTCTCCCAGAGCCTGGCCCAGCAGGCCTGGTTGGGAGGTGAGCTGTGGTTGACATTTCCAGCCAAGTGGTCCCCTGGGGTCCTGCCAGCACCTTCAGAGAGTCCTTGCTGGCCCCCCACTCCCTGAGCCCCAGTCCCCCCACCACCCCAGAGCCTATGTGTCCCTCTTCATGCGGCACCTGTGTGAGCCGGGGGCAGATGGCGCGGAGACCTTCGCGGACGGTGTGCCCCGGGAGGGCCTCTCCAGGCAGCACGTGCTCACGCGCATCGGGG
Source organism: Glaucomys volans (assembly GCA_020662805.1). Lineage (NCBI taxonomy): Eukaryota > Metazoa > Chordata > Mammalia > Rodentia > Sciuridae > Glaucomys > Glaucomys volans. The sequence continues at coordinate 233,983 of JAJEJO010003904.1, forward strand.
TCATGTCACTAGTTAGGAAGAAGGTGGGTGAGTAAGCCTCTACAGGGCCCTTCCTGGTGGCTTCCTGGGGCCCGGCATTGTCCCTGGGGGTCAGCAGTCTGAGGGCAAGGGGAGTCCCCGGCACAGGTCACGCAGCTGCCCAGGGTCTGAGCCAGTGCAGGGGAATCCCAGAAGCCTTTCAGGGTGAGAGGCCTGGGTGGTGGAGGCCAGGATGGCAGGTCACAGGGCAGAAGACACAGGGTGCCAGGTGCCAGGGGCCCTGGCTGGAATGTTTGTGCTCAGGAGTGTGTCTGCCTCAAGTAGAGGCAGCACCCACCCGGCCTGCGACCGTGCAGTCCTCGGCTGCCCCTGGGCTTTCCAGGCTGAGCTGTGACCGTCACCCTGCCTGCTTCTCTCCCTCTGCCCCAGGTTCAGGAGTTTGAGCATGTCAATGGGAAGTACAGCACCCCGGACTTGGTCCCCGAGGGACCCGAGGGCAAGAAGCCAGGCGAGGTCATCTCCTCGGACCCCAACACGCCAGTGCCCGCCAGCCCTGCCCATCTCCCGCCAGCCCCACTGGGCCTGCCAGGTCTGGGGCCTGGGCGAGCAGGGGAGGGCATCTGGGTCACAGGAAGTGGCAAGACCACAGTAGCCTTGGGTCCTTTGCACATTCCACAAAGGGCAGCCTCTCCACCCAGAAGCATTACCTGCAGAAGTGTCTCTCTGGGGGCGTTTCTTCTTTTTGCCTTGTATTTATTTATTTTATTATCATTATTATTTTTTTGTGGTGCTGGGGATTGAACCCAGGGCCTTGTGCTTGCGAGGCAGGCACTCTACCCACTGAGCTACGTCCCCAGCCCATTGCCTTGTATTTTTTTTTTTTTTAATGTGGAACTGGGGATCGAACCCAGGGGCACTCTTGCCACTGAGCTGCACCCCCAGCCCTTTTGTTTTTCGAGACACAGTCTCAGTAAGTGGCTCAGGCCCAGCCTCCCAGGATCACAGGCCTGGGCACCACACCAGTGGCCTTGGGACTTGCTGGCACGTGTACTGCACCCTCACTCTTTGCAGCGTGCCGGCCAGTGGCTTGTTATAGTCACAGGGCCAGAACACGTTCACCCACCAAAAAGAAGCCGGTGTGCACCAGCAGTCCTGCCTGTCGCCCGCCCCAGCCCTGGGCGACTGCTGGTGTGCTTTCTGTCTGGGTGTGCCCGTTCTGGGCATCTCCTATCCACAGTCGCACTCTGGCCTCTGGTGTCCGGCTCCTTTCAGAGGAAGGGCCGTCCACCTCGCAGCACAGAGGCTTCTTGTGGTCAGATAGCATTCCCTCGTAGGGATCCGCCACCTTGTCCGTGGTCCCTTGAGGGACGGCTGGGCTGTTTGTGCTCTCTGGCTGCTGTGAATAAGGCTGCGGAGCGTCTGCGTCTGCTTTTGTGTGATCAGAGGTTTCACTTCTCTCCTTTCTCTCTTCATTCACTCTTGGGTGGACACCTAGGAGTGGATCGCTGGGTCCTGTGGTCACTGTTCACTGCGGAGCTGGCAGCCTGTTTTCCAGAGTGGCCACACCATTTTACACTCCTGCTGGGATGCCCATTTCTCCATGTTCTCCCTAAGCTTGGGAAACTGGTTGTCTGACATGATTCCCGTTCCCTGGTGGAAGTGCCGGCTCACTGTGGTTGGATTTGCATCTTCCTGGTGGCTGAATTGAGTGTCTTTCATATGCTTTTTGGCTATTTTAATGTCTGTTTTGAAGAAATGTCTTTTCTAGCTGAACTCAGTGGTGCACACCTGTAACCCCAGCAACTCAGCAGGCTGAGGCAGGAGGATTGCAAGTTGAAGGCCAGCCTCAACATAAAAACTGAGACCCTGCCTCAAAATAAAAACTGAAAAGGACTGGGATGTGGGACTGGGGTTGTGGCTCAGGGATAGCACGCTTGCTTAGCATGTGTGAGACCCTGGGTTTGATCCTCAGCACCACATAAAAATAAAATATGTATTAAAAATATTTTTTAAAAAAGGACTGGGATGTAGCTCCATGGTAAACTGCCCCTGGGTTCAATCCCTAGTACTGAAAAAAAAAAAGTTTTCAGATTCTTTACCCGTCCTTATGGGTTATTTATCTCCAGGTGTCCTTTGGTGATCCACGTGTGTAAAATTGGGCCTGACAGGCCTGGGGCAGACTGGTATCCCAGGTGATAGGTGGGGCCCAGCACGTCTGAGGACAGGCTCCAGGACACGGGCATGTCCTTTGGAGGTAGACACACCAGGGCTTGCCTCCGGCTCTGCCCTGCAGCCCCACAAGTTACCACCCCATCCATGTGTGAGGAGCTGGCAGTGTGGAGGAGACCCCCTTGTCCAAAGACACACAAACAGTCCTCCGGCCTGCAGGCTGGCGCACACCCATGCTTCCTGGCTCCTAGTTGGGAGATTAGACAGTTACCATGGGGTCCAGCACCTCTCTCCTAGTTATGTACCCAAGGGGAGTGGGAGCCTACTTCTACCTCCTCACCTCTCTCCTTCCAGAGGGAAGCCACGACGCCTGCAGCCCTGCCCTGGTGGCCCCTGACTTTGGCCTCCCTGGGCCCAGCGTCCTACAAGGGTCTGAGTTAGAGGCGAGGCCTATGCTCTGCTGTACTCCGGAATCCTGCCCACCTCTCCTGCAGGCTCCTGAGCTCCAGGCCCACTGTCCTGTCTGCCTCCCTCTCTCTGCCCTCTCCTGCTTTTCACCTGAGCCCCCCACCGTCTCGTGTCTTTTCTCTTTTTTTTGATACTGGGGGTCGAACCCAGCGGTGCTTTGCCACTGAGCTGCATCCACAGCCCTTTTTAATTTTTTGAGATGGGGGCTTGCTAAGTTGCTGAGGTCAACCTTGAGCTTGCGATCCTCCTGCCACAGCTTCCTGAGTCGCTGGGATTGCAGGTGTGGGCCATTGCGCCCACTCACTTCTTTCCTTTAATCTTTCAGACAAAATGGAGACACAGCTGGGCTACGTGGATGAGAAGGAACCAGTGGTGCAAAAGCCAAAGAAGCCCCTGGATGTCCAGGTACAGAGTTGGCTGGTGTACTGGCCTGAAGCGAGTGTTCAGTGGAGGTAGGGTCTAGGGACCCTCTCCGGCCTTGCCCAGCCGTGTGGAACCCAGGAGCCCTTGCTCCCAGTTGGGGGCCTCTGGGTGGGAGGAGAGCAAGCTGGGAGCAAGTGACGGGAGGCAGGCTCATGGGCTCAGCCCAGCCCGTCCCCACCCTCCTTTCCCGCTGAGGCCCCTCCCTTGTCCTCTCCAGGCCCTGCCAACTGCCCTGGACAGAGGGGAGGGTGAGGACAAGCATGAGAGCTTGGACAGCAAGGAGAGGGCCCGAGAGGAGCGGCCAGAGGAGGTGGAAAAGGCCCAGCCCTCCCCGGAGCAGCTGCCCAAAGGTAGGGCCCTCCCAGCGTGGCCTCTGGCCTCAGCAGCCTGCGTCAGAGAAGGGTGGGTGGGTGGGCTGTTTCTCTCTGCTGAGGGCAGGCTTGGCGGGCAGCACGAGGGCAGTCAGGGACTCAGGTCTCCGCACGTGCACTTGAACCTTTCCCACCTCACAAGGGTGTTGGGTTGGTGACCTCTAACTCGCGTGCTCTCTGGTTTGGAAACTTGAGTCTGTTGGACCCTGTTGAAAACTGCTTTCTAGTCAGACTTTGGTGAATGTTGTGTGTGTGCTGGAAACGAGTGTCCGTTTCTAGCTGCTGGGGGCGTTCTGAGGACAGGCAGGGCAGGGGGTCATCAGAGGAGGCCTGCTGGAGGTGGCACGGAGGTTTTTGTGTCCTTACTAGTACCAGGTGGACCAGTTGCCTTCTGAGACTGGTTAACCTGTGATGAGGGGTTCCTCTCTCTCCTTGCAGTGCTGGGTTCTGGGTTCTGCTTCCCAGGATTCGAGGCTGGGTGTTGGGTGAACATCTGTTCTGGTGTTTCCTGCTTTTCTGGTGAAGTGGACTCTAGTTCTCCCTGTAATCATCGTCATCCCTCCTGATACATTTTGCTTTGAAGTTTGTTGTGGCTGATTGGTATTGATTTTCCGTTGAATATATATTTGTATGCCTTTTTCCGTCTCCGTTTTTAAAAGACACATCAGCCTTGTTGGGGTGCGATTCACATGCCAGAAATTCTGCATTTCAAGTGTCCCTCCCGTCCACGGGTCCTGGGTGTGTTCACAGACTTGTGCGACCATCACCCCGATATTCCCATCACACTGGGAAGAAGTGGCTCACCCCTTCGCTGTCCCTCCTCACTTCTTCCTCTCTCCGGTTCCTGGCAATAACTAATCTATTTTCCGTTGCCTCCTCTGGACGGTTCGTGTAAGCAGAACCATAAAATACGCTGGTCTTTTGTGTCTGGCTTCTTTTGTTGTAGTGCGGTGTTTTTCAAGCTTATCCACGTCATAGCACATAGTGACACTGATTTCCTTTCTGTGGCCAAGTGATTTTCCATTGATGGGTTGATGGGTTTTCTTTATCCGTCCATAGTGGATGGACTGGAGGTGTTCCTGCCTCCAGCTATTGTGAACATACATGCCCACATTTTTGTATCAATGTGGGTTTTCCTTTCTTTCTTTCTTTTCTTTCTTTCTTTCTTTTTTTTTTTTTTTGCGATACTGGGGATTGAATCCAGGGCCTTGTGCATGCAAGGCAAGTACTCTACCATCTGAGCTCTATCCCTAGCCCCTAGGGTTTTCCTTTCTCTTGGGTGTCCCCCTGGGAGGACCATTACTGGATCCCACGGCCACTGTTTTGCATTTTGAGGAATGCTGAATTGCTCTCACATGGTGACAGACCCGTTCCCACCAGCTGGGTGTGAGGGTTTCTCCATGTGCTCGTCAGCATTTGTTCCTGCCTGCCTTTGACTATAGCTGTCCTAGGGGTGAGAATTGGTCTCTGATTATTATGGCTCTGACTTGTGCTTCGTTTGTGCCTGAAGACGTTAAGGACTTGCTCATTTGCTTATGGCCCATGTGTATGTATGTTGGAGAAATGTCTTTTCAGATCCTTTGCCCACTCTAAAATTTTGTGATTTGCCTTTTCATTATCAACTTGCAAGAGTTCTCCCCACTGGGGTGTTGGGGGTTGAACCCAGGGGTTCTCTACCATCGAGGGCACCCCAAAGCCCTTTCTATTTATTTTGAGATAGGGCCTTGCTCAGTTGCTGAGGTTGGCCTTGAACTTGTGATCCTCCTGCCTTAGCCTCCCAGGTCGTTGGGATGACAGGTCTGCACCACCAAGCCCAGCAAGAGTTCTTTATAGATTTGTGTTTCCTTAGCTGTGTGATTTGCTGATGTTTCTTTCTGTTGCTTTACTTTTAATCTCTCTATCCTTTTGTGTTTTAGGTGTCTCTGATAAACAATGTAGAGGATTCTTTAGTTTAAATCTCTGTCTTTTGGCTGGGAAATTTAATCACTTTACATTTATTGTAATAACTAGATCTTTGGGTGAATTTCTGTCTTGTTTTTATATTATTCTTGCCTTTTCTTCTTTTTTCTCCTCTCTTGCCTTCTCTTGAATTGATCACATTTTCTTAATAGTTCCCTCTCCTCGCAGCTCATTTGGAAAGTCGATGGCTAATTCTGTTCTCTAGTGTCCATTTGTACTGTGCAGGCCTCCTGAATGGCATGGGGACTGTGGTGTGTTACCTGCAGTTCACTTCCCTCCCGTCTTCCCTGTGGCTCTTGCCCAGGATTTTACCTTCACCTTGCTTTGACACGTTTGCTGTTGTGTTTCTACCCCTTTAATCCTTGTTCAGGTCTTCAGTCTGACTGCTTTTGCGTTTGCTCACCTGTCCGTCACTGCCTCACTGAAGTCCTCTTCCTAACGCACCCTTTAATGGTGCTTTCAGCAAATTCCAGTGGATTGCTTTCCCTTTCCCCTTGAATAATGGTAAGGCTGAGGTGGCCAGGGATTTCCCCTAGGCCTTTGAGACATTTCTTTTTTATTCTGGCTTTCACTGTGCTGCTGAGAAGGGTGCCACCAGTGCAGTCTTGGATCCTTTGTAGGAAATCAGCCTTTATTTTCTACCATTCAGAGACTTCTTTTGTGTGGAGCTGGGGATTGAACCTGGGGCCTGGTGTGTGCTAGGTAAGCGCTCTACCACTGAGCCACATCCCCAGCCTCAAAAGGCTGCCTTTAAGATCTTCTCTTTGTCTTTGGCGATGTGTGGTTTCAGTACAACGAAATTCCTACCCTGCTTGAGATTTACTGATTCTCAGAGTGAAGCTTGTATGTCCTTGATCAAGTGTGGGAAATTCTCAGTCATTCCCTCTGTGAATCCTGACTTTGCTCCATGATAGTTACTTCCTCCTCTGGAATTCCTACTACTCATTGATCCATTCACTTACCCAGCAAAGGTATATATAGAGAGAGCTGTCAGTCACTGTCCCAGGTGCTGGGACACATTTTAATCAATGAACCAGAATAGCTTCCAGCTCATCTCTTGCCGTTTGTGCCCTGGTATGGGACATGGGCCACACCAATATACCAAACAGACTTTGGATGCTCTGGAGCGCACAGGGGACCAGGACGGGGCAGCGGAGGCGGGTGGGGCAGTCCTTCACCTCTTGCTGCTGTCTTCTCTCTCTGCAAGTTGTCTGAGTAGCCCTCAGACCCAGCTTCGGTTCGTCCTGCCTTTACCTGGCTGTTTCCTAGCTTCCCACTGTAACGCAGCACTGCACCCCAGGGTTCAGACAGTGCCTGTCTGTTTGCTCACAGCTCTCTAGGTGGGAAGTCAGGTGGGGTGCGTGGCCGAGGCCTCTTCTGGAGGTCTTGGATGCTGAGATCAAAGTTTGGCCTGGCCAAGTTCCCACCTGAAGATTCTGGGGAGAAAGCACTTCCACACTTACTCTTGTCAGCTGATGGTGGTCTCTTGAGGTTGGAGGACTGAGGTCCCATCTCCCTGATGGCACCAGCGGGGGACCACAGGTGGCCAGAAGCCACCCGCATTCCTTGATATGTCACGGCAGCTCCATCCTCCGGCCGGCAAGTGGAGCAGGTTCCCCTCATGTTGCGCCCCGGCCAGAGAAAGCCCCCTGCTTTCAAAGGGCTTTGTCCTGGGGTCGGGTCCTCCTGTTTTAAGGTCACTGTGCCATGTGACGTACCCTACTGTGGGAGTAGAATTCTGTCCTGGGGACTCTGGAGAATGTCTTAGAATTCTGCCACTAAAATGTTACCGATTGTGAATTTCATCCCTAGATGTTCTCTCTGGCTTTTCCAGCTTGTATTTTTGTTTTGTTTTGGTTTGGGCACAAGGGATTGAACCCAAGCGTGCTCAGCCACTGAGCCACAGCCCAGCCCTTTTATCTTTTATTTAGAGATAGGGTCTGGCTGAGTTGCTTAGGGCCTCTCTGTGTTGCTGAGGCTGGCCTTGAACTCACGGTCCTCCTGCCCCATCCCCACGAGTCTCTGGGATGACAGGGGTGCCACTGCGCCTGGCTCCCTGTTGTTTTGGTCGTCTTCTTTCCCTGTGGGTTCTGTTCCTTCTGGTAACCTCCCTTCCCTTTTGCCCATTCCAGACAGACTTGCTTTAGACCCTCTCTGAGCTGGTTTCATCCCCTGCAGACGCCGCTGCTCACGGAGTGCCTGCTGGCTCTTGCCCTGGTGGATGGATGGTTGCTTCCCAGGTTCTGTTGGCTGCCTCTTTGCCAGTGGTGGTTTTATCCATGGGAGTCCCTGTCACCTGGGCAGTGTCATGTCCCTCATCCTTTATTTCCAGATGCTTGGGGCCCAGGTCCTCCTGGTAGATTTGCTGGGCTGGGACCAGTTCACACAATGCTCTCCCTGCTGGGGCGTGAGTTCTGATCCTGCAGCCTGTGGTCCTGGGCTCTGGGTTTGGATTCCTTACTTCTTACCTTCTTCCCTGGATCTGAGCTGGAGGTGGGCTTCCTGTGCTTGGCTGTGGCCAGCAGATGGAACTTCACTCACAGAGCAGACTGGTTGGAGGGCACTGGCTTAGCTCCGGTGCTCTGCATCCTTGAGCCGAGACATCTGTCCTGCTGGGGTGTTGAGACCCAGCCCTAGCACCCCCATTCCTGGTGGTTAATGACCCCCTGCTGGGGCCACCGAATGTCAACTTTTGTGACCCTGGCTTTAATTTCCTCTCTATTGATGGCACCTGATGACTTTCTTTTTTTTTTTTTTAAATTTTTTTTTAGATGTTGATAGGCCTTTATTTTATTCTTTTATTTATATGTGGTGCTGAGAATCGAACCTGGTGCCTCATGCATGCTAGGCAAGCACTTTAACCACTGAGCCACAACCCCAGCCCTGATGACTTTCTTTTCTTCTGCTGAACTCATTTTTTTTTGAGGAGACAGGGTCTTGCTGTATTGTCCGAGCTGGCCTTGAGTTCCTGGGCTCAAGTGAGCCTCCCTGGGACCATCCCACTCAGATCCCCTGCGTTTATTGCTAATCTCTATATCTCATCTGTCGTCTGTGCTGCTGGGGATCTGAGCTCTGAGCCGTGGCCGTGTGCATGCTGGGAAGCGCTCTGCTGCTGAGCTGCCCCCAGCCCCGCTAATGCAATTCCTTCTGCCGGGCATTTCTGGGTGTTTTAAGAGGAGCTGCACAGCCCTGTTGCTGGACCTCACATCCTCTGGGTAGCAGTGCAGGAGGGTGATTCAAGCCTGTGGCTTGCAGATGGGGGCCGGACAAGCCCCTGGAGTGGATGTCCAGGCCCTGGCCCCACCTTCCAGAGCCCGTGGATGCACCGGTTGGACTTCGGATGGTGGTGTTGACGTGTGGGTTCCTCTGACCTCCCAAGCCTCCACTTGTGAGCCCTCTTTGTCTTGCAGAGGAAGTGCCTCCTGAGAAGGAGCGAGCTCTGGACAAGCTGGAACTAAGTTTGAGTCACAGCAGAGGGGACGGCAGCGACTGCAGGCCAGGTTTGGGATTTTTGTGCATTCTGCCTTGTGCTCTTTGGTCCCTGATGGTCCTGCTGGGTCCTGGTCAGTCATCTGATCAGAGCTGGGGATGGGAGCCTGGACCCATCAGTCCCTGGTAGCAGGATGGCCACTCCCTGCTCTTTCCTGGCCCCTCCATGGCCCCAGAGAGGAGGAGAGCTGGTCACAGAGCTGGGTCTGGAGGATTTGGGGTTCAGCTTCATGTACGTAGGTGCTGGAATATCCTAGGACAGACTTCCTCAGGTCCCCTCAGGCTGCTCCGATCTCTGAACCTGAGCTGACCCCTCACAGTGCTGCCTGCCCTGTTCTGGGGTGGTCCTGGCTGCTCAGGCTGCTTCTTGGTGGCGGTGGGCCCTGTGCACAGGGATGTGTCCTGCTTGCCTTTGGGCCCTGGCCAGTGCCTCAATGGAAAGTTAATGTGATCTCTCTGCTCAGATGACCCCAAAGCCGAGGAGAAGGAGCATGCGGAGACACAGCAAAATGGTGACAGAGAGGAGGACGATGAGGGGAAGAAGGAGGAGAAGAACGGGAAGTTCAAATTCATGTTCAACATTGCTGACGGGGGCTTCACAGGTATGTGTGGGGGTGGGCAGAGAGCTGGGCTGCTGGTGTCCCCGACCGTGGGTCCCAGGAGTCTGTGCAAATAGATGGTCACTTTATGCTAGAGTGTGAATGGTTGATTGAAGTCCGTCTCACGGCCTTTCTTAGTGACATCGGAGCCTTGAACCTCTGGGGTGGGGTGAAGGGCCAGTGTTGGGAGGGAGGCTTTCCTAGCCCACCACTGGGACAGTGGGGTGGGCACCCCTCATTCTGTTCATTGGCTGTTTTCCCAGAGTTGCATACACTGTGGCAGAATGAGGAACGTGCCGCTGTGTCCTCGGGAAAGATCTATGACATCTGGCACCGGCGCCACGACTACTGGCTGCTGGCGGGCATCGTGACGTATCCTTGGGCAGAGCAGGGCAGTGTGCTGGCCCCTGGACCTCAGCGGAGCCCTCCAGAGGTTCTGCGGGGACCCTCTCACGCCTTCCCCCAGCTTCTGGGATGCCCTTCCCGCATCACATGGCCTGCTCTGTGGGTCTGTCCAGATGTCACTGAGACAGACCTGGTCTGTGTAGCCCCCTCGGTCACCTCTCCAAGGCTGCTGCCCCCTCAGGCCCATGCACAGGCCCTGGTGTTGGCACTTGGGCCTGCCCACCCTGGTTCATGGGGTGAAGGAGGCAGCCTCTGTGCATGTCTGGCACCCCGAGGACGCCTGCCATTGCCTGACGAGATTGTTCCCATCGTCCCCATCAACAAGCTCATCTGTAGCTGAGACTGACTGGCCTGCGGGCACAGAGCTGGGGTGCCAAGCCCCAGCTGCTCCCTCCACCCCAGCGGCCAGCCCACTCTCCCTGTGGCCGGCTGTGTCCTTAACAGTCCTGCAGGCATGGCTATGCTCGCTGGCAGGACATCCAGAACGACCCACGGTACATGATCCTCAATGAGCCCTTCAAGTCTGAGATCCACAAAGGCAACTACCTGGAGATGAAGAACAAGTTCCTGGCCCGCAGGTTCAAGGTCAGGGCTCAGCAGGGCCAGAGGTTGGGGAGCATGGGGGCCGTGGAGAGAGGCAGGTTTCCTGAGGGCCTGAGGTGAAGGCCTTTGGTGGTGGCAGCCCCTCCTAGTGTGCCTCCCCCTGGGCTGCCTTCAGAGGGGCCACTCAGCCCGTCAGTGATCAGAGCAATGGCTCCTTGCTCTGGGCTGGCCCCTGCTTGCAAGCCTTGGGGTGATGGGGTGTGAGGAACCCAGCCTGGCGTGAGCTGTGACCGGCAGCCAGCTCGGCCAAGGTGGACGGCAGGTCGAGGATATCTTCCTTCCTCCTTTCTGCCTGGGCCTGGCTGGGGCTGGTGGAGGAGTAGGCGTGGCCGTCCAGGAGGAGGGGCCAAGCCAACACTGTCACCCCCAGCTGCTGGAGCAGGCGCTGGTCATTGAGGAGCAGCTGCGGAGGGCCGCATACCTCAACATGACCCAGGACCCCAACCACCCAGCCATGGCCCTTAACGCCCGTCTGGCTGAGGTGGAGTGCCTTGCCGAGAGCCATCAGCACCTGTCCAAGGAGTCCCTTGCCGGGAACAAGCCTGCCAATGCGGTTCTGCACAAGGGTGAGCCGGCCTGGCCTCCTGCTCAGGGAGCAGTTCTGGGCAAGGGTGCCCGGGGGAGGGGCCGGGGCAGAAGGTCAGCCCCGAGGCCTGGCCCCAGGGTTAGGAGGGGACAGTCGTGTTGTGTAGCCCCTCACCAGAGGGAAACCGAGGCTCCTTTCTGTGGCCTGCGAGTGGGCCCTGGCTGGGGCTAGGTGGCAGGACCGCAGGATTGTAAAGGTGCATGTTCATGAAGCCTGGTGACACCTCCCTTCAGTTCTCACGAACCGGAGGTGAAGTCAGGTGTCCAGGGTCTCCTGGGATCCAGACCTGTGGGCCTTGCTGCAGATCTCCGTAATCCTCGGGAGCCTTCCTGCCTCCAGGAAGCCCCCAGGCTGAGTGGGGGCCCTAGAGAGGAGAGGGACGTGGCCAAGGCGCTCTCTGGCAAGAGTCCTGGACTCTGACCCCGCTGTGTGCTAGGGGCAGCCTTGCCCTGTGAGCCCCGTGTCCTGTCCTGGCGATGGGCCAGGGCTGCAGGCCTCCTGGGAGGCTCTTTGAGGGAAACCCAGTGTTTGGAGGGAAGTCCAGTGTTTCTGGCTTCTTCTTTGCTAGAGAGGGGGCCCCTGCAGTTATTTGGAAAGCCCGCTGTTCCCCCAGTTGGCCACACTGCTTGCTGGGCCTTGGAGGGCCTGGCGGGGGCGCCCCCTGGTGTCAGTTGCTGGGGTGCCGTAACACACCCCTGTAAACAAGGCCGGCCCTGCTGCTGCGTGCGCTGCGGCTGGCAACAGACCCTCCATTCCCTGGCCTCCTGCCCTGCAGTCTTGAACCAGTTGGAGGAGCTGCTGAGTGACATGAAGGCCGACGTGACCCGCCTGCCCTCCATGCTGTCACGCATCCCCCCGGTGGCCGCCCGCCTGCAGATGTCGGAGCGCAGCATCTTGAGCCGCCTGACCAACCGTGCCGGGGACCCCACCATCCAGCAGGTCAGGTTCCGACTGCGCGCCCCGGGGTGGGGGCCTGGTGGGTGCTGAGCGGCACCTGTCAAGCTGGGTCCTTGCCTCCAGGGCGCTTTCGGCTCTTCTCAGATGTACAACAACAACTTTGGGCCCAACTTCCGGGGCCCTGGACCGGGAGGGATTGTCAACTACAACCAGATGCCCCTGGGGCCCTATGTGACCGGTAGGTGCCCACCCGCTTCCGGGCAGCGTGCACTCGGGCGCCCTGCCAGGGCCCCAGCCTGCCGCCTGCCACGGATGCCAGGCAAGCCTCGCTGTTCTCTCTCTTTGGCAGACATCTAGCCGTCCCTGTGACTTCCCCCTGTTGCAGCGCTCATTTCCAGCTGAGGTGAGGCCCTGCCAGTTGTCCCCTGTCCTGCGCCCACCCTGCAAGTCGGGCCTGGCTAGAACTAGCCCACCATATGCTTGATTCAGGTCCCTGAGCCTCGGGGTCTTCACTGCCTCTGGGGCTTTGAGAGTCACCCACTGGCCTGGAGCCCCTCCACCTCAGCCCTCCTTTGCCCTGGGACCACCTTGGGCCAGGGTGTCTGCCATGGGAGCCTGGATTGCAGGACACACAGGGCCCAGAGGATGTCCATCTTTGTACTTCCATGTACACCTGTGTTCTTGGTGGTGACTTGGGCACCATTGCCCCAGCCCAGCGCCCCGTCCTGCCCCTCCTGCCCAGCTCAGTGGGGCACCCCAGGAAGTTAATCTGGGCTCACACCCTCACTGAGGGCTTGAGGAGTGCTTCTGGCATGGAGAGGGGCCTATTCCAGACTAACTGCCAGTTCTCCCGACCTTCTTCACTGGGACCTTCCCGAGTCCTGTCTGTCCCCTAAGAGCAGACAGGGCAGTTGGAGGCTGGAGGTGATGGAGGCTGGAGGTGATGGACTTCCAGGCTGGTTGCCCCTCTGGAAACTGGGGATCTATCCAGCACTCCGGGTGCAGCTCATGGCCTAGCCAGTGGCCTGTGCTGGGAGAACTTGGGGTGGGACCCTGGGACTGGGAAGGACCCCCCTCAAGGGAGACCCCCCAACTGTAGTTGTCCATGGTCAGCTCTGATCAGCTGTCGGCTCTGGGGTATCTCTGGCCGCCCGGCCACCTAAGCACTTAACCCACCAACCTGCTTTCCGCAGCCACGCTTGCCGGGCCACCTGCCTGACCCCCACGGGAGAGAAAAGCTGCTGCCTGTTTAGAACCGGTGACACCTTGGGACAGAAGGGAACGGAGGAGTGCCATCATCACACGGACGAGGCCCAGCCCGGCTGGGCCAGGGCCCGGAAGTGCCCCTTGTCGTCATTCAGCGTTCTTCCACGCAGAGTCACACCCACACTACGCTGGACACGCCCCTCGCCACCTTCTCCAGATGACTTCTTAGAGAGATTTCCTTTATCTATACATCTTTTGCACATTCCTATTGAAGATTCGGACGTGTTTGTCTTGATAAAAGTTGGATGACGTGTGGAAGATTCTGACCCACCGCACTCACGTCTGTCACCGGGCTCCATCCTAAGGGAAGTTCCCTGGAGGCCCTGGCACCACCTTGCAGGCTCAGCCCAGCTGGGGAGAACTCAGTGTCCTGTGCCCTGGGAGCACTCAGTGTGTTCCCTGCCCTGTCCAGCCTGCACTGGTATGACTGCCTTCCTGCTCCAGCCCCTGCCTGGTGCCCCCAGAACCAGATGGGCCTGGGGGAGAGTGGCCGCCTAGCTCCAGTGGAAGAGAGGCTGGCTGATGCCTGGATCAGACAGGGGGTCCCTGTCTCCTTCCTGCTGGGCTGGAGACCACCAGGTAGATGCTGTCTTCTGGCAGGTACATGTGTGTCCCTGGCCCAGCATGTCCTGGAGGCACAGAGGCCCCAGAAGGTCATGGCAGGCTTCAGCATGTGCACCCAGGGAGGAGGGAGAATGAATCTCAGAGCCACTGTGGGAAGGGATGAAGGTTTGTCATCTGCTGGGGGTGTGGTTATGGGCAGGTGGTAGCTAGTGCCCTGGTAAGGAGGGACATGGTCACTGGATGGCCCAGGAGACCCTGCCCCGTCTGTGCCCTGGGAGGCCTGTTCCATCCACCTCTGGGTACAGACTTTCCTGTGCACAGTCTCCTGGGCCACAGAAGTAGAGGAATGAGCTGCCCCGAGGCCTGGACTCATCCTTTTCTCCTGCCCCCGGGGAGTCCTCCATCAGGACTCCTGCCGCACCAGGCGGGGCACAGCTCCTGTGCTGAGTTCTTGGAGGGTGTGGGGAGACCTCTGCTGGGAGGCAGGGGACTGGCCCGGTGGCCTCTGGAGACCCCCTGTAGCAGGAGCCTCCTGCTTCTGCATCTTCTGCAGGAGTGCTTTGAGCTAATACCCTCTTCCCAGGTGTCCATGGTCAGAATCCCACCACCCTCTGCTCCATCCCAGCCCACAGGACTTTGGAATGGCCCGATGTGGGATGGGGGGCAGTAGGAGAAGGCCAGGCCTTGTGCCTGTTGTCTGATCCTCCCGCTGGCCCCAGCTTAGCCTGGAGGTAGCCTCCGAGGGCAAGTGTCCAGAGTGGGAGCTCTCTGAGTGTGCAGAAGGGAGTTCAGTGAGAACTGGTTGGGCACCAAGAGGGCCCAGACTCTGCTCCCTGGGCAAGGCATGATGGGCACAGTGTCTCTGGGCTGCCTGGGACGGAAGGGAGGCCAGGAGCAGTAGCAAGTCTCAGGCTGGTCTCATGGATGCTCGGGCAGAGGCCTGTCCCTCCGAGCTCTGGGTGTGCTCATCTGTAACATGACTCTTCTTCCGAACCCCTGGGGGGCCAGACCCCCATGGTCCCTTCCATCTTGGCAGTCCCCTATTCCAGTCTTGATCCGGATCTCCAGGTCTGGCCCAGCTCTGGCAGTGGGGTGGGCAGGGCGAGGTGGAGAGGACTGGCTGTCAGTGGGCTTGAGCACCGCAGCTTCCCAGTGTGTTCGACCCCGCGTCCCGGGAGGGCTGCTCTTG
>JAJEJO010003905.1:0-128267 GCA_020662805.1 Glaucomys volans
TTTGTCAAATGCTTTTTCTGTATCTATTGAGATGATCGTATGATTCTCTTCTTAAGTCTATTGATTTGATGAATTAAGTTTATTGGTTTCTCTATGTTGAACCAACCTTGCATCCCTGGAATGAACCCCATTTGAGTATTCTGCATTATCTTCTAAATATGTTTTTGTATGTGATTTGCCAGAATTTTATTGAGAATTTTTGCATCTATGTTCATTAGGAATATTGGTCTGAAGTTTTCTTTCCTTGATGTGTTTTTGTCTGGATTTGGTATCAGGGTGATACTAACCTCATAGAAAGAGTTTGGAAGAGTTCCCTCCTTTTCTATTTCATGGAATAATTTGTGGAGTACTGGCATTAATTCTTCTTTGAAGGTCTTGTAGAACTTGGCTGAGAGTCTGTCTGGTCCTGGCCTTTTCTTGTTTGTTAGGCTTTTGATGGTGTCTTCTATTTAATTTCTTGAAATTGATCTGTTTAAATTGTGTATGCCCTTCTAATTCAGTTTGGGTAGATCATATGTCTCTAGAAATTTGTTGATGTCCTGAGATTTTCTATCTTATTGGACTATAAATTTTTAAAATAGTTTCTAATTATCATCTGTATTTCAGTAGTGTCTGTTATGATATTTCCTCTTTTTTTTTTTTACCATGAATTTTAGTAATTTGAGTTTTCGCTCTCTTTCTCTTAGTGTAGTTAAGGGTCTATTAATTTTATTTATTTTTTCAAACAACCAACCTTTCATTTTGTCATTTTTTTGAATTTTTTTGTTTCAATTTCATTGGTTTCAGCTCTCATTTTAATTATATCCTGTCTTCCACTGCTTTTGGGGTTGACTTGTTTTTCTTTTTCTAGGGCTTTGAGATGTAATATCAGGTCATTTATTCATTGACTTTCTATTCTTTTAATGTATGGGCTCAATGCAATGTCCAAGAGATTTTGATATGTATTTTTTAATTTCCTCCCTAATTTCTTCTGCTATCCATTTGTAACTCAATAGAATATTATTTAGGCTTCAGGTTTTGGAGCAGCTTCTATTTTTTATTTTATTGTTGATTTATAGATTCATTCTGTTATGATCTGATGGAATGCAGGGTAGTATTTCTATTTTTTTTTTGTATTTGCTAAGAATTACTTTGTGACATAACAGATGGTATATTTTAAAGTAGGAACCATGTGCTTCTGAGAAGAAAATGTATTCACTTGGTGATGGATGGAATATTCTATGTATTTCTGTTAAGTCTACATTATTGATTGTATTATTGGGTTCTATGGCTTCTTTGCTCAGTTTTTGTTTGGAAGATCTATCCAGCAGTGAGAGAGGTGTGTTAAAGTCACCCAGCATTATTGTGTTGTGGTCTATTTGATTCCTGAAATTAACAAGGGTTTGTTTGAGGTACATGGATGCTCCATTATTTGGGGCATATATATTTACAATTGTTCTGTTTTGTTGCTGTATGCCTCCCTTAAGCAGTGTGAAATGTCCTGCTTTGTCACCTCTGACTAACTTTGGCTTGAAGTTCACTATATCTGAAATGAGGATGGAAACCCCTGCTTGTTTACAAGATCTATGTGAGTGATCATTTTTTCCCAACCTTTCACCTTTAGTCTGTGGATGTCTTTTCCTAGGAGATGAGTCCCATGAAGACAGCATATTGTTGGATATTTCTAGAAAATCCAACCTGCCAGTCTATGTCTTTTGATTGATGATTTTAGGCCAGTAACATTCAGGGTTATTATTGAGATGTGATTTATATCCTGGTCATTTTGGTTTATTTTTGGTTTTTAACTTTACTTAGTTTCTCCTTTGACTTTTCCTTTAGTATAGTTTCTTCCTTTGCTGATTTTCATTTTTTTTCATTTCCTCCTTATGTAACATTTTGCTGAGAATGTTCTGTAGTACAGGCTTTCTAATTGTGAATTCCTTTAACTAGTTTATCAAGGAAGGTTTTTATTTCATCTTCAAATCTGAAGCTTAATTTTGCTGAATATAAGATTCTTGGTTGGCATCCATTTTCTTTCAGAGCTTGATATATGTTATTCCAGGACCTCCTGGTGTTAAGGGTCTAGGTTGAGAAATCAGTTGAGACTCGATTTGGTTTTCACCTCTATGTAATTTGATTTATTTTCTCTCACAGGCTTTAAAATTCTATCCTATTATCTATGTTAGTTGTTCTCATTATAATGTGCTTGGGTGTGGCTCCAATGTAATTTTGCACATTTGGAGTCCTGTAAGCCTCTTGTAGTTGATTTTCCATTTCATTATTTACATTTGGGAAGTTTTCTGATATAATGTCATTGAAAAACTGTGCATTCCTTTGATTTGTATCTCCACACCTTCCTCTATTCCAATAAACCTTAAATTTGTTCTTTCATGTTATCCCATAATTCTTGGAATTTCTGTTCATGGTTTCTCACCATCTTCTCTGTGTGGTTGACTTTATTTTGAAGAGTATATATTTTGTATACATTGTCTGAGATTCTGTCATCCAAATGGTCTAGTCTGTTGGTGATACTTTGCATTGAATTTTAAATTTTGTCTATTGTTTCCTTCATTTTGAAGATTTCTACCAATTCCTTTTTATAATCTCTGCCTCTTTATTGAAGTGATCTTTCACTTCCTGTATTTTCTCTCTGATACAGTCCTTTATTTTGAAGATCAGTCTTACTATGTACCTTGTAAACTTCTTCTCTGACATTTCTTCTATTCTGTTGTCTATGGATTCTATTGTTGGAACCTATTGGTTTATTTGAAGTGCTTTGTTCCCTTGTTTTTTCATGTTGTTTATGTGTCTTCCCATCTAGTGGTATGAATCTGAGGTAGTACAGTTTCTACCCTTAGTCTTATAGTGTACCTGAAGGCTTTCAGTACCTCACCTTTAAGGGGGAGACTATCATTAGCAACACCCAATGCAAACAATATACAAAAGTAGGAGCTACTTAAACCAAGTAGCTCCTATTAAGGCATTTACAGTGTTGTTGCAATAAACGGAAATTATGTGTTCAATTATTGTCTACAATATAAACAGTAAGTTTGCTAAAAGTGTTTACCATTTCAAGTGATGAACAAAGAGGGAACAGAAGTAGTGGAGGATGTGATGTTTATGAGGGAGAAGGAGAGAAGATAGAGGTAAAAGTTTATGGTAAGAGCAAAGGAGGAATTAATAGAGGTTGGCTTTTAGCAAGAGAGAAGTGAGGAAGAGAATCCAGGGAGACAGATAAATGAAAGAAAAAAATTATGCAAATTAAAAAAAAGGTAAAAATAAAAGTGAAAAGTGAAAAAGTGCCCAGAAAAACCACTCTGGACATGGGAACTCATGCAAGAGATTTTTTAAGGCAGATGAACAGTGTCTGCCTTGAAGAGATTGAAGAGGGAGAGAGAGAGAAAGAGAGAGAGAGAGATTGAGAGAGAGAGAAAAAGGTGGTGGAGCTTCTTTTAAGTTATTGAATTTCATGGGAAAATAATAATCAGGCCAATTGCTGAGTAGTTGAAATTCACGGAATAGGGATCAGCCAATGGCTCGCAAGCATGGCTGATGAATGGACCAATGGCTGACTAGCTGCAGCAAAGGGGTGGAGGAGCTGTCATTCTCCCTTGCCTTCCCCTGCAGGCATGTCCTGCACCTGACTGCCCAGGAGGGAGTCCCCACAAGGTCTAATGGTGGGCTGGTAAGCAGCCCAAGGCCCGAGGTGAGGGTTGGATTGCAGGGCAAACCTAGCATGCATTTGCTGCCTGCTGAGGCAAGCTGACACTGGGCGGGTCCATGCAGACAGAGCGTTGCTCTAACAGGAGCAGCCATTGCAGCTTTATATTATAATAAGAATACACAAAAAATGTAATAGACTATTCAGACATCCCATTCCTCAATAATGTGATGCATGAAAAATATTTAGATCTAAAGAAGGTAGAGATGTAAGACAGGGGAGAAAGAAGGGAGAGTCTCAATGGAAAATTTAATAATCATTTCAGTGACTTTCAAAAATTTTCTCAGCTTCCCTTCTCTGCTGATATGTGGGGTTGCCTGAAGTTTGATGTTAGCTCCAGTTCTGTGGGTGCTGGACTGGTTGGCTGGGCCATCTGAAAGAAAGATGCCCTCCCAACCTTGTCCAGTCTTCCCAACCAGTTGTAGCCAGCCTCTTCTGCCCCTGTGCACTTCAGAACTCACTGAACTGAAGAGAGCCAAGTTTTCTCCTTTTCCAACCTGTGGTCTTCCTGGGGATCTGCCCCCAGTCTCCAGCTTTCCATAGGTTTTCCAGGCCTAGACTGGCCCATGGAGACCCTGCTGCATTCTGATGTACCTGGGCTTCAGATTCCCTAGGATCTGTCTTTCTGCAGTCCCAAGATTTCAGTGTTGTTCCAACTTGCAGAGACACCACCAGGGATGCACTCACAAAAAGGAACAACCCTGCAAAGAGAGAGCCAGATGGTAGCCACTAGCACATCCAGCAGGAAGATCTCTGTTGCAACCAGACCTAGATATCTCAATCCTATAACTCCAGGCCCTGGCTAGTGTCCCCAGACTGATGCCACCACATCTCAAAGTGACAGCTGTGGTAGTGGCAAACCTGCAGGTCTCTTGACCCTGGAATCCCAGGCCCTGGCCAGTGTCCCAAGATGGCAGAAGCCATGTGTAACCAAACCTGTGGGTACCCTGACAATGGACATCCAGGCAGCAATGGACAGCGGGCAATCCACAGGCAGTCTGCAAGCAATCAGCAGGTGGATGTTGGGCAGCAGGTGATGGGCAGGCGAAAGGTGGGCAAATGGGCAAACAACCTATTGTTCTTATCTTTAAGTAGATCATTGACATGGAAAAATACTATATTTGTCAGGGCTCAAGATTATTTTATTCAAAACAAAGATTAAAAAGAAATATTTCTACTTTAATACCCTTTTTAGAATATTTTCTTCTGCTTCTAGTGAAGACAGTTGGATAATGTGTTTTAAGAAATGAAAGCTTGTTTTATACACTAAAAAATTAATGAAATTATGTAGTTGAATAACATCCCAAGTCACAGCAAAAGCATGACTATTTTTTATCCCCCAAAGCACAAATCTTATCTTAAAGAAAAAACCTTATAATTAAAAAATTGATTTGCAGGTAATGCTAAATCAATAAATATTTGTCAGGTAGAGTGAATTTGAAGCAATTTACATGCACAACAGCATAATCATTTCCAAACAATTGTGAATCCTTGATTATGCAGGGAACATAATGTCTTGCTCTTAGGCTTTCACTTCTTTTTTTCTGCCAGCTCATTCTATTGGCTATTTTGACATCCTGAACATCTTGTAAGAAGGTGGGTAAAACAAGATATTATAGTTTGGATATGAGGTATCCCCCAAAAGCTCACGTGTGAGACAATGCAAGAAGGTTGGATTGTGAGAGTCTTAATCAGTGAATTGATCCCTGATGAGTTTAAGTGAGTGGTAACTGGAAGTAGGTGGGGTGTGGCTGGAGGAAGTGGTTAATTAGGGGAGTGACTATGGGGTATACATTTGTATCTGGACTCTCTCTGCTTCCTGATCAAGATGTGAGCTGCTTCCCTCTGCCACAGTTTCCTGCTGTGATATTCAGCCTTACCTGGCGCCCCAGAGAAATGGAGACAGCGTTCTATGGGTTAAGACCTCTGCAACAGTGAGCCCTCAAATAAACCTTTCCTCCTTTACAGTTGTTCTGGTCAGGTCTTTTAGTCAGAGCAGCTAAAAAGCTAAAACAGAATTCTGACTAAAACAGAATAAAATTAAAGATCCTCAATCACTTACAATTATTAGTAAATGAGATAGTTGGATTTTCAGTAGAAGACTAAAATATCCAAATGTATTCATATTTTCTTATCTCTGACTCATGTTCTCTTTGACTCTACTCATTAAAATATTTAATTAAAATCATGGTACATTGAGATTCAGAAGATGAAGAAACTGATATTGAAATAATTAGTGGAAATAAAACATTTTCTTTTATTAAACCTATGGAGATATGATTTTCTCTAGCTTTATGAGTGCTATATAAGCAAACAAAACATTTAATTCTTTGCAAGACTAGATTTCATTAAAACTGAAAACTTACCAAATTCTTTATATTTGTTTTGTAAATTAGATAAATGGTTATTTTTTTACACAGAACATTTAAGGCTATTTACATATGAAGAAAGGAAGAAAGCCAGTGCAAATACATTTCATCTAGTATAAATAATATAGACTTTTGTTTCTGTTTAGTAAAATAGTCATTTTAAGCTTCAGGCAATACTGTGAATCACAAGAACCCATGATATTATGCTACTTGCATCATCAGAGTAAAATTTTAGAGTATTTTGAAATTTTTCAAATTTCTAATGTCCACATGGTTTTATTATTCTTTATTTTTAATTTAAAATGTCATTCCAAAATTCATAATGATTTTTAAGATGAACTAATTGTAAAATGAAGCAATAGTACATAATCTTTGGCTATTCAAAATTTTTAATTTTAGAAATTGACACAAGTAATGTCAGCAAAAATATGAGGTCACCTGTTATGGTTTGGATATGAGATGTCCCCCAAAAGCTCACTTGTGAGACAATGTAAGAAGGTTAAGAGAAGAAATGATTGGGTTATGAGAGCCTTAACCCAATCAGTGAATTTATCACCTGGTGGGATTGAGTGGTAACTAAAGGCAGGTGGGGTGTGGCTGGAGGAGGTGGGACATTGGGTGTCTGGCTTTGAGGTATATATTTATATCTGGTTAGAGGAACCTTCTCTCTCTCTGCTTTCTGATCATCATGTGAGCTGCTTCCCTCTTCCACACCCTTTCATCATGAAGTTGACCCTTACCTCAAGTCCTGAGAAATGGAGTCTGCTCTCTAATGGACTGAGACCTCTGAAACTGTGAGCCCCCAAATGAACTTTTTCTCCTCTACAATTGTTCTGGTCAGGTCTTATAGTCACAGTGGTGAAAAATTGACGAAAAATCATCACAAAATAGTTTCTATTCATGCATTCTTGTCTAAACATACTTGTGAGAATAAAATCATTTCTGTGTAAATAATCTCTTACATTTTGTAAGACTGATTATGTATGCATATTTTTTAATGTGTGGAATTTTCTAGTGGCATATAGAAAGGATTCCTTCAAATGAGTAGCTACAGAGTTGGTTAATTAATACTATTAAAAATATCACAAGGATGCAGGTTTTTCTCATCATTTTCTTCTGTTATTCTTGGCTGTAACTGCATTTTTCAGATAAGATCCTGTTAGGTTAGTAGGAATCATCCCTTGGTTCCAAGCATAACATCTTCACATGACTATGCTGTTTCCTTATTTTTTAAAAGTCATACACCATTTTCACATGCACATTTTGATACATTTTATCTCTATAGTCATTAATTACAACTGAAATCTAGATGTAGAGTGCTATTACCCAAAAGGAGCTTTCTACTCCTTTGTTGTGAATTGTTTCCCCACAGCCTAAAGTCCTAGCATCTGATGATATGATTTTGCCTCTATACTTTTGATTTTCTGGGATGTCATAGAAATTTAATAATGTATGTAGTCTTTATGTCTTTCAAGAATTTTCTATTTCTTCATGGTATCAAATTTATCTGTAGTGATGTCTCCAACTTTCAATATTGAGATTGGTAATTGGTATTCTCTCTCTTGTTTCTCTCTTCCTTTCAGTCTGGCTGTGCCTATATCAATTGTATGGATTTTTTTTTCAAAGAATCAGCTTTTGATTCATTGTCATGTTATTTTATATAATTTTTTGTATTGATTTTTTTGCTCATACCTCTAGTATTTATTTCTTCTGCCTATGTTTAATAAGTTTTTTTCTTCTGTTGTTTTCTATGGAGGTACACTTTGATTATTTGAAACTCATTTTCTTTTAAAAGTATTTAATGGTATAAATTTTTTTCTAAATATTGTTTTAACTTCAACTCACAAATTTTGATATGTTGTGCTTTTATTTCCATTTAATTAAAAATATTTTCTTTTTTCTTGAATTTTTCATGTTATTTAGAAATGTATATTTTCCAAATGTCTGTGGATATTTAAAGGTATATTTTTATTATTTTTATTAAAATTAGATTTGATGAAACCTATTCAACTGCCCAGAATATATTCTATTTTAGTAAAGTTAATGGGTACTTGAAAATAATGTGTTTTCTACTGTTGTTGGATAAAATGCCACATAACTATCAATGATATCGTATTTAAACATATTGCTCAGTATATATTATCCTGATGGAATTTTCTTTCTTTTTGTTTTATCAGTCACATAGAGAGGAGTGTTGCTGTCTTTTACCATGGGTACATTTTTCTACCTTTTCAATTCTAACAGTCTTTTTATAAAAATGTATATCAAAGCTCTGCTTTTATGCACATATAAGTTTGTCATTTTTGACAAACTTTTTGTTACTTAACCCCTTTTTTATTATATAATCTTTTATTTTACCTTGTAATATTCATTGTTCTGTTTATATTTTGTTATCATGTAATTATTCCTGCTTTCTTTGATAGTGTTTGTATGATGTGTATTTTCTGATATTTTGCTTTTAACTTATCTTTTATATTTACAGTGAGTTTTGGAAACTTCTAGATAGGTATTTTTTTGTAATCCAATTTGGCAACTTCTATCTTTTATTTAGGGTGTTTCACATATTTATTTTTAATGGAATTATTGATTTGTTTGGATTGAAAATTGTCATATTGTTTATTCTTTCATCTCTTAAAAATTTTAACCTAATCTGACAATCTCTTTCTTTTGTTTGAGGTAAATATTTTAACATTTAATGTAGTTATTGATAAATTAGGTTCCAACCTGTTATTTTGCTGGATTTTTGGTCTTTGTTCCATCTGCACTGTTCCTTTTTTGCTTCTTTATTGCATCTCGGATTGATTGTTTTTTATGATTTAATTTTTTTTTCCTACCTTATTGATAAGTAGGTCTTAGAAATTTCTCTGAAGTTTATAATATATACTTTTAAAATAAAATGTTTTAAATGATACTGAAATATTTCATACATGGTATTGATATCTTATGTCTACATAGTTTTATTTTCTCCTGTCACTATGCCATTATTAGGATACATTTTAATCTAGCATGTTTAATAAAGCTCACAAAACTTTAGGCCAGAGGTTGGCAAACTTTTTCTGTAAAGAGTCATATAAGAAATATTTTAGTCTTTGCTGACCACAGAGTCTCTGTTACAAGTACTCAACCATGACAGCACAAAACAACCTAGAAAATACATAAATGAATGGACAGGTCTGTGTTCTAATAAACCTTTACTGGAAAGACAGGCGATGGGCTGAATTTGACTAGTCAGCTCCAGTTTACTGACTCCTATCTCACACCAAAATTCCACAAATGATCTTGAACAGAAAAGACAAGACTGCTCTTGAACTGGATAGATTTTTAAATATATTCTTTTATTTTTTATATTATTTGTTTGGTGGTAGTGGGGATTGAGCCCAGGGCCTTGTGCATACGAGGCAAGCACTCTACCAACTGAGCTACATCCCCAGCCTACTCTTCCATGTTTGATTAACACATAAAATCATGTACATTTCTAGGATACAGTGTGACATTTCAATACATGCACATAGTATGTAATGATCAGATCAGGACAACTGACATTTCTTTCTCTTCAAACATTTATCCTTTCTTTGTGTTAGGAACACTTGAAATTTTCTCTTCTAGCTATTTTGAAA
Source organism: Glaucomys volans (assembly GCA_020662805.1). Lineage (NCBI taxonomy): Eukaryota > Metazoa > Chordata > Mammalia > Rodentia > Sciuridae > Glaucomys > Glaucomys volans. The sequence continues at coordinate 9,687 of JAJEJO010003905.1, forward strand.
CATGCTTTTAGTTGTCTATCATAATTGTTATCCTGCTCTGCTTTAGAACATTAGAAGCTGTTCCTCCTTCCAGCCACAACTATTCTTTTCCTCTCCCCTCTCATGCACATACTTCCTAGCCTCCAGTAACCATTATTTTGCTCGCTACTTCTAAGAGATCAATGTTTAACTTCTATGTGCTAAGTGAGAACATTAACATGTTAAGTGGTATTTGTCTTCTGTTTGACTTATTTCACTCAACATAATATCCTCCATTAACAAGATAGATTTTTAATCATCTAGATAAAAAAAATCACTAAGGAAAAAAATGTCCTAAATGTGGTCTAGGGCAAACTGGCTTGCTTGTTATAATTGATAATATCCATTCAGTAATACTTTAGGTTCCTAAGAAGAATGCTTAAAATTTTCTTTGATATATTTTAATAAGATTGAAATTTGTACTAGGAAGTCCTTCACTTTCTCAAGTAACTACAAGTTGAGTCTATTGACTTTTAGCTGAATGTATCTTTGCTTTTTGTATCCATTGTTCCTTGGGGTGACTGAGAATAGAGGAAAGCTGACCTCCACTGAAAGTAGGCTGTATATCTGGTTGAGGTAGAGGCTGACGGGATCACTTCTGTGAAAAACAAAAGTCTGCACACTATGGGTCCACTCCTGTAGGTCCATTCATATCCTTCTGATCTTTTAATCTTGGTTTTATAAGCCTTTACCCAAGCAGCCAAACCATTTGCATTACCCCAGTAGTTCACATATATCTTTATCTCAGGTTACTTTAACTTTCTCACTGAGATGAGAACCAATTTCACTTTCTAAAACTCTCTCCAGTGGGAAGACTTCCCCCTTCACTTAGAATCACTCCTGAGTATGACTGTAGTGTGGCAGGAGTATAATTATAGTCTGTACCAACTTATTGATTCATGAATCAGTTCAGTTTCCTCATTTATCAGTTCATTCTAGGGAACGCCCCCTGAGGACACAGGTTTGAGCTAAGGAAAGCACTGGTTAAGAGGGTTGCTAAAAGTGTTGTCTGGGACAGTAGTCATTTAAATTATCTGCACCATGGGTGCCACTGGTTATAAGAGCCCTCGAACAGGAATGTTTACACATGCTTCAACTTAAAGTTTTGCAGAGTTGTGTTCTGTTCTGGGTCCCACTGACAGCCTGAAGTAATATCCCCAAGTATCAAAAGTGCTGTTTCCAAGCCTGGGGACGCTATGGGACAGTAGGAGAGCATGTGCTCAGCATGTTCAAAGCCTTGTATTCAGTGTTCCCACCACCACCAAAGTGCTGTCTCTAAATTACAAGAAATAACAAATTACTACATCTCTTTTCAGTGACAGGAGGTAGTGATAGGTAACAATTTTTTTTAACCTAGGAGATGTTCCAGGATATTCCAATGTTCCAGGCAACTAGGTCCCTAAAATTTCACTAATGTGTCAGACACCTAGGTATTAGTTAGGTTCATCTTCCATTTTCGAATGCATACCAGATCATCCACATGTCTGGCTACTTTCTGACTGCTAGGCCTAATAAATATGATGTCATTAATATTGTATACCAGAGGAAAATTCCACATGCTAGATGATAAATGCTTAAATAATGGTAGAGATATGGAGAGTTTACATAACTGTGGAATAAAACAAGAATGTGAACTGCTATTTAAAATAAATGTGAAGAGCTTCTAATTTCTTTTTGTATGGGTATTAAAGATATAATAGTCTCATGGTGTGTCAGAGGTCCAGTTGATCTGTTTTAGTAGAGATACAATATCTAGCAAAGTAGTTGAAATTGGGGCTAAAATTGAAAAAATTATCATAGCCTACCATGATGCTGTGATCCATTTGTTTTTTGCAGAACATACTGGAGGATTAAATGGATGTTGTATAGGAAACCACTAGTCCTAAAACTTTGAATGTGATACTAATATTTGGCTTGGATGTGGTTTGCTCATATTTTACTATCTTGGCTCAATATGCAAGTTTCAGGAACTTCCAGTAGTTCTTTTTCTACCGTAATGGCTCATTCTTCAGATCAGGAAACCAATCTTATTTTGTTAGCTGAAAAATATATTCATTTTGACTTTACCTTCAAAAACTACGGAAACTAGAGAAATGATTCCATGCAGTAGACCCAAAGTGAGATAGAATTGGCATAGGATTCCATTTTCCCCTTAGATTATAGAGTGATGACATTTTGTCTCACCTAGTATCAATATCTGCTCAAATTTGTATGTAAAGTCCTCAAAAATGCGTAAGTTCCTCTCTTCCCCCATCTCCTAAGCCATCCTGGGAAAACATCGTGTAGATTTATTTTGGTAAAAGGCCATTAGGCACCTTCACAGAATGTTGGGTGTACCTGCTACCTATTTATTGCTGCAGTAATGTGTAATTTTCTCTTTAATTAAGGGGCTATGAATGGAGAACGTAATCAGATCTGGAAACCCTGATTATTTTTCATTATGGAGACTGAAATTAGCCTTCTGCTCACCCCAGTTTATGTTATATGTGTTGAACATTACCTTTCTTTTATAACTACCTTACTCCTAAAACTTCATGGTCTATAATTATCTATGAGTTTTCATTCGAGAATTACTACTTGTTTCTACCTGTTTTTTTTAACTTAATTATTAAAGTACAATTTACGTATGGTAAAATTAAATTATTTTAATGTACTATTCCATGCATTTTGACAAATGGATTTGTTTGTGCAACCCTCAACACAATCAAGTTATAGAAAGAGTGCATCAACGCCAAATTTCACCCCAATCCCCTTTTAATCTGCTTTACCCCCAGTTCCAGTCTCTGGCAGCCACTCTCCCTATAGTTTCACCTTTCCTAGAATGTTGTATCAAAGAATGTAGCCTTTTGATTTTAGATATTTTCATTTGACACACTGCATTTGACATTTATCTATGTTGTTATACATCACTTAACTTTGTTATGTAGCTATTTCATGGTGCTTGCTTCATATAATATTTTAACAATTTTCTACTAAAATTACCCCCTCGTTTCTTCCACTTAAGTACAAACTTCTTGAGCTTTATGTGCTGGTAAGTCTCTTCTGCTAAATATATTGTGTGCTTTGTACAAAACATTTTTAAAATTTATATTCCCATTTTTATTGTATGAATTTTGGGGGTAGAGTATGATAATTTGAGACATGTGTATAGTGCTTAATAATCAAATCAGGATAGTTAACGTTTTCATCTCCTTAAATATTTTAAAATTTTTGATTAACATGTAATGATTTTTCATATGTATGGGGTACAGTGTGATATTTCAGGACATACATACACTATGTATTGATCAAATCAGGATAATTAACATCCATCTCCTTATTATTTTATGTTTTGAGGTTTTGGGTTTCTTACTTCTGGTTTTTCATAAATGATATAATAGGTTATTATGAACTGTAGTTTCCCTACCATGCTGTAGAACACTAGAACTTATTAATTCTATATATAATTGTTTTGGTACCCATTTTTCAGTCTCCCTCTATCCTCCCTTCCCCCTCTTCCCAGCCTCTCAGTATTTGATCAACTTTTAAAAATATTCAATGAGAGAAAATATGAGGTTATTTTCTTTCTTCATCTGACTTAATTCACTTAACAGTGTGCCCTCTACTTCCAGCCATTTTCCTGCAAATGATAGGATACCATTCTTTTCATAGTTTATAATATTTCATTATATACATCATATATAATATCACATTTTTCTTATCCATACACCTGATGGTCATCCCGGCTGATTTCTTAGCTATTGTGAATTGTGCAGCAATAAACATTGGCATCAAAGTGTTTTGATATTGATATTTGATATTGGTACTGCCAATATAATTTACTTTGGATATATACCCAGAAGTGGGATAGCTGGATCATATGATAGATTGATTTTTAGTTTTTCTGAGGAACCTCCACAATGTTCTCCATTGTAGTTGTACTAATTTATACTCCCACCAAAATTGTACAAGTTTTCTCTTTTCTCCATATACGTGCGGGCATTTGTTACAATAGCTATTCTAACTGGGTTGTGATTTACATTTTCTTGGCAGCTAATGAAGATACATTTTAAAAATAAATTAAAAAATAAATTTGTTGTACTTTTGAATTTATTTAAAATGTGCACATTTGTATCATTTTTCTGTTTTTTATTAAATCATTTGCTTTTTGGCCATTGAATTTTTATAGCTGCTTGTATTAGTTGAATTATTTGCAAAAACATTTTCCTATTCTGCAGGTTGTGTCTTCACTTTTTTATTGTTTCTTTTGCTGTGTAGAAGTTTCTTAGTTTGATATAATCCAATTTGTTTTTTTTCTTGTGTTTTTGGGCTTTGTGGTCTGCACCCATGTCTTGAAGAATTACCCTATATTATCCATTGGTAGTTTCATAGTTTCAGATCTTACATTTAGGTCTTTGATCCATTTTGAATTGATTTTTGAATAGGGTGAGAGAAAAGGATCACATTTTAATCTGTTGTATGTGAATAACCAATTTTCTTGGCACCATTTATTGAAGAATCTGTTTTGTCTATGTTTATGGCACCTTTGCTATAAATTATTTAGCTGTAAATGGATGGGGTTACTTCTTGGTACTCTATTCTATGATACTGATCTACATGCCTATTTTTATGCCAACATCCTGCTATTTTGATTACTGTAGCTTTGTAGTATAGTTTGACCTCAGGGAGTGGGAGACCTTCACTTCTGTTCTTTTTACTCTAGATTGGCTTGGGTATTTGGACTCTTTTGGAGCAAAAGTTCTTAATGTTGACAAAGTTCAATTTATTATATTTTTCTTGTGAGGATGGTACTCTGAGTGTCATACTAAAGCAATATGTGCCTGAACCAAGGTCACAAAGATTTTATCATATATTTTCTTCTAGAAGTTTTATGGTTTGGGATTTTATATTTACCACTATGAATCATTGTGGGTTAATTTTCATATATACTGTAAGGTGGAGAGTAAAGTGCATATATATGTGCATTTTATATATATGTATATATATTTTTTTCACACATAGATATCCAATTTTTTCCTGTACCATTTGGTGAAAAAACCAACCTCTCTTTATTGGATCATCTTTATAATTTAATCAAAAGTCAATCGGCTTTAATGCATGGATTTATTTCTGGAATTTTCTGTTTTGTTCCATTGATTCATATACTTTTCTTTAGTACTACACTGAATTGATTATTGCTGTTTTATAGTAAGAATTGAAAGCAGACAGTGTGTGTTCTCCAGCTTTGTTTTTCTCTACCATCTTGCTTTAGTTAAATATATTTATCTTTCTCCTGTAATTTTAAAATCCCATATTGTCATTGAATCTACAGAGCCCAGTTCCATAGCAGACTGCCCCTATACTACAATGGCTTACAAAAGACGGGTGCCCATCACATTTCCTTCTCTAGCATATTTCTTATATAGCTTTACTGGAAAATGACTTTGGACATTTTTGTGTCCAAATTCAGTTTTCAGATTCTTCAGTCTGATATACTGCATTCAATTCCACATGTTCACCTTTATAGCCTCTTTTTCCTTCCTAAGTATTCTGCCAATGCAGTTTTAGCATCTTTACTTCATTTTTCCTTGGTAACATTTTTCGTCTTTCAATCTTCATGGAGCAGTATCCCAGCCGTGTACTGGGCTTCAGCCTTTGCCTAGACACTTCACTGGAATCACGGGAGAGTGCCAACATAATAATAAACTCATACTCTCACCTCTGAGTTGTCCAGTAGTCTCAGGTTCCTTTTCAACTCATTTCCAACTCAGTTGAATTTATTTCCAACTCAGTTTCTATGAAATATTTATTAGATAATCCTTAAAAAATTAAAAATAATCAGTTTCTTCCCATATCAGGGACTGTATTTGATCTTTTGGTCACTTTGAGATGTCCCTGATTATATTTTAGAAGATGGGGAGGTGGAGTATTTGTTGAGATAAGTGAGCACAGTCTTTCCAGGTATCCTCCTCAGGCAGAGGGAGACCGCTTTCCTTTAGGCAAGCACCCATTTCAAGGCAAAGTTCTCAAGGTTCTAGAGTGCATCCATTCAAATATTCTCATCTTAGTTTTAGTGCCCCCTCCATTTAATTTTGCTTTTTCTGCCACTTTCTCATTAGGGCCCTGTCTTTAGCATAGCATATTTGCTTTGCTTGTAAATTCAACTGCTTCGTACCTCTATCACTTTGTGAACAGTTCTTGGGTTAGACTGTCAGCATGGTCAACATTTTGACTCTACAGCTTCAGTGACAGTTAACAGCAATTCTTATTATTACAACTGACCTTATCCTATATCTCACTTCAGTTCATCCTAGGTCTAAACCTTAGGATTTTAATTCTATAGCTCACCACATATTGCCACCATCATATTTATTATTGTCAATGGGATCCTTTTGACCATCTGACCAAAAAAGTTATCTAGTGTGCTGTGTTCCATTTGTAGGGTTCAGACATCTTTTACTATGTGTTTTAGATTCCTCAGAGGTAGACCAAGACATTAAGAATTTGAGTTGAAGTAGGTTATTTGGGAGTTGATCCCAGGAAGCAGTTAGAGGGGACAAGAAATGAAGCAGGGAAGGAAAGAAAGTTAATAAAAGGTGTGTTATTGGGCAGGATACTACTGGGGACTATTGAGAACCAATCTTGCTGAGAACTCTGGAAAGCAGTACGTTATATACTGCAGATGTATTCCACTAGAGGATAGTGGAGTAAGTCATTTACTCTCCAGCTGTCATTCATCATCCTCTGAGTGTCAGTGCCATTACTTTCCTGGCCCCTTTCAGGCTGTGTATTTGGAAGTCTTAGCACATGCAAGAATAGCAAACCTTGGCACATGGGAGAAACACTAACAGCATTCACCATAATTCTGTTCAACAAATGGTTGTTTTTAGTATTTATAATGCATACTAAAGTTATTTCTTTATATTTCATTTTAAGTGAATTTCTATCTAATTCTTTTGGATTATTCATAGAAATCTTAAAATCTACAAATAATTATTATTAAGAAACTTTCTCATATTTTTTAAAAAATCCCTGCCTTAATTGAACCTACATTCTCTCTAGATTCTTTGTTGGATGCTAATGCTATATGAAAATAGACACTATGTATTTCTTGCTGATACCTGGCAGCAAGAACAATAATATGGAAAGTGTTCTAGAAATACTTGTTGAATAAGTCAATGTCAGATCAAAATGATATTTATAGGGGCTGGGGTAGTGGCTCAGTGGTAGGGCGCTTGCCCGGCATGTGTGAGGCACTGGGTTCGATTCTCAGCACCGCATATGAATAAATGAGTAAAACAAAGGTCCATCGACAACTAAAAAAAGATTTAAAAAAAAAATGATATTTATAGAAGTGGTCAAAAAGATACAAATATTGGTATAGCAAGGACATGAAGGCAGGCCAGATGTAATTATGAAAAACACATGCCTAGTTTCTCTCATATTTTTAGATCAGTAATATCCAAACTGGTTTATAAAACCCAAGAGACTTCTCTAGTTATCTTGGAGTTTAGTTAAGAAATCTGTAAAGCTACATTTTATTTTATTTTTTATTTGTTCCAATTACTTATACATGACAGCAGAATGCATTTTGATTCATTGTACACAAATGGAGCACAACTTTCCACTTCTCTGGTTATATATGATACAGTCACACCATTTGTGCAATCATACATGTACATAGAGTAATAACATCTGACTCATTCCACCATCTTTCCCATCCCCATACCCCTTCTCTCCCCTCTGCCCAATATAAAGTTCCTCATTCTCCCCACCCCCACCATTACCGATCAGCATCTACATATCAGAGAAAATATTAGGCCTTTAGATTTTTGGAATAGGCTTATTTTGCTTAGCATGATATTCTCCAACTCCATCCATTTACCTCCAAATGTAATAATTTCATTCTTCTTTAAGACTGAATAATATTTCATTGTATATATATACCAAAAAACTGTAATCTTAATAATATTTATTTTTAATTTTTATTATTTTTAGTTAAATGTGACAGTATAGTATAATTTGACTTATTTTGTATAATTACAAAACATGGAGTACATCTTACTGTAATTGGGATCCCAGTCTTGTGGTTGTATATGATATAGAGTTCACTGTGGTGTATTCATACACACACATTGGAAAGTTATGTCAGAATCATTCCACTGTTTTTCCTATTCCTATTCCCACATTCCCCTTTGTATAATCTACTGAATTACACTTGTAATAACACTTGTGTGTGTTAGCATCTACATATCAGAACATTCAACCTATTTGGGGAGGATGGCTTATTTTGCTTAGCACAATAGTCTCCAGATCCATCCATCTTTGGCAAATGTCATAAATTTATTCTTTTTTATGGCTGAGTAATATTGCATTGTGTATATATACCATATTTTCTTTATCTATTCATATGTTGTAGGGTACCTAGATTGGTTCCATAGCTTAATATTGTGAGTTGAACTGCTATAAACATTGATGTGACTGGCTGTATCTTGTTTCCTTTGTTGTAAAGAATCGTTTTAGTTTGATACCATTCCATTTATTGATTCTTGATTTTAGTTTTTGTGCTTTAGGAGTCTTGTTAAGGAAGTCAGTTTGTAAGCTGACATAATGGAGTGTTGGGCCTATATTTTCTTCTAGTAAATGCCTGGTCTAATGCCTATGTCTCTCAGTTGAGTTTTGTGCAGGGTGAGACATAGAGGTTTAATTTCATTCTGCTACACATGAATTTCCAGTTTTCCCAGCACCATTTGTGAAGAGGCTTTCTTTTCTTCAATGTATGTTTATGGCGCCTTTGTCCAGTATGAGATAATGGTATTTATGTGGGTTTATCTCTGTGTCTTCTATTCCATTGGTCTTCATGTCTGTTTTGGTACCAATACCATGCTGTTTTTGTTACTATAGCTCTGTAGTATAGTTTAAGTTCTGGTATTGTGATGCTTCCTGCTTCACCTTTCTCCCTAAGGATTGCTTTAGCTATTCTGCACCTATAATTTTTCCAAATGAATTTCATGATTGCTTTTTCTATTTATATGAAGAATGTCATTGGAATTTTAAAAAGAATTCCATTAAATCTGTATAACACTTGGTAGTATGGCCACTTTGACAGTATTTATTCTGCCTATCCAAGAGCATGGGAGATCTTTCCATCTTCTAAGGGTTTCTTCAATTTATTTCTTTAGTGTTTTGGAGTTTTCATTGTACAGGTCTTTTACCTCTTTTGTTAGATTGATTCCCAGGTATTTTATTTTATTTTTGAGGCTATTGTGAATGGGATAGTTTTCCTAATTTCTCTTTCAGCTGGTTCATCATTGGTATATAGAAACACTATTGATTTATGGGTGTTAATTTTATATTCTTCTACTTTGCTAAAAATTTTTTTGAGTTCTGGTAGTTTTCTGGTGAAGTTTTTTGAGTCTTCTAAATATTGGGTCATGTCCTTGGCAATTAGGGATAGTTGAACTCTTTTTTTTCTATGTATATCCCTTTGATTTCCTTCTTTTGAGTAATATCTCTGACTAGAACTTCAAGGATTATGCTGAATCAAAGTGATGATAGAGGCCATCTCTGTCTTGTTCCAGTTTTTAGAGGGGATGCTTTAAGTTTTTCTCTATATATAATGATGTTGGCCTTGGGTTTAGCATATGTAGCTCTTACAGTATTGAGGTATGTCCCTATTATCTCTCATTTTTTAGTGTTTTGAACATGAATGGATGTTGAATTTTGTCGTGTTTTTTTCTGCATCTATTGAGACAATCATGTGATTTTTGTTTTTTATGTCTATTGATATGGTAAATTACATTTTTTGATTTCCATATGTTGAATCAACCTTCCATCCCTAGGATAAACCCCCACTTGATCATTGTGCACTTTTTAATGAGTTTTTGTACACAATTTTCCATTATTTTATTAATTTTTGCATCTATGATCATTAGAGACATTGGACTGAAGTGTTCTTTCCTTGATGTGCTTTTGTCTGGTTTTGGAATCAAGGTGACACTAACTTCATAGAATGAGTTTGGAAAGGTTTCTTCCTTCTCTCTTTCATGGAATAGTTTGAGAAGAATTGGTGTTGATTCTTCTTTGAAGGTTTGGTAGAACTCAGCTGAGAATTCATCTGGTCCTAAGCTTTTCTTTGTTGGTAGGCTTTTGATGGCATTTTCGATTTCATTTTTTGAAATTGATATGTTTAAATTTTCTATGTCCTTCTGTTTCAATTTGTGTAGGTCTTCACTAGAAACTTGCTGGGGTCTTCAAGATTTTCTATTTTATTGTAGTGTAAGTTTTCAAAATAGATATTTCCTTTTTTATCACAAATTTTACAAATTTGAGTTTTTTTCCTCTTTCTATTGGGTAGAGGTTTTATCTAACCCTTGGGTAAGGGTTTATCAATTTTATTGATCTTTTTTTTTGAAAAGCCAACTTTTTGTTTCACTGGGTTTTTTTTAAATTTTTGTTTCAATTTCATTGATTTTGATTCTGATTTCAATTATTTACTGTCTTCCACCCCTTTTAGTGTTGATATGTTCTTTCTCCAGGGCCTTGAGATGTAATGTTAGGTTATTTATCTGGTGGTTTATTATTCTTTTAATAAATAAGCTCAATGCAATGAACTTTCCTCTTAGAACTGCCTTCATAGTGTCCCAAAGATTTTGATATATTGTGTTGCTATTCTCATTTACCTCTAGGTATTTTTTTAATTCCATCCCTGATTTCTTTAGCTATCCAGTTGTCATTCAAGAACATATTATTTAGTCTCCAGGTGTTAGAGTAGTTTTTATTTTTTATTTTATCATTGATTTCTATTTTCATTCCATTATGATCTGATAGAATGCAAAATATTATCTCTTTTTTTGTATTTGATAACAGTTGCTTTGTAGACTAAGATATGGTCTATTTTAGAGAAGGATCCATGTATTGCTGAGAAGAAAGTGTATTCATTGATAGATAAAATATTTTAGATATGTCTGTTAAGTCTAAATTATTAATTGTATTTCTTCTACACCTATAACTTCTTTATTTAGTTTTTGTTTGGAAGATCTATCCAGTGATGAGAAAAGTGTGTTGAAGTCACTCTTATTGTGTTGTGGCCTATTTAATTCTTGTTATTGTGAAGGGTTTGTTTGATGTACATAGATGCTCCATTGTTTGTGCATAAATATTTATAATTGCTATATCTTGTTGATATGTAATTCCCTTAAGCAGTAGGAAAATGATCTTCTTGGTCCATTCTGATTAACTTTGGTTTGAAGTCCACTTTATCTTATATGAGGATTAAAAACCCTGCTTGTTTATGAGATCCATGTGGATTATTTGATTTTTCCCATCCTTTCACATTCACTCTGTGGATGTCTTTGCCTCTGAGTTGGGTCTCTTGAAGACAGCATATTTTGGGTCTTGTTTTTTAATCGAATCTGCCAATCTGTCTTTTGATTGATGAGTTTAGTTCATGTACATTCAGTATTATTATTGAGAAATATTTTTTATTCCCTGTTATTATGATTTATTTCTGGTTTTCAACTTGAATTAGTTTTACTTTGATTGACTGTTCTTATTGTGTAGTTCCTCCCTTTGCTGATTTCACTTTTATTTTTCATTTCTTCATGAAATAGTTTATTAAATATGTTTTGTTGTGCAGGCTTTCTAATTTTGAAAACTTTTAACTTTTGTTTATCATGGAAGGCTTTTATTTCATCATCAAATCTGAAGATTAACTTTGCTGAACATAGTATCCTCAGTTGGCATCCATTTTCTTTTAGGGTTTGGTATATATATTTTAAGACCCCCTAGCTTTGAGGGTCTGGGTTGAGAAATCAACTGAGCTCTGCAATGGTTTGCCTCTTATTGTGACTAGTTACTTTTCTCTAGCTGCTTTTAAAATTAAGTCCTTATTCTGCATGTTGGTCATTTTCATGATGATGTGCCTTGGTGTAGGTCTGTTGTAATTTTGTAGTTTTGGAGTCTTATATGCCTCCTCTATTTGATTTTCCATTTAATTCTTAAGTTATGGGAAATTTTCTGGTATTATTTCATTGAAAACATTGTGCATTCCTTTGGTTTATATCTCCAAGTCTTCATCTATCCTAATAAATCTTAAATTTGGTCTTTGCATCTTATCCCATATTTTTTAAGTTCTGTTTGTTTTCTCTAAAATCTTATCTCTAAACTTTATTTTCCAGATTATATATTTTGTCTTCATTACCGGAAACTCTATCTTCCAAGTGGTCTAGTCTTCTGGTGATGCTTTCCATTGAGTTTTTAATTTGGTTTATGATTCTTTCATTTTGAGAATTTCTGATCAATTCTTCTTCAGGATTTCTATCTTCTTATTGAATGATCTTTGAATTTTGGACTTATTGGATTTTCTTTCTGCCTGTTCCTTACATTGTCTTTTACCTCACAGATCAGTTTAATTATGGATTTTCTAAATTCCTTCTCTGATGTTTTCTCCACTGTGATTCTGTTAATGAGGTATTTTTATTTGTTTGGGATTGTTTGTTCCTTTGTTCCTTTGTTTGTTCATGTTGTTTGTGTGTCTACCCATTTGTCAGTAAGAATCTTAGGTGGTACCCAGGTGCAGTGGTGCATGTAATCCCAGCAACTTGGGAGGCAGAGGCAGAAGGATTGCGAATGAAAAGCCAGCCTCAATGAAAGTGAGGTGCTAAGCAACTCGGTGAGACCCTGTCTCTGAATAAAATACAAAATGGTGCTAGGGATGTGACTCAGTGGTTGAGTGCCCCTGAGTTCAATCCCTGGAACCAAAAGGAAAAAAAAAAAAAAAAAGAATCTATGGTGACTGAGTGTCTACCCTAAAAATTTATAGTGTTCCTGAAAATTTCTAGTACCTCATGTTCTAGGGGGAAACAATTAGAAACAGCAACCAATACAATCAATCAGCATTAAACTAAGTACTTGGTTCCTATTTTGGCAGGTACAATATTAACTGGCACTATAAACAGAAATAGTATGGTAGGTAATTGCCAACAGTAGAGATATTATGTTTACAGAAAGTTTTGCTATTACAAAAAGTTGAAGAGGAAGAATGCAGAGGAGATGTAGGATGTAATAATTGAGAGGGAGGATGAGAGAGAGTACCTTGCTATGTCCCAGTCAGCAAGAGATCAGTAAACTGAACCGAGGGGTGAACCAGCTGGGAAATTAAAAATCTGAAAAAACATTTAAGAAATAAAGACAACACAGAAAAATAGTTTCAAAGGCAGAGGCCTGGTGGGTGGATGAGACCTGATGAGTCGGATCCCTAACAAAGGATAAAAGGCCAAAGAAATCTTTATTTAAAGGGAAGTACATCAAAGTGATTTATTGTGAAGTGTTTTTCAGAGGTAAACAAAGTCAGCAGGAACAGGCTAATTGGAGCTTATCTATTTGCCTGATATCGTCTTCTTGTTCTGGACAACTGGTCCCTCAAGGCTGTTGAATGTGCCCATATTTCTACCACCCCAGGGCAGCAGGCATCTGAAATCAAAGCTATGGAACCCATAAATCCCATGCCAGGCATGGAATCTGCCTCATTAAGAGTGGCCACCCGCAATTGGTCATGTCTTTTAGCGTAGTTGTACTGATAGAAACCCAAAAGGGCGATCTAGCTGTCCAAGGCTGTGGGGTTCAAAGCAAGGATTCATTTGCCGCTGCCAACTAGAGTAGTAGTAAAGAACTATAGGAAGAATGAGAGAGAAAACAATAGAATTTGGCTGTTCATGAAACAAAAGAGAAGATAATCAGGGAGATAGGATAAAAACAATGTAAGACAACACTGACAACAACACCACAATACAGAACCAAGGTATGTTAATCAAAACCCTAGTCCTCAAAATACAGTCAGAAAATAATCATTTTCAAGAAATGCTAGAAATAAGAGGAGTGAGACAAATATGTATGTACAAATGTCCATGAACAATTCAGCACCTAAAAGGTTTAAAACAAGAGAAAAAAAGAGGTTCTTGATGGAAGATTAAGGAATTGTTTCTGTTGCAATGGCTGAAAAATTTCCTGTGATATATGCTGGTTGTCAGTTCCCCATTGTCTTTCCTTCCATTTTTTCTTGAGCTATGTATTGTGTGCAAGTATAGTAGCTGGGGGCTGTCAATTTTTTTCTTTTTGTGGAGCTAGGCAGGTCTCAGCTTCCCTTGTCAGCAGCACGAGGTGGTGGTGGGGAGGTTTAGAGGATGTTGTTCACTCCACTCACAGAGAAGTGTCTATGTGGAGTTCTGTGAAAGGTGCTCCCAGAGGCAGAGCTCCTAGAGCTCTACCATTCTTGGTGCTTTGTGGAGTGATGTTTGGTGAGACTTTTAAATCAGCACACTTCCAGGGCTCCTCTGCTTCCAGTCTTTACTGGGCGTCTGTATAACTTGCACCTCCCCCAGTTTCTGCTCTAGCAGTGTAGGAGCCAGTCGTCACTCCACTCTGATTCCCAGAGCTCCCACATCTGGGCCACCTGGGCTCAATCCCAAAGCACACATTCTCCCTGCCCACCACCTCCACCCTGATCAAGTCCCTGGTTGTCCCCAGCTAGGCCTGCCAACCATGAGATTCAAAGAGTGAGAGACATCCAGGATATATAGGGTCTGAGTGCCAAATTCCCCAAGGGACAACACTTCCCATGCCTAAATTTCACCTGGTTTTCTAGTCACACTCTATTTGGCTTGACAGGCCTCTGGTGGGTCACGTTTTCAGACCCAGGTGGAATTATACAGGTCTGAGTGCCTGGGTTAGGACCCACACCCACCAGCCGGTTGTAGCCCAGCAGAACCAGATGGGGGATGACCTTGCTCTTTGTAGGTCACTGGGAGACTGCAGCATCCCTCTCACATGAAAACAGTGAGCAACTCACTCACTGGATCAGCTCCACAATGTCCTCCATCACCATCCTATCTGCTTCAAGACACCTCTCAGTGCCACCCAAAATACAGGCTTAGTCTCTGTTTCCCACCTGCCCTCAGTGGGTCTGCATAGGCAGCTGCTGGTGATGCTGGTGGGTTTTTTCTTTTATTTTTTAAAATTTTATTATATAGAACTTTTTATGTCCCCAGGCTGTTCTGAGAATCCAGTATTAAAGTCTCAGTAGGATTTTTCTTTCCTTCCTTCCTTCCTTCCTTTCTTCCTTCCTTCCTTCCTCCCTCCCTTTCTCCCTCCCTCCCTTTCTCTCTTTCTTTTTCTTTCTTTCTATGGACCTCAAAGGGAAACTGTTTGCCCTCTTTCCTGGTCCTGCACCATGGAGCAGTTTAAACTTAATCTTCTCTACTTTGCCATCTTGACCCCTCCAAACTTTCTCATTTATTTAACAAAAGCACCTCATATTTTCCTTTCATTTGTACATCAACTAGGTCCTCAAGAAAATTAGTAAGTTTTAATAGTAGGGATCTACTGTTTGTTGATTTTGATTTTAGGCAGAAGGCCTCAAATATTTTATTAAGATAAATGTTTAATTTATTCTTTGTTTTTGTGTACTTTTAAAATATTGAAAGTTTCATTCTATTCCTAATTTCACATAATTTATGATATTATTATATGATTTAAAAATATTCCTGATTCTGTAGTTGTATTTCATCTTCTCTCTCCTGTTTCTTAATCAAATTTGACAGATGTTTGCCTCTCTTTTTGATCCCTGGGGGAAAAAATATCAGACCTCGGTTTTTATTTTCCAGTTTTAGTATTTTATTGCTTTCTAATTACTCTCATGTTTTAAAATTTGATTTCTTTTTCTCTTGTCTTATTTTATTTTTCACATCTTTTGAGTTAAGCACTAAGTTAATCTGTTCTTTACTTATTAAAAACCTAAAGGCTATTCTCCTCTTTCAGTTTCACACTTACTTAATGGTTGACTCCTCTGAACACATTACTGACAAACATATCTTCCTTTCATTAAAACAGGTCAGGCTAATCTGAGTGCTTTGCTTGTCTGGGTCCTTACCCTGAGCTTTCCTCTCTGTCCTTGTAGAATCTAGTTTGATCAATATTTCTAATTACCTGAGTTGATTCCTATCCAATATATACATGAATCAAAACATTATGCAGTAACTCATAAATATCTACAAATATTATGTGACAATCAAAAAATTTTAAAATGAATCCTGCTAAGCCAATTTAACAATCTCCTACCTTTGCTCTCTGACCTCCTCATCAGTTATAGGATGATTATACATATTTATTCATAGTCGCAGAGAAGTTAATTGTTGGTTTTGTTGTCACAGAGAGCAAGAATAATGCCAATTATCTCCAAGACCTTTAAAGTCTTCAGAATAGTACCTTGTATATTGTAGGTTTTTAATGACTATTTGTTATGTTTGAGGCATAGTCTGAGAAAAGAATTAAAGTAAAACTTTATCATGTTTGAACCCCATACACTTTGAAAGTGTTAGAATAGGAAAATGTATTTCTGATGCCGACAAGTTTTAAAAAAATTAATGATCATATTTAGGTTATATAAGATGTCAGAGAACATACATTTATTACAACCAAGGAAGTACAAGATGCTTGTCTTACTTTAAAGGTAATCATGGAAAAAAATAGCATTCAAAAGGTATAAGAATCTCTTTTCCACATTTGCAGTCTATAATTAACAGACGTCTCTACATTTATTCAGGAAAGTAATGTGCCACTTGTAAATAATAGTAGTGTTGGGTTCTGTATATTTAAATGTCAATAATTTGAACATAAATTTTCTCCTGTTCTTAGTTACACAAGTGCGTTTTTGAGATAATGCAGAGACAGGTATCATTACCATTGTTGTAGGTCCATTTTCTGTAGATGTAAATGTATTAATGTGAAACATGGAGAAGAAATGAAGAGTTCTACCACTATTGAAAACCATAATGCATGGAAATTAAATCAATATGCTGCTTTTGAAAACACAACATGGTGACAGCAGAGAAGTGAAACCTGAGTGCATTTCAGGAAAGACACGAAAGTAGTAGGTGTCTATTAAAATAACAAGCACAGGTGAAAGAAATAAGAACATATCTTTTCCACATTTTGATTGCTTCATGTTCTTCTCTAATTTCTCAAGATTAATAACTTTAGTAAGGCGGAGGCTTTTGTAAGAATGTGTGAATAAGGACAGATTTTTAAAAATATAGAGTGATTTTTCTCTATCATTTGAAGTGGATTTGGTTTTACACTTAATTTCTGGGCAAAAAGGAGAGTATGTCATATGTCACTTGGGTTACTTTAGTGCTCAATAACTAACACCAACAACAGAAGTTTTCTTTTAAAGACAATCTAAGCATTTAATAATGTCATAGATCAATCATGAAACAAAACATATGTAAGCATTAAATGAATAAAAAAATGCAGTCCTTAATATTAAGGAATTAAGTGACATCTGCTGTTACCTTACTAGGAAACATCTCAGTAATCTATTCAAAAGCTATAGCAGTCTGCCTTTGATTGATTGATTGATTGTGTGGTGCTGAGGAATGAACCCAGGGCCTTGTGTGTCCTAAGCAAGCACTCTATAGACATGATGAGAGAGAAAGAAACAAAGCTCAAAGAGCACTATTATTATGTAAGCCATAAGAAAACAGTAAAAACAAATATCAAAGTGCCATTGGTCTAAATAGAGTTTCTGATTGAATTGCATTCTTAACATTACTAATTTAAAGAGGGTGCCAATAAAAAGAGATCTATGATCCCTTTAATAAAAAATGAGCTCATATTATGCACAGTTAATTGACTTCTAATATATATTTAATGTATACCATGTATACATATTTATTTAAGGTGTAATTTTATATACATGTCTTATGTATAATAAGATATAAAATAGTTCTCAAATCACATTTGGTTTTATTCTAAAAGTTTGATATTGTTGGTTGTTTGAAATTCACAATACATTTTTCAAAGAAATATTGTTATAATTGAGATTTTGTTTTCCAGCTCAATTCAGAAAATAATTTAGTTTATAATGAAGCTTAAATCTTGTAAAGCAGAAAACAGTTGGAAACAATTCAGTTGAAGTAAAGATTAAAATTAAAATTAACACTGAATAAGAAATATATTTTTTTAAAAAAATTTTAGTTCTCTAGGACAAGTGTCCTTGTTTCTAGAATTAAAGAGAGGAATTTGTGGAGTTTCTGAAAAGAACTCCTGAGCACGTTTTGTAGGTAATACATACCAAAGACAGTTGTGGCTTCTTTATGAACAGGTTGTTTCCTAATCAGCTCTCATATTCCTTAGGACATGGGGATTGCTAGCACTCCTCTAGCCTTGGACTAGTTTGCTAGGGCTGCCATAGCAAAATATCACAGAATGGGTGGCTTAAATAACAAAATTTATTTTCTTACGTTCTACTGGCTGGAGGCCCAAGATCACAGTGCCATTAGCTGCTTCTTTGAGGCCTTTCTCCTTGCTTGTGGAAGGCCATCTTCTTGTCCTCAGTAGGTCTTTGATTATGTGGGCACATGTCTGGGTCCTAATCTCTCATAAGGACACTGGTCATACTGGATTAGGGCCCACACGAATGACCTTATTTACCTTAGTCACCTTTTAAAAGACCCTCTCACCAAATGCAGTCACTTCTTGAAGTACTGAGAGCAATGGTTTCAACATATGAATTTGGTGGAGGGGATACAATTCATCCCATAAAGTAACCCATTAAGATTAATTTGGATTGCTAAAATTCTTTTGTCCTTACTTTAATCACTGTTAATTGAGGGAACCAAATTTAAAAAAACAACACTTCGGAGAGAAATGGAGGTCAGAGGAGCCATGGAAAGATATTCTAAAGTTATTTGATCAAGAACAGAAAAATACTGGGGAAGAAAGAGACTGCACATGTGGAATTCACTCAGTGGTAAGATGGCTCTCAGCAGGGAATTAAGGAATCTTTCATTTTGCAACTATGTTGCTGTGTAAAGGGAACAAATATGAGATGGACTGAAAATTGGGTTGGGGGATTGGAGAGGGAAGTAGTAGGTACCCTCACAGGTAATTCACAGGTTGAACATTAATAATGCAGTATTCCTTGTAAATTACATATACCAGTGCATCATCCATTTAATAATAGACTTTCTCACAGTTCTAGAGGGATTTTGGAAGCAGATGGACAGAACTGTGTTTGAAACTTCATTTGGTTACCTTCTAGCTGGGTAAATTTGGGCAGGTTATTTTTACCATTTTAAGTCCCGTTCTCTTGCCAGTAAAATGTGAACAATATTATATACATTACATATTAATTGTGAGGATTAAGGGAATAAAGTGTGTATATATAAAATATCTGCATTATGGCAAGTCTTTGTAAAGGATAATTACGAGAATAACAATGGCAATGATATTAAAGACAATTATTTGTTTCTTTGATCATATAGCATATACAAATATATAGTAAATAAAAAAATCTGATTAAGAAATAAACAGACACACACTTAACAACATGGATTTAATAGACATATTAGTTTCCTAGGTCTACTGTACCAAATTATAACAAATTTGATGGCTTGGATGTGTTCCTTCATAATTTTGGAGGTCAGAAATCTGAAATAAAGGAGTTGGCATTGTTGGCTCATTCCGGAAGTTCTGAGGAACGTGCTCTCTATTGGCTGCTGGTTCCTGCTGGTCATCTTGGTATTCTTTTTCTTGAAGATTCATTACTCTAATCTCCACCCCAGTCTTCCTATCACCTTCCCACTTACCTATTTTCTTTTCTAAGTGCACTTTTCATTGGATTTAGGGCCTACCTAATCTCGATTGATCTCATTTCAGTGTTCTTCACTTAATTACCTCTGCAATGACATTTTTTCCAGATAAGATACCAGTCACAAGTAGATATAAATTTTAGGTGTACCCTCAATCCATTATAAGAGAAAAATAATACAATTTAACAAAACTTTAATTTAGCTAATAATGTCATTAATTTGATATTTTTAATCATTTTTAAACTCATTTAGGGTCTGATATTTCATAAGTGAAATTAATAAATTTTTGTTTGATCAACTATTAGTAAACTAAGGGAATTAGATATGGTAACTTAGAGATAAATTATAAATCATATGTGGAATCTGACACTACAAATGGAGGAGTTGAGATAATAATAACTAGAGATAGTGACTTAACTAATATTTTATTTGAGCAGGTCATAATGCATATTTCTTTTAATGTACTACCTCATATAATTTTTGTAAAAATTTGGGGAAAAATAGCTTCCCAATAGGTTATTTTAAGGCTTCCAGATTTGGAAAATTGTTGTGATTCTGGCAAGTAGACAAAATTATAATTCACAGATATCTAGAACTTGAAATTTTACTGAATAGATAATGAAGCATAGTAAAGACTTAATTATAACTATGGCAGGTCAAATGATTATATGGGAGAAAGTAACAAGATAGTTTTATTATGAGGAAAGCCTGGGTTGAATTTACTTTTCTGAACATGACCAAATGAATTAAGATGAAACTTGTCCATTCATCAAATAAGTGCGTTCTTGGAAGACATTTTTTCTTCTGGGCATTGGGCATTGGTGTTGGTGGGAAATGCAGAGTGCTTGACAAAATGGTGGCACATGAATTGTTCCTTAGTTCCCTGTAAATATGAACAAGCTTCATTAACTGAAAGAAATATAACTATAAAAAGTTAATATTATCATTTTTGGTGCCAAACAAAAGGTAATAATATCTCCAAATGTATTGGAAGAACTATTCTACTTAACAGGAAATAACTTCTTAAAGGGAGATAGCAATGGCTAACATTAGGCATTAGAAGTGGTGGTGTGGTGGTGGGGACAACCACAGTGGAGCAGGGACCTGGGAAGGCAGTGGAATTATGACCTGGCTTGGCATAGCTGGAGTCTTCAGAGATGGTAGAAGCTGAAGATTGATAGCAGAATGCTAATTAATAGCAGTACTATTGAGAGCCAAAACAGGGAAGGATGTTAATTAGACAAATTGTGATTTTGCACTGACCTCTTCAAATAAAAAAAAAAATTGTCACTTAGAGAATGTAGAGTTGATCGTGGCAGAAAAGTGGGTGTCAGTGGACCCAAAGATCTTTGACATTAGCATGTCATCTTAATTGTATATAAGTAGAAATAGTCTTCAGAAGGATTTTTATCACATGAAGAAATATCTTCTTGAAGACAAGAAATTGGAATTCCCAAAATCTCTATGATATAATATTATTAAAATAAATTAAAAGTAATTATACACACTGGCCAAAATTAGTAGAAAACATAATCTTTGTGATTCCATTGATTGACAATTTGCAAATTTATAGAACACAATTTTCATGATTATATAGCTCTCTTAATTGAAAATGAATACTTTCTTCTCTCCTTTTGTTCCAAATATACTAAATTTATAAACTTGAAAAAAGCAAAATCCTTGTGATTCTATTTTAAAAATTTTGATCTCAGTCAAAAATGGAATGTAACAGGTCCTAACAGACACCAATTTGGAAATCTAAAGGAAAGGTTTACTTCCTCTTAAACATTTATTGAACTCTAAAACAATTTATAATTAGGATTTATATCAGGCAACTGTTTATAAAGGATAATTGCTGAACAATTTTTTGGATAGAGTAATTGGTTAATGACTCCAAGACACTTCATTTTTAATGTTATTGCACACATTTATTTTTAATGTTCTTCAATGTGGGAAATATTAAAACAAATCCTTTTGTAGGAAGTTTTGTAGGAAGAACAATACATAAGAAAAACTCATAGTAAACATAGTCTACTAATTTGTTTTCTTCTATTTATTTTTCTAGGTTTCTTCAATTCCTAACTGATAGGTAAATGTGGAAGTGGAAGACATGGGAAAGGTAGATTTTGAGTTCAAGTTTAGAATACTCTTATTTTTATCTGGGAATCAAAGAGGGAAACCTTATATTTAGAAGAGTAGATATCTTCATTATACAGTTGGATATTTTATAAGAATCTGTTAAAGGAAAATAGGATTAGAATTTATGTGAAGAGCTGGGTGGGGTGACACATACCTGTAATCCCAGTGGCTAGGGAGGGTGAGGCAGGAGGACTGCAAGTTCAAAGCCAACCTTAGCAACTTAGTGAGGCCCTAAGCAACTCAGCAACACCATGTCTCTAAAGAAAATGTATATATTTTAAAAAGGGCTTGGAATATGACCCAGTCATTAAGTACCCCTGAGTTCAATCCCTGTACCAGGAAAAAAAAAAAAAAAGAATTTATGTGAAGAGAGTCATCATTATCTTCCATTATCTTGGAGCACATTTTCTTTTTTTCTTTCTGAACTTGCCAATTTCTTTCTCTCTTTATGCCTTTCCTTAGCCATGAGACACCATAATCTCCTGGAAGTGGTCGACCCAGAGTCACTTCAAGGAACACTACTTTGTCATGATGCCCGCATACCTATCATCATAAAATATGGCAATGGCAGCTAGTTTGTGGAAATGGGCTATTTACAGCTCTCCCAATTCCTGTATGGACCTTGAAGTAAGTGTGATGGAAAAGAACTGATTTGGAAATGATTTTGTTTCTAGGACTGATGACTTTTCAGTTATTTCCACCTACACATGTTCTTACCACAAATTTCTTGTTGTTGTTTTGCTAGCTCGAATTCATGTCTATATTTTGTAACTATATTGTGCTAAGACAATAAAACTGAAATCCTTGTGGTTTAACACAGGAAAGGTAATTTCTCTGTCATGTAGACTATAGTTATATAGGATGTCTTCTAAGGGTAGCTCTAGAAATCAAGGCTGTTCTAATCCTGTGGCTCTGTCATCTTAATAAATGGATTCCATTGTGGCCATGGCAGGGAAGTGGAGAGCAGAGGGGTTGTTCATCAGCTCTTAATCACTTCAGTCTGGAATGGACACACATCATCACTTCTGGACACAGTCTGTTGGGCAATGCTAGTCCAGTAGCACTGCCAAATGGCAGGCGGACTCTGAAATGTGGGGAAGCACATGGATAGACAGTGTGTAGTAAATGCTTTTGCCATACAACTAAATTAGCCTAAAGGAAGCCAGACTGTTGATATAGATTATAGAGCTCACCATGGAGATAGATTATAGTCCTACAGTGTGTTAGAAGATTGTGGTTCCTGCACTCAGTCCGGTTGAGCTTTCTTATAAGAACATCATCTCTCCATCTAATTATTTGAGATAAGGGAGAGAAGATTATTTATAAATATGGGAATTTGTTCATATCAATTATGACCAGAGGAGTGTTTTAGTAAAGGAGGTGGAATAAATGTTTAAGAGCATAAACACTTAAGTGAGAATCAGTCTTGTGTATTTCAGGCTATTCATTTGTAACTTTACTTTCCTGCATCAGAAGCATACCAGTGAAACCCTTTAACTTTATACTCCATATATTTGTATATTAATGTTCTGACTTTTTTACACAGAGGAATTGAAGTAGCTTAGTTGTAACTGCTTCCTTAGTTTTTTATTTGTCGACTATTTCCCCCTCTGGAGATGGCTTACATTTTTCCTAGAATGTGTATTCCTTCTTTTACCCACAAAGGCTTCTCCCCCTTGAGATATCCCCCATTCTCGTTGTCTATGTATCTGTTATCCTAAATGAACTGCCGTGTCTCTGAAAAAAATTATTTTTTGAATATTAAACAAAACAAATGTCCAAATTTGCTCAGATTCTGAAGCTAGAAATCCAGAGTTTTAACACAAGTTAGCCTTCCACATGTCATTTTTTTTTTTTAGTTCTTTGGAACTAAAAAAGCTGTTATTTAATCTATCCAAAGTATTTAAATTGCCTTTTCAATTCTTTGTTTTCTAGGTTACAGTGCTGATGTGGAATAGGGATTATAGAGGATAAGGTAGGCATTCGTGAGGAATGAGCAATAGAAGCAAATTGTCAGTCAAAGAGGGTGCCGGCTTCAGTGCAGCATTTCATTTCGAAATATTGGAGGAGTAAGACAAACCTACAACTTCCCAAAGGCTTGTGAAGGCATGAATCTTTTAAAGATGAAATATGCTGTTTTGCTGTAATTGGCTCTGTATGAAAATAGCTTTTGCATCATATATAGTTTCCCAAATTGTCTCATGCTAAATGTTAGTAATGTGTTAATATAAGTGCTACAGAAGAATTCATATGGGTGAACTTATTGAATATTTCATCTCCTGCTCATATTCCTTAAGGCAATAATTTGCAAATGTATTCATTGGTATTATTAGCTAGTAATATGGATGGGTTCACCAAAAGGTTATGTTTGATAGCCCATGTGTTTTTAATATTACCTTACCATTTCAAAAGTTAAATATTTAAAAGGACCAGAAATATATAGGAAAATATAGCCCAATCCCTGTATTATTTTGTCTTAATCTGTGAATTTCTAAATTCACAATTTTTTATTAACAGATATAAAATTTCCTTTCTACTCCTTCTTGATATCATATAAATACATAATGTAAAAACATACAAATGTTAACATCCCAAACATCTTTTTGCAACATTTTTTTCACTTATGTTTTAAATCTATTTGCTTTGATATATTTAGGTTTTATTCATTGTTATTGACACTTCCTTGTATTTATTTCCCTAGATAAAATGGAATTACTATACTGTATAATTGTGTTTCTAAAAAAATTTCACTAGATAATCTGAAATTTTTCTCCAAAATAGTTATAGAAATTTATTCTTTCGCCCACATGTAGGGAAATCCCATGATTTTCTCACATTTAGTCATATATGGTATTAATAGTTGTTTAAAAATTGCTTTTTGTCACAATTTAAACTTTTTTTCCATTTAAAAAATTGAATTACTAGAAATCTTTAATTTTCTTGGCAATCGCATAAGTTTGTTTACTTTTTACCAGGCAACATTTTTATTATGGTAAATGGATGTCAGATACACTTAAGAAAATAACCTTAAACAAGTTATATTCTCAGCTAATAGGGTCAAACACAATAACTATTTCATAAGTAAAAATCACCATATCTGTGTACAGTAATGTATTCTAGTTAATTCAATAACCTGCATTTAATCCAAGTTATAACTAAATTATGATTCTATATTGCAAATTCATATCTATATAACGTAATGTGCAGGAATAATTACATATACTATTGATATAACTATGTATGTATCCATCTCTTGAGCAACATAGGTAAGTCCAACTTTCAGAGTACTAGTTTGTCCTGCTTACATACTTTGCCTCCTACAGCTGCCCTTCAAATCATTGCAGTTTGCCCTGAAGATAGAGTCACAGCTTGAACTTTTCATTTAACTAATTGGTACTTGTTTTCGCCGCTGAGTTGTTCTCATTCAGCTGGGTAATGAAAGCGGAAATTGCTTCCTCTCCGAATCTCATTTGAACAAAGACAAACCATAAACATGGCAGTACTTTCCTCAAAACAACCTTTGATATAAGATATCTCTTGATCTTCGCCCTTGACCTTAGAAGTAAAAGTCATGTCTGTGATGAAACTTTTATTATGGTACCAGGAGAAGGTCAGCAAATCCTCTTCTCAAAAAGTAACGATAAAACAGAATAGTCATAAACAACTGTTTCATAACTCCAAAGATGTACCAAAGACATCCAAAAATTTGAGAAGCATTAATTGACGAATAATTATTGAACTTCAGGTAAGAATAGTGGGAACCAATGTCTTTCGTCCTTGGAATTCTTCTCTTTCCTTCGGGTTTGGATGGTACAGCAATTTTACAAGGATGAGAAAGGGCAGAGAAACCACAAATTTCATTATTGGAGGTGTCTCTATTTGGAGCAGGAGAAAAACACAATGCTCAGCAGTGTTGTCAACAAAAGTAGTGATCTTGATGGGTGGTCCCCAGGGTAAAGCTAGCTAGAGATCATCATCCTGGCTGCAACCTGCTGAAGAAAAGTGACCTAGATGAAATTTAACAAGTTCTAGGAAATGAGATAGCCATAGGAGGGCTTGATAAGCTTTCTACACATCCTTGGCTAATTGAAAGTCTCTGTGAATGTGCATGTGAGACTGACCAGGGTCCAGACTTTCACATACAACAGATGGTTTGGGAAGCTGTGTGTATACGCAGCTAAGACATGAGGACCTGATGGAAAGTAAAGCCTGAGGAACACCTGAAAAATTCTCAAGTTTTAATGGGTTCTTGAACCTGCACACAAATCCCTGGACAGAAAGTGAAAGCTTTCCTTGTGTCAAAGTATCTGAGCACAACCTATGGTCAATGACTGCCTGACCAGTGTGCAGACACTGGGCCAGTCCCTAAGAAGTCAACCTTAAAGGTTAAAACAACATATAAAAATAAAATCCCCAAGAGAAGACATTAGTATTCACACACTGTAAGGTATGTCCCTCAGATTTAGTTGAGGAAACACATAAACAAACAAAGAGCAACAACTATAGTCCTCAGGAGGGAAATATCAGAATCTGTAGGAGTTGCAATACATTATGGAAAATGCTGGGTTTTAATCAAAATTATGAAACAGGGAAATAAATGGGAAAGTTTTATCAATAATCAGGTATAAAAGAAGTAATTAGATTGTGTATGGGTTGACCCAAATTCTGAATTTAGAAGATGAGAATTTTAAAAGAGCTTTTATAATTATGTTCAAAGAAATGAAGAAAAACAAATTTAAAGAACTGAATAATGGTGATTGCTAAATAATTAAAGAACTTGATGAAGAGATTATAAGCTATATGAAAATGGAAATTTTGTGTTTGAACAGTATAGTAACACAAATAAAAACTTTGCTACAGGGATTCAGCAGCATATGTGGGATGATAGATAATAGAATCAATGAACTTGAGGATAGGTCAGCAGAAATGTAATGTAAGGAATAAAAAGAAACAACTCAAGAAAAATGAGCAGGTTCTAAGGAAGCTGGAGGAAATAATTAAGTATGCCAGTATTTGTGTAATGATAGTACCAGAGGAAGAAATGAGGAAAAGGGCAGAAAAATACTAGAAGAAACAATGATCAAAAACTTAAAATTGATGAGAAGTATTAACATCCATTTTTAAGTTCAAAAATCTCAAGTAGGATAAACACAAAGATATATGTTTCAAAATCAAACTTTTGAAAGACAAAAGCTTAAAAAGAAAAAGAGAAAAACAGTACACTTACTGACCCATTTGCCAGTGGCATAGCATATTTAAATTGCGAAGAAAAAAAACACACCAAAGAAGCATTCTACTAATCAAGAACTCAATATCCAGAAAAATTATCCTTAAAAAACCAAGGCAAAATAAAAACTTCCCTAGGTAAACAAAGATGAGTAGAATTTGTTGCTAGCTGACCAGTCTCACAAATGCTAAATGGAATTATTTAGGAGAGAGGGAATGATACTAGGAAGCAATTCACAAGGAGAAATGAAAAAAGTAAACAATAAACATAAAAGATGATAGAAACACATTTTAAAAATTTTATTTTCTTTAAAGAAAATTCTGTAAAGAAAAATAAGTTTGGTTTCAAACATTTAAATATGTAGTTTACATGACAATCCCAGTACAACAAAGGGGAGAGGAAATAAAGCTGTATTGCATTAAAGCTGTGTTTTATCAGAAGTAAATTACTATTAATCTGAAGCAGATTGTAATAAATCACTAAGATAGGCAAGTCAATAAGAAAATGAAAAATAAATATAGTAATATACCAAGATGTAGTAAGATGTTTAACTGCAAATTTTTACTTATAATGAAGGAAGGCAGTAAAGAGGACACAGTGAAAGAAATGAACAAAATGGACATGAGAAAAGGCAGGTGTAAATGCAACCATATTAATAACTACAAGAAATATGAAATCAGCAGACTATGATGACATAGGACACAGAATAATAATAGGGAAAATCAATAAAACCAAATTTGAGTTTTGAAAAGATAACATTGATTAACTTTAGTTCTAGCAATCAAGGAAAAAATGACTCAAGACACAAATTAACAAATTCAGAAATGAAAAGGTATCACAACCCTATGGAAATAAAATGGAATATAATAGAATGTTAGGCATAAATAAAATTGATTATAGTAGAATATTAGGCATACTTTTATGAGTTGTAATGAAATGGAAAATTCCTAGATAGGCAAAAATTGCTAACACTAACTCAAGAAGAAATAGAAAACCTGAATAGATTAATAAGAAGTAAAAATTGACTTGGTAATTTAAAATCTTCTTACAAATAAAACTCAGCTTCACTGGGGAATATGTGTTTAAAGAAACAACAATACCAATTTTTCACACATTTCGCATCCTGCCGAATTTTGCCATTATTTTATTATTCTGTTTTAAAAGGCAGATAAAAAACAGTGTAAGAAAAATCACAAATCAAAATCTCTTAACAAAATATTACAAACCACTTCTCAGCAGCTCATGGAAACTTTCCCAAAATAAAATATATTCTAGGCTGCAAAGCAAATCATAGAAAATAAAAAATATTAATTATCACATAACATTAATACAAACTATTAATTAACAATAATAAGTCTGTAACTAATATAAACTAGTAATATTAAAATAACAATATTACAAACCACTTCTAAGCAGCTCATGGAACTTTTTCCAAAATAGACCATATTCTAGGTCACAAAGTATATCTTAGCAAATACAAAAAAAATCAATGTAATCCCATTCTTTCAGATCATAATGCAATGAAAGTAGAAATAAACAGTAAGAAAAACAATAGAAGTCACAAACACAAGGAAAATTGAACACCACTCTCTTATATGAAGAATGGATCAAAGAAGAAACAAGAGTAGAAATCAAGAAATTCTTTGAAACTAATAAGACCAGATATACAACACATCAAAATCCCTGGGACAGTGTGAAAGCAGTTCTAAGAGGAAAATTTATATCATTGAGTGCCTCCATTAAAGAAAAATAGATCTCAAATGAACAAGCTTATGTTCTACCTCAGAGTCTTAGAAAACTAATTCCAAAATCAGTAGAAGACAGGAAATAATTAAGATCAGAGGTGAAATTAATGAATTTGAGAATAAAAAACAATACACAGGATCAATGCAACAAAGAGTTGGTTCTTTGAAAAGATAAATAAGATTGATAAGCCCTTAGCCAAATGAACCAAAGGAAAGAGAAGAACCAAATTAAAAAAATTAGAGATTAAAAAGGAGATATTACCACAGACCCTTCTGTACTCCAGAAGACCATCAGAACTTATTTTGAAAATTTATACTGCAATAAACTGGAAAATTTAGAAGACAATGAAATGTTTATATACACATATGACCTGCCCAAATTGAACCAGATAGATATAGAAGACAATTTCAAGTAATGAAATTGAAACATAAATGGAAAGCCTTCCAACAAAGAAAAACCCAGGACCTGACTGATTTTTGGCTGAGTTCTACCAGACCTTTACAAAAGAACTAATACCAGTCTTTCTCAAAATATTCCATGAAAGTGAAAGGGAGGGAATACTCCCAAATACATTTTGTGGAGCTAGTATAAACCTGATATCAAAACCAGAAAAAGATGCATCAAGGAAAGAAAACTACAGACCAATGTCCCTAATGAATGTAGATGCAAAAATTCTTAATAAAATATTAGCAAACTGCATTCAAAATCACATCAAAAAGTTAATAGACCATGATCAAGTAGGTTTCATTCCAGGGATGCAAGGTTGATTCAACATAAGCAAATCAATTAATGTAATTCATCACTTAAACAGAATTAAGGACAACAATCACATGATCATCTCAATAGATGCAGAAAAGATTGCATCTGTTTCAGATCATAGTACCTGATCTGAAATTATACTACAAAGCTATAGTAACAAAAACAGCATGGTATTGGCATCAAAATATACATGAAGACCAATAGAACAGAATAGAAGAACAGAACAGAAAGAAACCACATACTCACAACTATCTGATACTTGACAAAGATGTCAATAGTATGTTTTGGAGGAAAAAAATAGCATTTTAACAAATAGTGCTGGGAAAACCTGATATCTATATGTAGAAAAATGAAACTAGACTCTTATCACTTTCCCTTCATAAAACTCCAATTGAAATGGACCAAAGACTTAAGAGTTGTGTCAAAAACTTTGCAAGTGCTAGAAGAAAACAATATCAACTCTCCTTCATAAAGTTCTGGTGCTGACTTCCTTCACCAGACCCCCAAAGCACAAGAAATAAAACCAAGAATCAATAAGTGGGGTGCCATCAAACTAAAAAGCTTATGCATATCAAAGGAAACAATTAAGAGCATGAAGAGATAGCCCACAGAATGGGAGAAAATCTTGACCATCTGATAGGGGATTAATATCCAGAATATATAAAGAACTCAAAACTTAATACCAAAAAGCAAGCAAGCAAACAAAAATAATCAAATAACTCAATAAATAGGCAAAAGAACTAAACAGACACTTCTCAAAAGAAGAAACACAAATGGCCATCAAACATCTGAAAAAATGCTCAACATCTCTATCAACCAGGAGAACACAGATCAAAACTACACTTTATCTTACTCTAGTCAGAATAACAATGATCAAGAATACAAATAATAATAAATGTTGGCGAGGATGTGTGAGGAAACACACTCATCCATTGTTGGTGGGACTGAAGACTAGTACAGCCACTCTGGAAAGCAAAAGGGAGATTCTTCAAAAAACTAGGAATGGAAACACTATATGACCTGGTTATCCCACGTGTTGGTATTTTCTCAAAAGATCTGAAATCAGCATAGTATAGTGATGCAGCCACCTCAATGCTCATAGCAGCACAATTTACAGTAGTTGAATTATGGAATCAACCCAGATGCCTGTCATTAGACAAATGGGGTAAGCAATTGTGGTATATATATACAATAGATTTCTATTAAGCCATAATGAAGAATGAAATTATGGCATTTGTCAGTAAGTGGATGGAAATGGAGAATATCATACTAAGCAAAATAAGTCCATCTCAAAAACATAAAGGTTGAATATTTTCTCTCATATGTGGAAGTTAGAGTAAAATAAATAGGAAGGGAAGGATAGGATATCCTGAGCACAAAGGGATTGTGCTGTGCACAAAGGATATCCTGTGCACAAAGGGAGGATTGGTAGTTTAAGCAATTAAAAAACAGTTACTGGTGAGAGACAAAATTCTTTCCCCTAATATGTCTGCTTTTTCTACCTCCCCCCAACTCCAACATTTAAAAAGGTTTTAGTTTTATATGTTTGGGATCAACTAACTCCCATTCTGGTCTGTCATTGTTTGGTAACTGTTTTCTTTACATTTCTGTTAAACCCCTTTGTTTACATATTCGTTTTTGAATACAACAGTATAGTTGAATGGCAGATTAGTTGTGATAGAGAATGTATGAACCATAAAATCATTTACTATCTGATTTTTAATATAAAAAGTTTGTTGATTCAATGAAAACACATTTTGGGATGATGCTAAAGGCATGAATTTTGGAAAGGAAGCAATGAAACCATTTTTATTGTCAGATGATGTGATGTACATAGAAAATCTCCAAAATAGCTTTAATAACTACTTAACATGTTGAAGAAGGTCTTGGGATATAAGATCCACCTTAAAAAATTAATTTAATTTTATTTATAGGAATGAAAAATGATTTGAGGACAATGGTGTTCCATGCTCTGGTGACAGGAGCCCATCATCCTTCAATGGTGGTTCTCTAGATCTTTGTCACTTCAGATCCTATGATGGTTATTCAGGCTCTTAATTTATATATTCAACTCTTGCAAAACAAATTCCTAGAGTGGCTCCCATTGCCCTAAACAAATCCTGGTGAATGTAGAAGGAAATTTTTGTTTTGCTACAAGTACAATGAAGAGAAGTTGAAGGGTTGAAGAACAATATGATTCATAGTTTTATGATTTAACTTTCTTTATATTCAGTCAAGATTCCTTGATTCTAAAGCTTTACTGGTATGCAGACTCGGTTTTTGACCTGGTATCTTTCCAGTCTGTGTCTTTGGCTGCTGATTCTGATTCACTGAGTTGTTATCTTGGGTATTCTATCTTGATTTGATATCTTGGATTCCAAACTCATTTCAATCAATAAACTGTATTTGATTTTAGTTCCATATATACATTTTCTGAATGCCTTCTGCTTCCAC
The DNA here is from genome assembly GCA_020662805.1 of Glaucomys volans. Classification (NCBI taxonomy): domain Eukaryota; kingdom Metazoa; phylum Chordata; class Mammalia; order Rodentia; family Sciuridae; genus Glaucomys; species Glaucomys volans. The sequence continues at coordinate 41,658 of JAJEJO010003905.1, forward strand.
TGCTCATGACCAAATGCACAGCATTATGAAATAACAATTTAAAAAAATAAAAGACTTAGTTTCTTTGGACCATTTCAAAAACTTGTTTTCTAAACTTGGAATGGATCCACCATTTGACCCAGTTATCCCACTCCTTGGCCTGTATCCAAAGGACTTAAAATCAGATTACTACAGTGGTGCAGCCACATCAATGTTCATAGCTGCTCAATTTACAATAGCTAGATTGTGGAACCAACCTAGATGTCCTTTAATAGATGAATGGATAAAGAAACTGTGGTATATATATATACAAAGGAGTATTATTCAGCCATAAAGAAGAATAAAATTATGGCATTTGTAGGTAAATGGATGATATTGGAGACTATTATGCTAAGTGAGATTAGCCAATCCCCAAATCCAAAGGCCGAATGGTCTCTCTGATAAATGACTGATGATGCATAATGTGGGGTGGAATGATGGCAAGAATGGAGAAAGGATAGAGAGCAGAGAGGGAAGGGAGGGGTGGAGGGGTGGACTTGAGTTTGGGGGGTAAGAATAATAACAGTATGTGTGACAGACATCATTGCCCTGTGTACATGTATGAATGCACAGATGGGGTGACTCTACTTTGTGTACAACCAGAAAAACAATAGCTGTACTCCATTTGTGTTCAATGAATCAAAAAATTAAATAAAAAACAAACAAAAGAAAAAACAAAAAAAAACTTGCTTTCTAGAAACTATATTATTTCTGAATATAATTATATTTTTGACAATCCTGTTTCATTTTATGCATTATAATATGTAAGACTATGTTAGCTACTAATTAATTTCAGCTCAATAATGATCATGACTAAAATATGATTACTGTGAGATCCATTTTAATGAGTCAAAGGATCTTTGGGTCATGATAGACTTTGAGCTTACCTAATACTTTTTCAGAAAAATTACTTTTCCCAGAATTAATGAGAAAAATAATAGCATCTTGTCTGATCAGGTTTAATCTATTATAAGAGTAAACTAAATTCTTACAAGAAAATAGTGTCAGAATGATGGAGATCAACAGGGTCATTATCACAGCGTTTATGTACAGGTACTGCTCAGTGAATTAACACAGTAGTAGGCCAAACTTACCAGAGTCAAATTGCATTTGTTCTTCTACAAATTTGTACACAGCATAATTTTTCATACGTAGTCAGTCTGCAAAATGGATTAGAAGGCCATTGGCAAATAAGTGTGCATGATTTAATATAACTATATTAGTACATTGGCAAAACAATGCATTGATGAATCTGAGTCTACATTACAGAAACAAAAAGTGTTATGGATGAGATCAATTGAGAATAATGAACAATTTAAAATCAACTAGAATAAATAAAAACTAAACAAATCAAAATCTGAAACCCCAATATTTGTAAGGATTATGGGTAGCAACAGAGGATGTAGGGAATTGTCATGGATAATTTGGCTTAAATGGACAGATGCAGAACAAATATTAAAATTTCATTTTATACAATTCCATTTGTGCTAAGCAGAAATCAGAAGTTCCCTTAAGAGCCCAGCCCCCGGAGGATACACACCTTCTTTCAGTTACTCAGACAGTAGTCTAGGTATTGGGAATAAAGGGATTTTGCAGATACAGTTAGAATTCCAAATCAGTTGACTCTAAAATAGGGAAATAACTCACAAAGGCTATATTTAATCAATGGAACCCTTTAAAGGTAGAGTTTTCTTTGGTTACAGAAGACAGAATCATAAATGTCAATTATGGAAAGGATTTGTCTTGCTGCTGCTGACTTTGAAGGTGGAGGGGCCACATGGCAAAGAATGTGGGTACCACTGGTGAGCCAAGAGTACCCCCGGCTGATAGCAAGAAAGGAAATGGGATGTCCATCTATAGTAGCAAGGAGGTAATTCTCTCTACTCCAAGAATGACTATGAAACTGGATTTTTTCCAGATCCTAGATAAGAACTCAGCCTGGCTGACACTTTGATTTTAGTCATGTGACATTCTGAGCAGGGAATTTGGGCTCTGAGCAGGAATTTTGACTTATAGAACTGTGGGCAAATAAATGGGTGCTGTAACATGCCTCTTAAGTTTGTAATAATTTGTTGCACAGTAATAAAAGCTAGCACATCATTTAGATAGAGAAAACCATTACCATTTCATTTCAATTTTTCAACAAGGTATAAAATAATTTCATGGTGTGTATGAGCCCTGTATAAAATATGAACTTTAAATTACAATGTTACATACTATAAAATACTAATTAGGAACAAATGGGGAAATACAAACATTTTTTATCTCAACCTTTTCTTGAGGGCAGTACCAAGACATTTTGTTCCCCTGGGAAATCTATTTTAATGAAATGACCTTGAAATCAATCCTGAAATATATGTATTTTAGTCAAACCTTAATGTATTGACTCAAAATCTGGTCATTTATTCATTACAGTTTGATTACGACTATCAGAACAGGAAATACACTCCCTGTTGGCTCTAAAAATAATTATAAGAACTTCACTGTTTTCATGGATATGACAATATCAATCTCATTAACTACCACAACTTGACCTCACTAGGGTGCATAACATTGATTATTCATCTAGGGTCTGTGTTGGCGACATTGACAGGCATTACTCATGATGACTGATATGAGTCATAAAGCTCTGCCTGACGGAGAGAGCTGCCAGAAAGTTTCTGCATAAATCCATAAAGCCTGTAGCTATTGCCAAACATATTTTCTATTTAAATCCAGAGTGATTCATTTGAATTAGTGCATAACTACCAAAGAGAACACTAGCATGGAAAAGTATAGGCATGCATATAATCTAATTTGGTTTCAATCAAAGCAATTGTTCAAGTTTATTCTCAATCAAGTCAACTTCCAATGATTAGAATTCATTTCCACGACCAAGAAGCCTGGTTTCCTGCTCTGATTTTTACAGCAAATTGCCTTGTGACCTTCAACAAGTTTTCCAGCTTTTTTTCTTCTTCTAAAGTAGTAACAACAAAATTGGAATATCTGAAGTTGGCTCCTGAGGTGTTTAGGAAATAATTTTTTTTTTTTTGGAAACAGCATTAAGAGACTCAGAGGGATAGGACAAAAAGCCATTGCAAACAGCAAGGTTAACATCTCACCCCATGTATTTTATTTAAAACATTAAGTCAGGGCTGAAAAAATTCTTGGCAATACATGATGAAGGTATTTTTGCGGTGACTAGGATGCAGGATCTGAAGTACCAAGAGGGTACCTGACAGGAATCATAGCCCATTTTAATTTTTAAATATTGTATAAAAATTTAAGCATAAAATTTTCAAGGAGAAATAACATAATTAATCTCAAGCACCTATAAGCCACTTTAATAATTATCAAATCATTTGAAATCTTGTTGAATTTATGTCATTCCCAGATTTTGAAGAAATTTCCCATATCAGATTATTTCACCTGAGAGTTCTACTATTCAGATAAAATATGATTTCAAAACTAAAAAAAAGTATTTATTGTTAGTCACTTAAAACTAAAAAAAACTAAAACTAAAATATGATTTCAAAACTAAAAAAATGTATTTATTGTTAGTCACTTCAATCAATAAAAGCAGTAAAAAATTTTTTTTAAAAAAACAGTAGTCACAAGAGTTTCTTTTGAACTATAGGAAATAACCAAATAGGCAGTAATGGAGTTATGTTTACAATACAAAAATGTCAAATTATGTAAGAGATACATTAAAGAAAAGAAAAACTCTTTAAAAGCAAGGATTAGTAACATGGATTCCAAGAATTTCAAGAAAAAAATTCAATGCTTTAGTAATTTGAACAGGAGACTTTTAACTAATGTATATTTAGATTTAACATTTACTTTTTGAATCACACATTGATTTTTTGTTTATGAATGTTTCTTATCTAATTTAGTAACTCTATGCTTACAGAATTTTTAGAATCATCAGTTTTAAAGTGAATGCTTCCCACATACAGGGACAATAGAAGCTGCCCACTTGCTATGTTACATTGAAAACGTTTTCAAAGACTTTGAGTGACTTGTCTATCCTTAAATAGCTCATTTGACAATGATTTTAACCTGAAAAATCACTGAATTTTTATCCACACAAATATACCCTTTCTTGATGTTAGTTTGCATCTTTTTTCTACATGTGAGAACTTTACAAAGATTTCCAAAATATCTCAAATTAATATCATGAGAAATAGGTGGGATTTTTGTGGATAAAAGACTAGTGTATGGGCAGCCAGCAAGTCATGAAATAATTCCAAAAATAGAAGACAAATAACTGTTAAGAATGAATTAGAAAAATCACATGAAATGGGAATCAAAACCACATAGGTGTAAGAAAAAAACTTTTTATTTGCCTATGACAATTCTACCTGCTTTATTGGAAGAAATCAGAGCATCTGGTTTACAATCAACCCTGCATGGGTGCAATAGGGGAGACCATTTAGAGGAAAGAAAAGAAGTTTGTAACCTGATCTTATCTCAATAGGACCTTTGGATAAATACAATAATGTGTTTTTATTTCCAAAATGCCCTTTGCAGGATGTTCCTGATTAAGGATTACAGGAAGTAGAACCCAGAGTTTAAGGCATGGCTTCCTGGAGAATGTCACAAAAGTCTTTTCAACACTCTAGAGTGTGAAATGACTTATTTGATAATCTATGCACTTTCTGCTGTGTGAATTCCCTGAATCTCATCTATTTTGGGCCTGTGGTGCAGGACCTGGGAGCTGCCTTTGATGATTCAGACTTCTTGCTTTACCAGAAACTCTTGATTCTGTGTGTACTTGAAATCATTAATTAAAGTATATTACTAAGTAAGATCTCTGATCAGTGTGAGTTTTACATAGCAGTCAAATATGTGCTAGTTCATTTTTCTCAGGCCTGGTGCAAGATGTGTGGATGTGTGTAAAAGATTTCAACTTATCTATTTCAGTCATTTACAGGCTTAAAATGCAGTTACTTTCAGGTTAACTCAATTTCCTTTACAGAAAATACTCAGTCTTTAGGGTTTCTTTCTAGTTTATCTCTCCGAATAATTCCTCTGATTCTTAAGACTCTACTAAGTTTTACGTTCTGCACAGCCTGCAGGTAAAAGTCTGTGCTCACCTTTCAACTCGCTCTATTCTCTTTTCATGGACAACCAACAATGCTCTCTTACTTCCTTCAACCATTGCAGTTTGGTTCATTACAGGAAAACAGAAATAATTCTCATGTCATTGTGGTCTTTGTCTCTTATGTTTTTGTGTCCCTCTCAAAACTCATGTTGAAGCTCAATCCCCAGTGCAACGATGTTGGGGGATGGGGCTTAATGGGGAAGGCTTAATAGATTAATGTCACTCTAAAAAGGCAGATTTGGAGTGGTCTTTCTCTCTCCCTCTCTTCTTTCTTTCTCTCTCTCTCCCTTCCTCCCCCTCTCTATTATGGTGTAAAGACATAAAGTGTTACTCCCCTGAGAAGGATACAGCATTCAAAGCACCATCTTGGAAGCAGACTCCAGGCACTTGCCAGATGCCAGGTCCTTGATCTTGGATTCCTCAGCCTTGAGAACTGTGAGCCAATAAATTTTGTTCCTTAAAAATTATCAAGTTTTAGGGGTTCTGTTATTGAAGCCAGAATTAAAAACAGGCAATTTGGATAGATAGGTGATTGGGTTGAATCAAGAAAATGGAAGCCATTTTGGATCCTGGAAGTTGGAGACTGCCCCTGGGAGATTGGAATGTCAATGTTTCCAGAGCCCTTTGATTACTGAGATTACCTTCCTGTTCTACCCCTTCCAAAAGGTTGCAGACAGGGAGTTGTTAATTAATGCCCCCTGGACTGCTACCTGCCTGGATCACTACATTTGGTCCTTCCCCTGCCTATCTTCTTCCCACATTTTGGCCATCCCACTGGCATCTCCTGGGCCTACTTACATAGACAGGAAGGAGAGAGCAGGAGAACAAAGGAAACTTTAGTGTATAAGAAGGGCAGGGTGCTCTCACTTCTTGGGATACCAGAACACCAGCCATGGCCCCCTTCTCCCTCCCAGGAGAATTCTGTATTACTACCTTTAAATAAAACCTGCTCTATATGCTTGCCTCAGCGTGCTTCTCTAATGTTCAGACTTCAACACTGGAGGAAGCAGAACTCGTCAACGATTACCAGTGGTATCATTATAACAGGCACAAAACAGAGTAAGAAATTGGCTAAAGTTGATAAGCTGCTTCTTAACAAGTGATTCCTCTTAAATATAAGTATAGCAATGCATGAGTACCATGAAGTGACGGACCAAGACTACTGTCATTATACTTGGATGTGCTGAGTTAGGAAGTGATAGAATAATCCCCATCTTCTCATGCATGAAAGTTAGAAATGTGTATGGCAGACTAACATATGACGTGTATCTTATATCGCTATCTTTTTCAGAATGCCAATCGGGTAGGAACCCTTTTTCTTTCCTTTGCTCCTGAGAGGCTAGAGGCCCAATCAAGTATGTATGATCTGACTAAATACCAGTACAAGTGAGGACATATTTGGTGAGCACTGCTAGATTCAGACATTTTTTCCTTTAAACAATATGAAAGCTTCTTAGGAAAGAGAAAAACAACATCTTTGAGATTCCAAACAAAACTGAATGAGACAAAATTGTGTTCAGATTTATATAGTATTTAAGTCATTATTACAAATCATTGCATATACCTGAAATCATGAGTTTAATTTTACCCTCTAATCCTATCTCACTAGCATTTGGGGAAACATTTTCTTTCCAGATTTAACTAGATCAGTATTTTATTTCTACTCAGGAGCCCTCAGTGTCATGGTCCCTGTGTTGCATACGTGGGGACTGCAAGAAGATGACAGGCTAATCTTCTAGTTTCCTTGAGAATTAGATAATCAATTAGTGGCGCTTTACTTTTTTTGTCATAAATTCCTATAGCTTAATTTCACCATTTTCTTGAACTTTCTCTTTCCATAATACATGCATCATAATGTATTGCACACTGTTTAGTGTAGATTATTTCTTGCAGACAGAATGCCCTCACAGGTGCTGTACCACGCTGTGATCTCACTCATCTCCTCCATGCTTTCCTCCCCCCTCCCTTTCTGTGGAACAGACTCTGCTCATATTGTTGGGGTCTATTACCATTTGGTCATTTCTTTCTCTTCATGTTCCTTTCTTCTACCCTAAAAGCTATTTTTATTCTTTGGTTTTACAGTTAGTGAATTAGGCCCTTTAATAAGAAAGGATCATTTTTAACTGGTGCATTGTAATCATAATAGTGGGATTCCTTATGCCATGTTTGTACATCCACATAACAGTATGATCTGTCTCATTTCCTTTTATCTTTCCTTCCCCACTCCTTCCTCCCTCTTATCCACTTTAATCTACTGATTGCCCTTCTGTTATTATTATTATTTTAATTATTGTGTTATAATTGTATGTGAAAGTGAGATCCATTGTGGCCTATTCACATGTGGACATAGCATAATTTGGTACACTGTATTCCCCAGCACTTCCTCCTTGCTCTTCTTTCTGCTCCCTCTCTCTCTTTCCTTCCTTTACTCTGTTGGTCTCCTTTCTATTTTCAGATCTCCCTTGTTAAATTCCTTTTTTTTTTTTTTTTTTTTTTTTGCCTCTTTAGTTTCCATATATGAGAGAAAACATACAACCCTTGACTTTCTGAATCTGGCTTATTTCACATAGTGTTAGGTTTTCCAGTTCCATCCATTTACCAGCAAATGATGTGATTTCATCAGCTGAGTAAAACATTTTGTGTATATTGCACATTTTCCTTATCGATTCATTTGTTGATGGACACATGGGCTTGTTCCATCACTTGGCTATGGTGAACTGCATTTCTATAAGCATTGGTATCATGTATTGATCACCATAGTATGCTGATTTTAGTTCTTTTGAATAAATAACCAGGAGCACAATAACTGGAGCATGTGGTGGTTCTATTACTACCTAGTCTTTTGAGAAATGTCCATACCTATTTCCATAGTGGTTGTTTTGTAGTTCCACCAACAATGCACGAGTGTGCTTTTCCTTCCACATCCTCACCAGCATCTATTGTTATTTGTATTCTTAATAATTATCATTCTAACTGGATTTAGATGAAATCTTAGTGTAGCTTTGACATTCATTGATTTGTCCCTGATGGCTAAAGATGTTGAAAATTTTAAAATATATTTACTCTTTTTAAGGCAAAAGGACCACACCAAAAACCATGTTTCAGCCAAGAGATTTTATTTGGAGTGGCACAATGGCCGCTCTGGGTGAAGAAGGCAGCAGCAGAGAGAGAGAGAGAGACAATGGCCCTGAGTTTAAGTACCTTCTTAGGCATAGGTGTTGAACTGGGATTGGTTGCAACTGCAACTTTTAAATTCATTGGCTGAGGTTTTCCCTGATTGGGATCCTTTGTCTCGAGGATTGGCTAGTATATCTGGGGGATTGGCTAAGGGCCAGTAGGAAAGACTTGGGTTGCTATTGAGTGAAGGCAAACAGGAAAAGCTCAGGCTGGTTGAGGAAGTGCATTCATCAGCTGGCCAGGTGGAGCTTCCCTGGGAAATGGAGACTGATCAGCCCCTCCAACACTCTTCATCTATATTGCTTCTTTGAGAAATATCTGTTTGAATCTTTGGCTCATTTATTGATTGTGTTATTTGTCTTTCTTGTGTTAACATTTTTGAGTCCTTTATGTATTCTGGATATTAATTCCCTGTCAGAAAAGTAACTGGCAAAGATTCTCCCACACTATAGATTCTCTTTGCATACTCTTAATAATCTCTTGCACAAGATTTTAAATTTGATGTTGTCCCTTTCAAACCAACCATTTGATTCTTGGTCTTATTTCTTGAGCTTTAGTGGTCTTGCTAAGAAGTCAGTCAGAGCCTGTGCTAATATATTGGAGTGTTAACCCTATATTTTCTTCTAGCGGTTGTAATGTTTCTTGTCCAATTTCTAGGTCTTTAATCAACTGCGAGTTGATTTTTGTGCAGTATAAGAGATGCATATCTAATTTTATTCTTCTACATATGGATATACAGTTTTCCCAGAACCATTTGTTAAAAAGGCTGCCTTTTCTACCACCTTTGCCAAAGATCACACAGCTGTTTGCATGTGGATTTGTCTCTGTGTCTTCTACTCCATTGGTCTTTAGTCTATTTTTAGGCCAGTACCATACTGCTTTCCCCCCTTCACTCTGTGGTATAATCTGAGTGTTGTGATGCAACAGCATTGCTCTTGCTGCTCAGGACTGCTTTGGTTATTCATTCTGGGTCTTTCATAGGAATTTTAGGACTGTTTTTACTAGTTCTGTGAAGAATGTCGTTGATATTTTGATAAGGATTGCAGTGTATTTATAAATTGCTTTTGACAATATGGCCATTTTGATAATATTAATTCTGCCTATTGAAGAACATGGGAAATCTTTCCACCTTCTAATGTCTTCTTCAATTTCTTCAGCCTTTTATAATATTCATTGTAGACTCTTTTGCTTCCTTGGTTAAATTTATTTCCCATTTTTTTCTTTTTCTCTTTTTTTAAAGATTTTGTGAATGGAATTGTTTTCCTGATTTCTATCTCAATAGGTTTATTACTGGTGTACAAGAAAGCTATTGATTTTGTGTGTTGATCTTTTATCCTGTTAATTTGCCCAATTTGTTTGTCAGTTCTAGTTTTCAGATGGAGTTTTTTGGGTCTTCTTAGTATAGGATTATGTCTTTTCTTCAGTGGAGATAATTTAACTTCTTATTCTATTTGTATGCTTATAATTTCCTTCTCTTTCCTCATTGCTCTGGCTAGATTTTTAAGTAAAATACTGACTACAAGTGGCAAGAGTGGACATTCTTGTCCTTTTCCTGATTTTGGTGAAAATAGTTTTAGATGTTCTCCATTCAGTATGAGGTTGGCTTCAGGTTTTTTGTACATAGCCTTCATGATGTGAGGTAAATTCTTTCTATCCCTAGTTGCTTCAATGTTTTAAATATGAATGGGTTCTGCCTTTTGTTGAAGGCTTTTTTCCTCCCTCTATTGACATGATCATGTAATTTTTTCCTTAATTCTACTTACGTGATGAATAACATTTATTGATTTGCATGTGTTGAAACAAACTTGCATGCTTGGGATGAAAACAGCTGATCATGGTGTATAATCATCTTCATGTGTTTTTGAATGCAAAATGTTAATATTTCATTGAGCATAATTAAATCAATGTTCATTGGGATATTGGTTTATAGTTTTCACTCCTTGAAGTTTCCTTGTCTGATTTTGCTATCAATGTAATACTGGTTTTATAGAATGAATTTGAGAGTGTTTCCTCCCTTTCTATTTCATGGAATAATTTGAGGAGGATTGGCATTTGTTTGTTTAAAGTCTGGTACAACTCAGCTAATAATCTCTGGTTTGAGCTTTTTTCTATTGGATGACTTTTTATTAATGCTTTAATCTCACTTGATGTTAGTCTTTTTAGTTTATCTATATTCTCTTGGTTAAATTTGGAGTTATCTGTATCCTCTTTGTTCAATTTGGGTTGGTCAAAAGTCTCAATTTTGACAGATAATCTAAGAAAACTATAATCTCTCAATTTATAACAGTTTTTAAAATCTTTTTTCCATCCATTTGAAGTAGTTATAAAGACTCATATTGTTTAAAACCAGATGGAGTCCATTGGACTTCTTCTACTCAAGTTTTGTGTTAAGATTATCAAATAAGGGTATAAAATGGTTTCCTGTTGTGTTTCTGACTCTAGTTTGGCCTTCATCTATCAGACTACTAATCGATTAATTTTTCTAAGACTTTTACTTACATGCTCAGAAAAAAAATCAATTCCACAACTTGTGACTTGCCATTCAGGGCCTTACATTCAACTTGCATTGGCTTTAATGATTCTGCCTCTCCAGTGTTGCTCTTCCTTCCTTTCACTGCATTGCTTGCTCTTTGTACACACATGTATTTAGTTCCAAAGACTTAGGTGATCTTGCAGGTTTCTACAAGGATGGTCTTTCTTTCCATTTCTTAATGGCTCGCGTCCTCCTCTTTTTTTGATTTATTTAAAATGTCACTGTCTCCCTAAACCTGGAAATCTCCAGGAGTGTCCCCAGATGGTGGATATTAACTGTCCTCATTCTGCAAATTGGTAGCACTTTTTGCATTTTATCTTTGTATATAAATGGACAGAACTTGTTGAGTTTTCTCCCCCTTTTCCCCAGAAACTTCTCAGTCTCTAGAATAAAATAATCATAAGGGTCAGACTGAATTGATTCAGTCTGTAAATGGTTTTATAACATAATATAATATTATAACTTGAATGATTGAATAAAATCTGTGAATCTCAGTTTAAATGCAATCTGAAATTACTGTGCAGTTATTTTGGTGCATCTTTTATTTCTTCTAAGGTTCTTGGAAATGTTTATTTTTATTCAACTTTGTACCTTAAAGGCTCCTGGTTTTCTACTTAGCATATAATAAATAGAACATATTTTTGATAGTGAATGATATTTCCTTTATGTTACACTGAAAATACACATGTGTGATATGTATCACATAGTACAATGTGGTTGACAACTGGTACATAGTCTGAAGTTCACATTTAGTAGGCTTAGGATTGCTTGTACTTTGTAATTTAACAAATGGTTACATTGAATTTTAAGGGATCAGGATTTGTCTTTTTTTAGTCTTTACACTTTAAAATTTCTCCATGAATCAATTGTTAGAATTAGGCATTTTGCAAAATGATTTTTAGTATGATCCCTCTTAGAATGAATAAGTTTCTTTTTTAATAAAAAGTGACAAAAGTAAATAGTATCTCAAATGTCAGTGTAAGACAGAAAGCTATCAAGGTTTTAAGAGAAGGTAGATAAATTTGGTCAGGGTCTTATGCTAAATGCTTTTAATGGTCTGTCATTGTTATGATTAATTATTTATGTGCTAAACTTTCTCTTCTTATAGCAAAAGGTTATTACTTGACATAATATTTCATCTATTAATATGTGGACACTGTTAGGGAACTGTGGGAGCAGCAATAAAGATGACCTAAAAAAAGTGTTCTCTTAGAGACCAGAGAAGCTGAGAGAGATTGTAAAATGTAGAAGAGATGAGAATCAGAAACAGACAGTTGTATACCTGGAGCTGAAGTTTTGCTGACATCTTAAGATGGAAAAATTTGAAGTGATACAGGTGTGACAATATTAGCATGATTCTTATAATCATGATTTAATACTGTGATGTTCTTAGATAAGTGGAGTGCTTTTGTCAATTTTTTGTATCTAAATATGATATCCATGCTAATTTTGAGACCAAGTATTTCAAACGTAGAAGAAAAACTTCTCTCAACTTACACACCTTTCAAGTAGATAATGAATTAAAAATTGATGGATGTACAATGTGCAAATTCTGTAGTGCAGAGAATGGAATTCTTATGTGTTAGTTGCTCAGGCAGAAGAAACTGCTTTTACATTCTAAATGTAAAATCCATCAATAAAGCTTCTTGACTTTAATTCTTCAATATCTTATACATTTTCCTAACTTTTTCATAAATTCACTGGAGTTCCAGTTACTATCTTTTCATCTGAAGTACTAAAATAGTCATTGAACCTATCTGCCTGCACACTTGTTCTCTCTGCTCCAGTTCTTTGCAATGCAGTTAGAGATTTTTGACAACCAAACCTCATGCCAACTCTGTGCTTAAAAGCAATAGTGGTTTCCATTGCTCTTGAATAAAGATAATTCTTTCACCTCTTCTACAAGGCCCAACAGGATATGGTCTCTATTTTTCTAGTCTTACCTAGCTACTGAAACTCCCCAAACTATAAATTTAGTACTTAGTGGTCTCCTAAACTCCAGGCATATTAACTAGTATCTTAAATGGTTAAAAATGATTCAATCTTCTCTCAACAGATTTGGGGACTGGTGATTTGTGTCTTTCAAGGGATTTTGTCACTTTGTCTAGGTTGTAACTTTGGGAATAAATTTTGTCATATTTTCTTATTGTTTCTTAATATTTCTATGTTTGTATCTAATGAGAGTTATTTTCACAAATACCTTTAGCAGCCTTTCAGAAATTTTTGTGGTTGAATACTAGTAATCCCATGGAGTAATTCCATTGGAGAAATTATAGGCTACAAAATATTATCAATGACTACCTGGGGACAGTTTGGGTGCAAGTAATTTTTCTTTTCTTTCTATACTTAATTTTTCTCAATTTGTTTGAATACATGTGTTTTGTTTATGTGATTGCAATTAAAATACTAAGAGCTTTATTGAAAAAAATCAAACTTAGGTCTAAATCAAACTTAGAGTATTGTCAATAGAATGAATTGTTTTTTAAAATCTTTTTTGAATGTTGATAGACCTTTATTTTATTCATTTATTTATATGTGGTGCTGAAAATTGAACCCCAGTGCCTTGCACATGCTGGGCAAGAGCTCTACCACTGAGCCACAACCCTGGAATGAACTGTTAATGCAAGCTTTTTGACAGGTAACAATTTTAAAATCAGTACAAAAGAAGTTTTAAGAAACTGAATAAAGGCACTAGGAAGCATCAAAAATTAGATAGAAGCTGGAGGAAATTGTGATCTTGAAAAACTGTAGAGGATGAAATTGTGAGTTTGCAGCTGTTTTACCTGTAGGCTCTCCATAGTTGTTATGTCTATGGAAGCAGAAAACTATAGACTTACCAGCTGGAGAGGACAAAAGACAAAACCAAATAAACAAAAACACCCAAATAAGCAAGCACAAAAAAAGCTCAAGGCTGAAATGATAGCTGGAAATTTCTAGAAGGAAGTCCTGTGAGAGAACTATTGAGTACAAGTTGCTTAAATCTCTGACAGCTGAACTACAGATGTGCAGTGAAGAACCTGGAGGCAGAGATCCCCAAACAGGCAGAGATCAGAGAGGAACTAATCTTGAAAGTCAGAGCTGCACTGGGTGAGATTTATGAGTTTGCTACTATTATAACTCAGCCCATTTCCCAAACTGGGCATAGTTTTCTTGCAGACAACTGAAGTCTTATTGGCCTGAGACATGAGAGGATGGGACTTTGAAGCTGGGAAAGCAGCTGAAGTTTAGGGAGAAAATTCCCAACAGTAGTATGATCTTCAAAAGGACATGCTCCCAAATCTATGTATTTATTTCTGCTCAAATACTTGGTCGACTGCTCAACTATTGTGCAGAGGCACAGAGGATTCTCAGGGAGCCAGCTAAGAAATGGAACATTGGGAAGTTTTAAAAACCAAACAGAGATACCAGCTGTTGCAAAATGCAAGGTGGACAAAGTTTGTACTTGGAACATGGACTAGGAAATTGCCTACTAGAACAATCACCACTGCAGAAAATAGAAAAGATATCAATAACAATAAGAGCAACAAAAGTCCTCAGAACATAACAGACTGCAATATTCACAGTGTCTAGTTTTCAACTAAAAATCACTAGGCCTGCCAAGAAGCAGCAAAGTGTGACCTGACCTACACTTTGAAAAAAAGACCAATCAATAGAAATTGAATCTGAGTGGGTTCAGAAACTGAATTTAGCTGATGAAGATATCCAAACTGCTATTATAAGTGTGCTCAAAAATTTAAAGGGAAATATTGTTCAAATAACTAAAGGAAAATTGGTCTTCTGGGTGAAAAGGTAAAAATGAACAGAGAAACTGAACCTATTGAAGTAAGATATTGTGAAAAACAAAATAAGGAAAAGGGCAGAATCAGAGATAGGCTCAGTAATTTATTAGAGGTAAAAAAGGAACAGAGCTTTGGAAAGCTGAGACAATACTGAGCAGCCTAACATAAGTGAAATTTATGTCCCAGAAGGGGAGGAGGGAGAGAAAGATGAGAAAGTGTTTGAAGTGTAAAGGCTGAAATCTTCTAAAATTTGGTCAAAAAAAAAAAAAAACCAAGTAAATTTCAGGTGGAAGAATTTTTAATGAAATCTCAAACAGGATGAAATCAATAAAATCACACATGTCCATTTTATTCAAACTACTAAAAGTTAAAGATGGAGAAAAAATTTAAAAGCAGACAAAATAGAATATCAAATTACAGTGATGAAATATCTGTAAAATTGATGATTGATTTCTTGTCAGAAGCAAAGAAGATATTACAGTGCACATTCAAATTGTTAAAAGAATAAATAATGAATATAGCATAGCATATTTATAAGAAGCTGTTTAGGCTGAAGAGAAAGAACAGACGAACTCAGATCTACAGGAAAATACCAAGTGCACAGGAAATAATACATACTTGGGTAAAATATAAAAGATTACAGTTTTACTGTCTACTGTTTGCAGCTTTATGGTAACTACAGACATCAAGTGTGTAAAGTATCCAAATGTGTTGTGCTTTCTTGGAATTGGTTTGGTTATTCTTGTTCCTTTCCCTTTACATGTAGATTTTAGAACCAGCTTGACAAATTCCTAAAATAGAACAGTTGAAAATTATATTGGAGTTGCATGGTCTATCAGTTTGGGGAAAATTGACATATCACCAGTATTGAATCTTTCAAATCAAGAACATGGTATATATTGCTCAATTAATTTAGATCTTCTTTGATTTCTTTTGTGTTTTGTAATTTTTTTTTCAAGGAACAGCTTTTGCTTTTAGTTCTCGTTTGTGTGTGTGCGTGTGTGTGTGTGTGTATGTGCACTGATTTATTTTTATTATTTCATTGATTTATTTTTATTATTTTCTTCATTCTACTAACTTTGGATTTATTTTTTTCTTTTATTCTTAAGTTAAAGTTATATTAAGTTGAAGTAGAAACTTATTGATTTGAAATATTTTCTCATATTATCTAATGTAAGCATTTAATATAAATTTAAAATATAAGTTTGCCTCAAAGAACTGCTTTAGTGGCATCACCCAAATTTTGATACACTGTTTTCATTTTCATTTAATTTCAAATATTTTAAAATTTCCTATTGTATACTCTTTCATCCTTATGATCTATTAGTACTGTGTTAACTTCCAAAATACCTGGGGGAATTTTCCAACTATCCTTTTGCTATTGATTTCTAATTTTGAGTCATTATTTTTAGAGAATATGCCCATTAGAGACTTTGTGCAAATTTTTCTACAATTTTGTTCATATTTGTGTTCTCTTTTTTTTTTGCCTAGAATATAGTCTATCTTAGTGTTTCATATGCATTTGAAAAGAATATATATACTTTGCTTTTATTTAGTGGAGTGTTCTATAAATGGCAAATAAAACACATTGATTAATAACATTTTTCAAGTCTTTGGTATATTTAGTAAATGTTCTTTCAATTACTGAAAGAGTAATGTTGAAGTCTCCAACTATAATTGTATATTTGCCAGTGTGGATGTTGAGTTTTCCATTTCACTTCAGGTACTGTGAAACTCTGTTAGATTCATAAACATTTAGGATGATTATTCCTTCTTGAAAATTGACTTTATTCTATATAACTACTCCACCTTTTTGTTGTTGTTGTTTAGTGTTTGCATGGTATATCTTTTTCCATACTCAATGTTATGTTTTTAAAGTTGAATTAAAATTCATCATCCTTCTAACAGTTTTCTATTAGCTTCATTTGGTTTCTCCTTTTTCTTCTTTTTTCCCCCAGTTCTTTTGGGTTAATTTTTTATAATCCCATTTCTAATACATTATTTATACCTCTTATACATTTTTCTAGTGGTACACTTTGAAAGTGTATCTTTAAATCAGAATCTACCTGAAAATAATATTCAACCACTTTGTGGTAATATAAAGTCCACTCTGAATTTCTTCTTCTCCCTCTTTGTGGTGTTATTGTGGTATAGCTACCTTATTCTTGTACAGATGCTCTAGATACACAGTATAGCACCCCTGTTTTGTTGTAGTTAGTAATTTATCTTTTAGAGTAATTTAAAACAGGTAAAATGAATTTTATATTACCTTTATGCCATTTTAGTGTTTTCTATTTCTTCAGGTGGATCCTGGTTTCTTTCTGGTACATATTTCTTCTGCCTGGAACATTTCCTCTAACATTTGTTATGATAAAGATCAGTTGGCAATGAATTCTCTGCTTTTACTTTCTCTAAATGTTCGTATTTCTCAAATAGATTTTCAGAGTATAGATTTCTTGCATAACAGATTTTTTTCTTTCACTACTGTGAAGGTGAAACTATATTGCTTTCTGGTTTGCATTGTTCATGATGAGATGTTTGCTGAATATAAACCCAGGACAGAGCATTTTCAGGGGTCCTTAGTTCATCACAATGTGGGTGATAGGCAATGGAGACTTTACCCATCCGGGGTAGATCTCCTGAGCTGTGGTTGGGATTTAGATCCCCATGGGTCCTAGGCTTCTGCTTCTCCTTGCTGCCCCTCTATAAGTGATGTCTGCTTTGCTTGACTTGTTGCGTCTTGCTGGAATCATGCAAATGGAAGAGGTGCAGGGGCTCTTTTGCTCCTTACAGATGTTTTTACAGTGCTGATTCTGGTGCCACCTGGGTCAACTCCAATGGTCTGACAGAATTCAGAACCTGAATAGCAAGTGCACCAGACTTCCCTTTCCATCCTACCACCCTCACTTGTCTTTTGGGGATTTAATAATAGCCTTGCTAGCAGGTGCCTGGTAATATGTCCTTTTGATTTTGATTAGTATTTACCTGACAATTTGTGATATTGGCCATCTTTTCATTTACCTACTGACCATGTATATGTCCTCTTTTGAAAAGTCTATGCAGATTATTAGGCCATTTTTTTTTTCTTTTCTTTTTTTTTTTGGAACCGGGGATTGAACTCAGGGACACTCAGCCACTGAGCCACATCCCCAGCCCTATTTTGTATTTTATTTAGAGGCAGGGTCTCACTGAGTTGCTTAGTGCCTTGACCTTGCTGAGGCTAGCTTTGAACTTGTGATCCTGCTGCCTCAGCCTCCCAAGTGCTGGGATTACAGGCGTGCACCACCATGCCCCGGCTTAGTAGGCCATTTTGAATTGCGTTATTTATTTGTTGCTATTAAATTACATGATGTTCTATATACAGTTTGTTAATTATTGTTGAAAAGAATTTCATTTACAATATATTTCTATTTACTTATCCCTTCTACTGTTACAGGTTAGTTGAAATGTTTCTAGTTTGGGTCTATTAAGAAAAATATTGCTGTGTATATTCTTAGATATTTGTTTTGGTGAACATGCACATTTTGTTTTTATTGGGCATATTTATACTCTAAGGAATGTTGTTGAATCATCTGGCATACAAATAGTCAGCTTTAGGTACCCTCTTTTTAGAATGATGATAGCAATATATGTTGCCGCTAGCAAAGTAGGCAAGTTTTAGTTTGTCCTAATCATTTCCAACACTTGTGGTTCTTATTTATTTATTTATTTATTTATTTATTTATTTCACTATTCTGGAGAATATTAAATCATTTAAATTTTTCTTTGATGACTAATGAAGTTGGCCATGGTTTTACATGTGTAGTGTCCATGTACATAGCTCTTTTCTGGAGTGACTCATCAAGTTCTTTGTTCATGTTCCTACTACTCTTAGAGGATACAAAGATCAGATATGAAGTACATATATATGACACCTGATTTAGGATTCTGCAGTACAGTGGGGTGGGTGGGATTATGAATTATGGGTACTTGTAATTATTATCTTTACCTTTTTTCTCTAAAAGTTCTACAATGAATATGTGTGTAAAAATAACTTGAATCAGTAAAAAACTTTTTAAAACTAAAAGTTAAGTCCCATCGTGACATATATATTGTTTGCTGATATGTATTGATAGGCACACAGTCATTTTGACTCACAAATTGTGTTACCCAGCAAAATGGTAAAATTTGATTAGAGATTTAGAACTTTTAAAATGACGAGAGACTGTTATTCTCAGCATGCTTTCTCCAGTGTTTATCATAGTATGAATAAATGAATAGTGGATGAATAAATAAATGTCTCAGAGAAGACTCCTTTCATGGTTATATGACTGATGCCATTCCTGCTATCCACAGGTGCTGTTAGAATTTTTATTTTTGGTGTATTGCTAAGTCATTAGCCTCACAACACTGTTGATTTAACTGTAAAGGCTAAATATATGTTTTGTAATTTTGCAGGATATTAACTGAGATGACTGTTATCTTGTTGGAAAAGAGTTATATTGCTGGTAATTTTTTTCCAATGTTGTATTAAGAGTACAACATTTTGCATAGAGGAGAGATTGATTTGTATTTTGCAACTGATGCCTCATATTTTCATTGTTTGTCCATTTCAGTATTTCCTATTATTGATGTGTTTTTAGTCTTATTTGGAATAGAATTTACTAGGATTCATTTTAGTTATTATCTAGAGTTTAAAAATAGTAAACTTTGAATGTCAATTATATGAAACATTTTTACAATATTGTTATGGGGATAGGACTTTTTTATGTAAGTTTAATATGAATATTATATAATTAGTAAGGCAAGTAGTTGACATGTAATAGAAGATATGTTTGCTATAATGTATGTCCCCAAACTAATTTAAAAAACCATTAATTTTAAAATTAGAATGTAAAAGGTCATGAAAAAAATGGTTGAATTTGTCATTGATATGTTATCTAAATGGAGCATATATATACCAAACTACTAAAACACTTTCATCCAATTTAGTCACTGTTAGCACAGCTTAAAATATAATTCACTAAATAGTGTGTCTGCAAACCCTTTGATTGTAGACATTGTGCTATGCAAAATGTAAAGCTACCGGTAAGTAAAGCTCTTCAAGAAGTATAGCAGCCTTTGCAAATTGTTTGGAATTAATTTGTTTTGAGTAAATGGAAATTAGTCTGTTAAACGAAGCTCATAAAAAAAGGATTACAAAGGACTAGGATACCATCTCACCAGGATAGTTCAAAACCCACACATTTGTATGAGTCAGGAGAAATAACTGTCCTTTAAAATGGTCTTATTCCTTCCAATTGCCTGAGCTTTGTGCCTCCTGATGTGATTTGGAGATCTGGCAAAGTATAAACATATTTAGAATCTTATTCATTTGAATACTGAACTCATCCATCAGTAGGACTGACAAGGTCTGAGACAAAGCATTGTGCCTGGCACACAACCTGTACTGAGATTTTCCTGTGGCTATAATGCAGCGCACCTGACAGATGTGTGAGTCACTTAACACAGCGGGAGGTACTCATAAACACCACACACTGGCATTCAGCATGATAGGTATTATTTTTCTTTTGTCTGCCTGAAGTTGTATGGCCTACAATCAATAAAGGATTGAGGAATAACCAGCTAAAGCATAGAATGTGATATCATTTATATGCAATATTTTACTTGCTCATAGAGCTTACAGAGTATCCCAGAAACAGATATTTTTTGACACTGGTGAAAAATATGTTACATATGCCTCCCTTATATGATCCAAACTAGAAAAGAAAAGCATCAAAGGCATTATTTGTTCATGGAGTAAAGACAATGTGGCATCTGTTTATGTGCTTGATATTTCCTTAAAGATATAACAGGCTTTTGCTAAATTCACGTTAATTTTTAAATTCAACATGGTGGTTATGAAGTACAACAACTATAAGAACACTTTTACATTCTCAATAACAATGTGTTTGAATCAGAAAAAGAAAGGCAGAAATGAATATGTACCATCTGTAGTTTTTCAAATTATACTATATGTCCTTAGGGATGGAAATAGATGCTATTAATTTAAATGTCATGTTTGCATAGAATGAAGCACAGCAATTTTAAATTTGGCTTTATTAAAATTTCTTTTTAGCTCAAGTTTCTCATTTGGTAAATAGCAATTGGAGCAAATGCTCACTGTTCAAGTTTATTTAGGTACTTAGGGGAGTAATAACAGGCAGGGGGGCACAACACTTTCAAAATAGCATTTTATTGCATTTATAAATTATTATTTAATCAAAATCTTCTTGCAGTTATATGGGGAGTTCAGAAGTAAGAAAATTAACAATACCTTAAAGGATCAAATAAATACCACAAATGAACCGTGGTGCCCTCCTGGCATATTTAACACTTATTTTAGAAGTTGTTTTTGTAAGCATAAATTTGTTAGGAAAAGATTCCAGCTTTGTTCTACATAGGTCACAGCTTTTTTTTTCTTTTCAGTTTGCTTTAAGGTTCAGTGATTTTCTGGGTGCAGCTGCATATGCAGATGCAGGAATTGTTTCATCTTAGAAAATAACCATAGCTTCGCATTTATGTGCCAAGGTAACTCTTACAGAAGTTAATGAAAACATTCTTTAAGGCTATGCCCAAACACAAAGAAAAGTTTGGAATTCAGAAGCACACACATGTATCAGAAATGTAGAAATTATTCAAGCAATTTCTCTAATCTTTTCTTCATCCCCCTTGCTAGTTACAATATGTTCCTACTTTTCTAACCCTCACTCCTAACTCCTGCACATCCAGGCTGTCAATCTTCCATTTTGGTCCAGTGATGGTGATATTTTGAGAAGGATTTTTCCTACATGGCTTCAGGATTAAACATTTTTCCCTGCTGGCTACTTTGGAAAGGGACTTTCAAGTCCAGCACAATCTATATGTATATATCTGTATTTTTTATATTCATTTTTCACATATTTATTTATAAGTAGAGTAAGCATAGCTTGAAATGATTTAAGTAGGAACATGATGTAGGTATTAAATATATGCTCATTCCTTCAACTGGAAAGATTCCCTTCAGATGTAAACCCAGTTTCTACTTCCTTAGGAAAGACAAACCTGGCTTTGCTGAGAGCTCAAGCCATGGTCTTTAATGAATAGTATCATTTTGGTTTCACATTTACTTTTAGCTATGTGATTAACAGCTGTCTCTTCTATGAGACCCCCCAAGCTCCAGAATTGTAGGGATTCGTACCACCACTAATACTACTTTATAGCACTATTTTACATTATTAATGTAATTTTGTATATTTAATTGTAATTTTGAAACATTATTAAAACAAATACTTCTGGCATTTTTCATTTTATTGCTTTGCATGTATTGTATGTTTTTTTGTGGATCAACAAATAACATCTTTCCCTTCCTACTTTGGAATCACTTGAGAGATATACCCAAAAGTCAGATACAAATTGGAGGACATGGCTTAGATGTGTGACC
Organism: Glaucomys volans; assembly: GCA_020662805.1. NCBI lineage: Eukaryota > Metazoa > Chordata > Mammalia > Rodentia > Sciuridae > Glaucomys > Glaucomys volans. The sequence goes on from JAJEJO010003905.1 coordinate 63,689, forward strand.
ATAGCAGGCTAATGTCTCAGCTTTACATCACTGACCTTACCAATTTTTGTCTAGTCCCTACTTGGGGGCAAAGATAAACAAAAATTACCTTCAGTCAATGGATGTCTGGGAAGAAATACCTTAAAAGGGAAAAATCAGAGGAAGGATAGAAAGATGATTCAAGAAATCTTGTAGACAGAGGAAGTAAATAGGGTGTGAATACCAAATCTCAGTAATCATCTACTGTCTTTTTACCTGGAGATTAAAAACAAGGACCGTTGAGCAAGGAAAGAATCTCTCAAAATTCCTGACCTGTCTCCTTATGTTCAGACATGAAATCCAAAGACTGAACTATCTGTGAATTTAAAAAAAATACATATCATCTGGCAAAATGAAACAAGTTCTCTGAACTTTGATATCCGAACCTTTAAAGTTTCAGATGCAATCTTTACCCATTTGTTATTACAGCAGGTATCCAACCTGTTCCCCATTTCTCCCTTCTTCTTCCACGATATTGAAATTATAATCACAAGCAAACAATATATACCTCAGACACAGATTTAAATACTTTAAATGTAAAGTCTCATCTTGCCTGGGAGGTAGGAGAGTGTAAATATTAAGAACTGTGAAGTATAGAGATCAAGACCCTGGTTAAATGATGCAAAATACCTAATGTGTTTATTAGCCTGACAATATGGTCAGCACTCTGTAAAACACTGGCCAATATTGTTAAGATTATTCTATTGTAGAATCGAATTTCTCATTGTCCAGTAGGACATTCCCACTTTTCTGTATGTCAGGGATCTCCATGTTACCTTTGGGGAATCTTAGAACAATCTGGCTCTTCAAAGAGCTTGTGCTGCCCCAGGTGGTCCACACTTCTGGGTTAGAGGTGGAGCTGTCATGGATACACTGAGTGAGCATTAGTGTTTCCTGGTATTGGCTGGGCTTTCCTGTGTCTCCCAAAGTGTTGAGTTTCTGTATACTGACCTCCACTCCTCTCCACCTTCTTGTCTCAGATTCAGACCCCTCTACTCACACTTTTGATGTCCACTAAAGGCACCTCATTCACCACCTTTCCCTATCAGTGCAGGTGACTCACCTCTGTTTCTCCAAGGAGTTGTGAGTAGAAAGATCTAATTCTCCCTGTTGTTGCTTTCCAAATTTATTGTTTGGGCTGTGAAGGGCTTCTTTTAAAAAAATTATTCTAAAAGTTTCTAGGGATAAAAATAAAATAAATCAAGCAATGATTAGGTCTTGGTTATTTTTAAAATCACCATAACAATCTTATTTTCCCCCAACGTAATGGTGAAACTTTTTACGTCCTAGAAGAAAATTCAATTATAAGGATGTAGGGAAAAGAAAATAACATAGATTAATATTCTAATTTATGCTTATGATACATTATTATTGAATTTAAACATAATGTTATCAAATACATACTGTCACCCTCGTTAATAAAAAAGTAACACAGATAATGCAAACACCTTGCTGATAGTGACAGCTAAAACTAAGCCTAGGAACTCTGCCTCCAAACTACACAGTATAGTTCTTCTCCAAAGAAACTACTTTCTTTCTTGCCTAAGGACCTTTGCACACACTGCTTTCTCTGCCAAGGCCTGGCTAAGTAGTACCATATTGATCTCCAAAATGGGTTGGCATATTATGTATCCTAGAGTTTTCAAAGAAAGATCCATTGAAAAGTGGAAGAAAATACTACAAATTTTACTTTTGCATTTCTAGCTACAAAGTAGGAATAAGTAAAATGTTACAAATGCTTACTTTGAACAATGATACCCTCACAGGTCAGATTCCTTTTGATGCCCTTGAGGGCTTTTGAAAAGGAGAGGCAGTTTCACAGTGAGGAGAGGACGGAGGAGAAGGCTTGCTCTCATTTGCATGCTGCATGGTGAAACATTTTGCAGTTTATTTACTCCCAGTTAAGTGGATTTGTGGATTATACTCTCATTCAAAATAATCCTCAGAAAATGGGCCAGTGCCATAAACATTTCCTTAAAGGAAGCTCAAGACTGATGGTAAATTAATACCATCTCTGCAAGTGCAATTGACAAGGAAAGAACACAGTCAAGGATGAGCTTTTCTCAGTCACATGGAATAAAGACAAAAAGACAAGACATTAGCCAAAAAATCAGAAGTTTTTAAGAAGATTAAAATAGAATGCTACCCATAATGTTTTGTTTAAGTTAAGATGTGTCATTTAACCTTTTTGTGTGTTTTAGGATGTGGGAGAAATGTTGCATATAGTGAGTGTGGAAAAACAGGATGGGTGTGAACATCATATTTACTTCCAGGAGATGACTTGGGTTAGTTAGAGTGCCCAGTCCTACACTACCTGCAGAATGGTCACACATGCATTGATGACTTTTTTATCCTCATTGTACACAGAGTAATCTTAACAGTAGGCCTCACTGTGTGCAGTTTGTGCCTTATTAACTACTCAATGTTGATAGTAATGCATGCCTACAAATTATAAATGCCTATTTTTCATAGATCGAATGAAAGAGATGCATGATTAAAGTTACTGAAGCTTACTAATATTTTATGATTCAGTTTAGACGATATATTATTAGAAAACATCTTGACTCCACTTCAGTGTTCCTCTTCCTGGGGTCTCTTGGCACCCTGTACCTTTTTCTATTGTAATATTTTTGCTATATGTCTAAGAATTTTCTCTTAGCAGCTACCTCTCCACCAAGACTGATGACAGGAACAGCGACTTACTTATATTTGGATTCTCATAATAAAGCAATATATCTCTCACATAGAAGGCACTTGGGGAGATTAATGAATAAAATTCATCAAAAAGCTACCAAAGACTGAGATGATATGATATGCAAACCCAGGCATAGCTGTCTATGTTCAAACCATCCTTTAAAATCCAGGGCAGGCACTCTTCTGTTGTATGCATGGTGTCCTTGCATGCCCCTTTGGGGGACAGCTTCTTAAGGAGTCAGTTTTCAGCACATCAAGTACTTTTAGCAGTTGCTTCTACTCATGACTTTAATAAAATAGTAATAATTAGTAAGAAATTTTGGGCTCGAGGTGTAATTCAATGGGGGAGCACTTACTCAGGTGCATGAGGTTCTGGATTTGATTCCCAGTATCAAAAACAAAACAACAAATTTTTTTTTCTTTGAGTAACAGTCAGCCATATGCTTATCTTCAGCTCTCATTATCTTATTCTACTCTAGTCCTTCTTCCTAAGTAGACAGCAACATGGATAGCTGGTGGATCTGAGAAGGGATGACAGGTGGGAAGGATTAGAGGGAGAAAGTATACTCTCAAGCTATCTCTAATGTGGCACACATTACCTGCTCCAGCTGTAATGACCACATGTGGAATGGCAAGAATAGCTTCATATGCTAGAAATGAGAAACAGCAAGGCTCAAGGCAAACTTAGGGAGGAAGCCATTACAGGAATCCAGGTTGTGCTAAAGGTGAAGTCAGTAGAATTTCAGGCAAGTAGATGAATTAGAAAGTAAGAATTTTTCTTACAAAATGTTTCTGTCTTGTCTAGTTGCATGATTGGTGATGTCATTCATTAAGAAAAGGATTGTCAAATAGTATTCCATTGTGTGTACATGCCTCACTTTCTTCATGCATGGGAAAGATATATGATTTAACTCACATGAAATCTGAAAATAAAGGAAATTACGGAGAAAAAGAGTGGAATGGTATTTAGGAGACTCTGCAGGCTAGCAGGATTGGGGTGATTTTGATCAAAGGATACAAAATTTAGTTAGGAATAAGTTCAAGAGATCTATTGTACAACATGGTGAGTATAGTTAATAATAATGTATCATATGTTTGAAAGATGCCAGGAGAAGTGGATTTTAATTATCACCACCACAAAAATATTAAGTGAGGTAATGCATATTTTAATTAGTTTGATTGAGTTATTCCACAGTGCACATATATGGTATATCAACACATCATGTTGTATACCATAAATATATACAATTTAATTTGCCAATTTAAAAAAGAAAAGGGTCACTGAAGAAAGAGAAACACATATTTCAGGGTTAAAAAGATGAATATACAGAAAGCACAGAAAGTACAGTCCCTTTACTGGTTTCACTGTGAATTCCACTCTCTATATCCAATCATAGTTGGGCAATCCATTTTAAGTGGTAGTCTGCTTATGTTCTCCTGGTGAAGCCCAGATCACATTCATCATGGTGACCCTATCAAACATTCCCTGCTCTCCTCAAACCTGTATCTGAAGACTCCTCACTCCTGGTTGCCCCACCCTTGGGATCATTCCAGAGACCAAGTATTTCCCCTAGTACTCCAGGAAAACAGAAGTAAGGAGGCAGAGACCCCCCATTTCTCTTCCTCTCCCCTCACGTCCAGTCATACTTCCATGGGCTTCTGGCTTCCCTTCAGAGCCTCTCTCTTTCCCTTTCTTTTCCCAGCTGGCAGATCATCATCATGGTCTCTTACACTGATTTTTTGCAGCAGCTGCTCACAGGACCCCAGATTCCTCCCCGTGCTCTGTCTATTTTGTCCTCCACATCAAAGTCAATATGATTTTTCCAAACTGCAGATCTAATGAGGTCACACCTTTGCTTAAAACTTCCCATTAGCTTATCAGCCAAGCTTCACAGTACAGCTTTTTTGTTCCTCTAGCATCATCTCTTGTCTCATTTCACTCTTCTCCTCATGCTTATCAAGTTTTAAAATGAGCCACATTTTTTCTTACCTCCAGGAATTTGCATGTGTTTTCCATCTGAGATGAATCACAACTTGTTTTTCATTTGTACTTTTACTATTATTTTTATGTTGAATCTTAAAGGTTTTATTTAAATGTCATTTCCTCCTGGGATTTTCCCTGGCTGCCAAGTATGGATTAGATTTCCATCCTCTCTACCCACACTGCATCATATGTTTTCCCTATCATTCCACTTCATGGAGAGTCATAATTTTCTGTTTATTTGTCAGAATCACATACTACACTATATCAAGACAGGGCCTGTTTCTGTCTTGTAACTGTCTCTTGGTACTCAATAAAGTTCTCATTACATAGTTGATGATCTATAGATAGTTTCTAATGAGTATTGAATACTGAATGATTTATAAGGTATTACTCTATAAACCGGAGCAACTAACCTAAATTAAATGAAGAATTTGAATTTTATCAATATAGATATCCGATCTTGATGATTTGTCACATTGCAATCTTGTTTTTGCTCATCTAGAGTATTTTGATAATTACTTAAAGCAATTTGTTAATACGAATGCCATCTGCAAATTGCAGACTTAACCATCTTTTTCTAATCTATTACAAAATACTGAGATCTGAGAAAGTCTCTAATTCTGAGATTTTGATGAATGCAAATATAACTTCTTCTAATTATAGTTACTCATTGTAATATTTTAAAAGCAGACCTTTTCTACTTAGCTGTGAATAGCCATTCATCATTTTTTTCATCCTCACTTAGCTTGGAGAGCTCGGTTCTCCAAGCTAAGTTAATTATCACTTGTTATCATTTCCATATAACTTGATATCACCCCTATTCTCTTGAGGTCACTTTGAATTCTGTTGTTACCTTTTAAACCCTTTTTGTTGAATCCATCCTGCACATGAGCATCAGATTAACCTGTTTTTGACATCTGAATATTAGAATAGTATTTTTATGATATAAAAAAGTTCAGTAAACTTCTTTCATTTCTTAGATAACTAGGTTTTAAAATTTAATGCAGAAGAATTTTTCCTCCCTAAACACCTTTAGAGTTGCCATTCTGTAAGTCAGATGTGTGAGTATGTGGCCCAGGACTTGGCAAGGAGCTCTCCCTGCAGGAAACAGGAAAGAGATCATAGTTTAATGAACACGAGAGTTAGGAGGGCAACCAGGTCAACTGCAGTGCTTGAAGAGTAAGGTGGGAACGATTTAGGAAAAACCAAGAGACATAAAACTCTGGGAATGGGTAGGATAAAGACAATTTTCAGGATAATTTTCTGTTTTATGCACTGTAGTACTCTCATACTTCACCATTTCTTCAAGAAAAACTAATCAATACATTGAATCAACTGATCTTGTGGGATGTGAATTGCACCTCTCAGTACCAAAAGTGCATGTTGAAGCTCCAATCTCAAAATCAATAACAATAGCAGTCAATCAGAAGCTATCATTACTTTTGCCTTTCATCTTTCCTTTAGTATTTATTCAGAGAAACAATTATTCTCTCTCATGAATGAAAATTCAGTCAGGTCCATGTATTTTCAGTTTTCTTTTGGGAAAAAATTATGGTCATTTTAAGTTTCAAATAATTCAAAATTATGGTTAAGTTTCCAGCTACAATTTTGTAATTAAAGGTAGTTAGTACTATGTAATAATCAAACTTTGAATCTAATTTAAGGTTAAATTTCTCCCCAGCGGGGGCATTCACAGACAGAAAGTGGAAGGGGACTTTTTCCTTTTTTTCTCTTTTCCAGCCTTTGTTCCTACTCTTCTGCTCCCATTTTGATGCATTTCTCAACCCTGTTAAAGAAGCGGGAGGGAAGCTAGGAAATGGAGCAGGGTTGCCTTGGCCTCTGGTTGGGCTGATGTTTCTCTGTATTTACACTGGTTCTTGGAAGACTCTGCTATTGTCAGGGGCCCTCCATGTCTGTTTTTCTGACTGAAGTGAATGTACTCTCCTCTAACTTATGCTTTCTGCTGGCTTTCAGCCCCTGGGAATTTTGCAAATTGCTTGCTCTTTCTTCCTGCCAAAGTTCTTTTCCTCTGTGTACCAAATATGCCTTGAGTTCTTAGTAGCTCTTCCCATCAAGAGGCGGGATCACTTTCCTGTTCCCTGGTTGGCCTTGTGGGGGGCTTTGATACAGTAGGATGTGCTGGAAAAGACATTATTTGAATCATTGTGTCATGTGTAGAAGCCTGACATAAAAGATAACTTGGAAAGAGACAGAAATTGGCTTCCTTATCCCAACTATTCAGTCACATCTGTGGAAGCACCAGAAATAAGTGTGAGTGTCTCATACTGTCCTGCTTCATCCAAGCTGTGAGGGGATTGATGAGGCCACACAAGTTGGTCCCAGGTGAGACAGTCAGGAGAGATGCCTACTGAATCCATAGAACCAGGAGCAAATAAGACATGGTTGTGTTAAGCCACAGTTTGGTTGTGGTTATACAGTGATAGATTGCTGACATGCTACATCAGATGATTTCATCAGTTTGAACCTAGAATAACCTCAAAGTGGAACCAGTGAATTGTATCTTTTCAAGAAAAGGGGGCATCTATCAATCTCCAGAGACCTCAGTGGAAACTTCTTTTATTAGGGTTTAGGAAATATTCCCCCCATGTCTTCCACTTCGTTTTTCAAAGAAACCCTTTTCACATTTCTTTCTTTCTTGTGTAGATAAAAGACATAGCATTTACATGTGGCCTTTAGCTACTGGTCCACCACTCCTTATCTACAATTCTGAAATCTAAGAGGCTTTTTAGAAAGTACAACTGTACATACTCTGTGTGTGTGTGTGTAATGTGCATGTTTGTGAGTAAATTAGAAATGCCTAACATGAGGATGTTTATAATTTTTATTTTACCCCTTTGTTAGAAATACACATACATTTTGCTGCAGAAATCGTTATAATACCCACTGAAGGAGCTATATAATGTATGGTTTATTAACTTCATTTTATTTTACTTTTGGTACCAGGGATTGAACCCAGGAGCTTAACCACTGAGCCACTTTCCCTAGCCCTTTTTTCTTAATTTTTAAATTTTGAGACAGGGTCTCACTAAGCTGCTTAGGGCCTCACCAAGTTGCTGAGGCTGGCCTTGAACTTGCTTTTCTCTAGCCTCAACCTCCCCGGACACTGGGATTACAGGCATGTGCTACTACACCCAGCTATATCAGTTTTTCAAAGTAAAGAAAATAAAATGAATTATTGAATGCATTCTTTTTCTAAGATTTCAGAAAAGAGGTTCTGCAGCTCCACAGAGGCTCTCTTTTTATTTTTTTAATTTTTTCCTTTGAGTATTTACTTTTTGGTGGAGAGTCTCATTTGGTGCCGTGATCTATTGTCTTATCCTTAAATCAAAATGCACATTTTAATAATTTCTGCAAAGAGATTAATATGTTTATAAGTAATTGGAATTGGACTTGTATTGCTTTAGAAGAGTTAGCATGTATAAGCCAGGATGAAAGAAGGGCAAGGTTTTCTGTTTTTGTTCTTGTTTTTAAGGTGGGTTCTCCATAAGTATCCCAGACTGGCCTTGAATTTGCAATTCTTCTGCCTCAGTCTCCTGAGTTAATGGGATTACTGGCATGTGCCACTGTGCCCGGTAATGAAAAGGCCAGTCTTATTAAACATTGTGAAGAAATGACTTATATTCTCAAGGAAATTTTCTTCTTAAGGAACTAAAACTTTCTTTTCATGTCCCTTCCATTGTGTCCTATTTTTTCCTGATATTAAATTAAAATTGTCAATCAGCAAAATCAGTCCTTCTAATTCATAAAGTAGCTAAATCAGGGGTATTACACAATGTGTTAATGAGTGACCAAAAACATAACCAAAAAAAAAAAAAAATTGAAAGAGGAAAAGTTTCTTTGGCCTCATGGTTTCAGCAGCTCAGTTCATGGTTGGCCACATTCTTTGTTCTGACTGTGAGATAAGGCAGAGCATCATGGCTGAAGGGCATTGTGAAGAAAAACTACTTAGCTCATGGTAGCTGGAAAGTAGAGAGAAGGGAAGGGACCAGGGACAGATACAGGCTAAGGACATGCCCCCAGTGACCTACTTCCTCTAGTAATGCTCCACCTGTTTATAACTACCACTCAATAGTCCATTCAAATTATTAATCCATCAAATGGATTAATCCACTGATGAGGTTATACTGCTCATGATCTCATCATTTCACTTCTGAATATTCCTGTATTGACTAAAACATGGTCTTTGGGACATATTAAAAATTGTAAGTATAGCACACTACACTGTGCAGACCAGTCTCAGGGGTCTAGTAGAGACTTAGTAGTAGTTAAAGAATGAAGTGGTTCATGCAAGTCTCAGAGTTCTCAAATGCACTTAATCTAGGAGATTTTCCCTTTTAATTTGCTTCAAATAGTAAAATGCATGTTTTTACACCTCTTACATTAACACCTCTTTAGTGTGAAATGAGTGATATTTTGTAACTTAGGTATAACTTTTTGTATAACTTTTGAATGAGTCTTTAAACTTTTATCCCAACAATCAGCATCAGGTGGACACAGCAAAGATTTATTTCGTGAACTTAATTTCTATACATTATTTGCCTCCATAAAGCTGTTATCATAATTTTAAATAAAAAATAATAATGGATCTATGGCTTTAGTTCTGTTGGAAACTCTACCTTGCAAACATTTTACTTTACTATTTTTTCACATCTTTTTATAGCTCTTAAAAATGTTAGCTTTATCTTCCATTGGACTCTGAGATGTTTTTGGTTAGCTCTTCAGGTTTCATTTTTCTTGATACCCTTCCATAACAGGTATATGATATTTAAACAATAAATAATCTGTATGCTGAGCTGTTTTAATCCAGCCACACATGAAGAAAGTGTTTGCTTCAGCTCACCTTTCCTTCCATACTGAGGCATAGATCTAGCAGTAGTCCTTCTACATGATTTATTTATATAATTTATGAATAATTATATATATGTTATTTATATAATTATTTATATAATTGGTTGTTTTTTAAGTAGAACTTTACAGTTTTCCAAGTATTGTCACATATATCATCCCATTTGACCCTCATCTGTATGGGACAGCGTAATGGAGAAAGTGGCAGCCAATAACTAATTTCCATTTAGTCACAAAACTGTCCAAAAAAGGTGAAAGTAGAAGTCAGTTCTTTTACTCACATTGTATAACTTTTAAAGCAGAATTGCTCAGTTTCTCATACACAGGAAGGCTCCAGTACATTTTACATTTTTTCTGGCCTACATCATGAACTTATTTACAAAGAAGTGTGTCATCAAAACTTGTTTATTTGGCTTATGAATTTTCATGTGAACAGTTAAAAACAAATACATGAGTATATGTCACTATATATTTTCTATACTGACTACACAAACAGTTGAAACAGATTTAATATATATAAAACATGTAATTTCTTTAGGAAATAATTGTAATGACCTCGTGAAACCCTTTGAACCAATCATTTAGAGGAGTATACTTAAATATCTTAAAGGATATCTCTAAAAATATTTAAATAAAAATAAACTGTAATTTCCACTTCTGCCACAAGATGGCGGCAAATCACTTTGTTTATGTTTAAAAATTGCCATCCCTTTTCCAAATTGAAAGATTAAATTCATTGCTGTTTCCTGAAGGTTGCTACAATAGATGTGAGTTAGTCAGAGTTAGCTGGATACTGCAAAGAAATCTTTAGCATTCCTTTCTCCAGCCAGAAATTACCCCTTGGTTGGCATTTGTATCAACAATCTCATAATTCCCTGTGGTTGAAGCATTATTTTGTTCTTCTTTTTCAAGATCTATCTCTAATTCTTACCATCAAGCATATTCTTTCTGCTGTTGTTGCTTGTTTGTCTTTAATATCAAACAGATTAGCCTTCTTCTCTTCCCTGACTTTTTCATAAAAATTGCTTTCAATTGCTTTGATTGCTTTGATGATTGCATGGTTATTATAGTAATTCCTTACCTGGCTTTGGGTTCCAAAACACATAAAAACAACAATAACAACAACAACAACACCAATAACAACAAAAAACTGTAAAAACACTATTACTTAGCAGTTAAGGGTTAAGGCTACTGTAATCGTATAACTGCCTTGACTCCTCCCTTTACTATCTCTGAGACCTTCCACCTTTTCATTTTTCTCCATCTTTTCTCTGAGTCTTATCCTCAAGTAATTTCCTCTCTCTAGGTTAAGGTAAGCCTTATGTGCTGCTATTATTGTGAAGTTTATTCTCACACTTTCTTCCCACTTAAAATTTTAGTATTTCATGCATTTCCTCCACTTTAAAAAAATAACTTTATCCCTTTATTATAAGTGTATTGAAAATTTGCCTGGAAATGATACATTACTTCAGAGTGCTGCAAAGTCACCTTATTTTCTTGTTCTAAGATTCCTTAGAGACCATCTATTTGAAATACATGTCACTATCTATATAGATTTACATATTGATATGTTCTTTTTAAATGTACTTTAAGTTTTCCTACTTTTTATTTCATCAAAGTGACTTCTATTTCCCAGAAGAGAATAAAGTTTAACACTTCCATTGACTTGCACTCAATTTGTTCCTTAAATTGCATCTATAGGGCCCAACTTTGTTACTCAATACTTCTTTTTTTTCTATTTGCATGCAGTAAGACTTTTATAATATTTCAGTTATTAGCATTTCATTAGAATGTTTAAATATGGCTTTATACTTTCTATGGGAAAATGCCTTAATATAATTCTGATGTCAACTTTTGCCATTAAAAATTTAATTATAATTTCTTGGTGTGACCAAAAGACATTTGCTAAGTACATTAATATCATAGGAAGGCATAGGTATTTGAAACATTACGTAATGAGTAGACTAGAGAAAATCACAATTTTTTCCATCAAAGATATCCCTCTAGGCTCTGAAGGAACATACAGAATATTCTATAGTATCCCTCGGTTTCTATTTCTATTGTATCTTTCAACACGTTCTGTCTGGATATTCTTTGTTTTGGCCCCAGACAAATGTTTTGTTTATATCATAGCAGTGTGTTAGTGTTTAGAGGACTAAGTATTTAGAGGACAAATGTGACTTCATCTCATTATGATACATATTTGATCTAATACCTGAAAACTGGTCTGTTTTAATCCTAGGTATATTTTGATTCTTGCAATGAGTAACATTTCCTTCTTTGATTTTTCTACTTTAGAAATAGCAAATTTGGCTCATCTCTAGTATTTGTACAGTGCTGCCTGGAATTGTTTTGACATGCTAATTCTATCCTTAGATTTATTATTTCCCTACCCAGTTCTTCCTGACTTCTTTTTATGAATTTTCTCAATTATTTATTTTTTACCATTCCCTCATATGTATATTTTCTATTCAATTTCTATTTCATTTCAACTCTTTATTGAGACAAGTCATGGATAAATACTACTTTAACATCTATATATGACATACTATGGCACTATATAGGAGGAATGTCCAGGTCACAGTGTCTAAAAAGCAGTATGGATATAATAATGTAATAGATATGTTGAAGAACCAAAAGAATTGGATCATACTTACCCTACACTAAAAAAGATGTGATACTGTCCATGAAGACTTCATGGAGAAATAAATATTTCCTTGAGCTTTGTATTCACTCAACAAAAACTCAGTATGGGACAAAATTTTATGTTCCTACACTCTTTCCAATGTGCAACATGCACAAGAACTCCTATCCTCAATTTTTGCTCTTGGCAACATGGTTGAGTAGATTGCCTGAACATTTCCTGTTACAGTACATTTAAAAAATATATAGCTTGGCTTGTAAGAAAATAAAGGACAAGGAGGGTTGAAAGTGAAGGAAGAACTGAAAACCAAAGCAAAAAGTTGTGGCTTTGGACATTGCCAATCATAGGGTGAGTGAATTTTGGTTGCCACACTGAAGCAAGAATCAAGGGCTTTGGATGGAAGAAGGAGAAACTTGAATCAGGCTTCCTGAATAAAGCCAGTGCTGTCAAAGTGCTAACTTCTCAACAAAAGAACTAATCAGAAAATATATTTCACCCTGAGGGAAAAGAAATCTTTTTATGTTTGGAAGTAACATACTTCTATATAACTCAAAAAGGAAATCATAATGGAAATTAGACACTATAAGTGAAAAATAAAGAAAACACAATATATCAAAAGTTATAGGATGTGGCTAAAATAATGGCCAGAGTGGGATTTATTGCGAAAGAAAAGGCTGAAAAATGTGAGCTCAGTGTTCAACTTAAGAAGTTAGAAAGAGAACATAATAAATCTAAAGCAAGTGGAAGCAAGACTGACAGAGAGAAGGCAAGAATAAACAAATAAATGGCCAAGGTCACATAACACACACAAAGCAGACTTTGAAACTTAGTCACTTTATTGTTACTTTGAAAACTAGGGAGAAAAGCATGATCTAGTAGGAAAATATAACTCATAATAGTCTGGTTTAGGAAGTGGAAAACATAAAAATATTATTACTTAATAAATTGAAACAACATTTAAAACATTCACTACTAATCTTCTCCCACCCACCCATAATCCACACATCATCTAGAGAGGCTGGTGTTACAGGCAAGTTACACCAAATACACAAGTATCCGATCATTCCATATTGCCAAATGCAGACTGTCCCAGAGACAGGAGTAAGCGAGAACATTGCCTGGCTCTATTACTAGAAGAGTCAGCTGAAGGGAAAGTTAGTGAAAGGAAAACGACAAGCTAGGTTACTACATTAATTTAGAAGAAAAAAATCATGAACTGATTAATTAGCAACCAAAATCCAAAATGGATAAAAAAATGCATTATGATTAAGTGTGGTTTATCCTAGTAATTCAAGGATGATATACAACTAAAAAAACTAAAATGAAGTTTATCACATTAACAGATAAATGAATAAAAAAATCACTGAGTTGTCACAGAAGAAATAAAAAAGCTCACCGAAATTCAATGATCTTTCATAATAAAACTTAGAAAAGTAGAAATAGAGAAACATTCCCTTAATTCACAGACAGTGGTGAAACTTTAGAAGCATGCCCTTTAAAATCAGAAATGAGAAAAGGATGTTCTGTTTCTCATTGCATCCAGCAGTCCAGTAAGCCCAGAATTAGAGCAAGTAAGTAAAAGGATTGAAAAGGAAGAAACAAATTTCTCCATATTCAAGGCTCATAGGTAACCCAAGAGAAATTACAACAAAATTGTTATAAATAAGAGGAGGTTTTGACATGTTTATTATGCACAAGATACAGCAAATGCATTTTAAAATGTAATTTTAAAAGGATAGCAATTTAGAAGGCAACTAAAATGTAAAGCAGTAGGAATAAATCTAATAAATGATGTGCAAGATTTGTATGGATAAACTTATAAAATGTTACTGAAAGTCATTAAAGAACTAAATAAATGGAGAGAAATAGTGTATGCAATAGAAAAATTCAAAATAGTAAAGACATGAATTATCTCCAAATTCATGCATAAATTCAAAGCAATAGTCCTATAAAAACTTCACCAGTGTTCCTAGAATGTGGTAAGATGGCTCTAACATCCATACTGAAGAGGGAGAGGGAAAGAAACCAAGGTGCCTATGACAAAGAACAACTCTGGGAGAAGCCCACATATACGTCAAGACATTTTAAAGAAACAGCACTTAAACAGAGGCAGTATTGTATGGAATGGACCAATGGGAACATATTGAAAGTCCAGTCACAGCATATGTATCATAAGTATTTACTGATGTACATGAATGCACACACATACACAGTTATATATTGATCTGTGTGTGTGAGAGAGAGAGAGAGATGTGTTCCCAAAAATTGGTAGGAAAGAATGGATTTTTATTAATTACCCTTGTGGAAAAAATTAAAATCTTCATCTTTACTTATTTCATATTTTGATTAATGTGTATGAATTGGGCATATAAATAGGGTTCCATGTGATATTTCAACATATGCATACAGTGTGCACTGAAGATCATTTTCTTTAATTATAGACAATAAGAATAAAAATTCTCTTTTGATTGAAGACCTGTATGAAAAGAAAATTGTAAGGCATTGTAAAGAAAACAAGGAAAGACATTTCTTTATTCGGGAGTCATAAAGAAATTTTTAAACTAGGCACCAAAGTCTCTAATAGTCTAAGATGTTGATAAAATGGGCTATGATGAAATGCAACACTTCTGTTCGTCTAAAGATATTGGGAAAAAGAAAAAGGTAAGTGAACACATGAGATGAAGATATTCATATTGCAGAGAGCTGACAAGGGATAGCTACCAATAATATGTCAGTGCTTTCTATGAATCAAAGTAAAAAAATCAAACACCCCAGTGGGAAATGGGCAAGGGATATGAGAAAGAGAGGAAGACATCTCACTGGCCAATAAATACATGAAATGATGTTTGCAACTTAACATTCAAGAAAATGCTCTTATAACCACAATGAGGTGGTGATTGTAAATTAATAAAACATTCTGGAGAGAGGGTGGTCACACTTATGTGATTAATTATGTGTGATTAATTATGTGTGAGAACATTTGAAGTCATTGTTTGAAAAAAGGAACAATATGAGGTAATGTAGACCACCATCAGGAGTAGCATGAACAAGTACATGGTAGAAAATTCATAAGGTGGAATAAATTAAAGTGATTAAAATAAATGAACTGGACAGGTAACTCTTCTCAACATGAGGCTGAGTGTTGAAAGCCTCCTGGGAAAGAATACACACAGTATTCCAAATACTTAACTGGAAGAAAAATAATACACACACACACACACACACACACATATGACAGCATAAATGTAGACATAGAAATGATAAGAATTTAATTCAGATTAGTGTTTACTCCTGGGGTGATGAGAGAGGAATATAATTATATGATTGGGAATGGGACAGAGGGCATGCCATCTGTATTTATAGTATTTAATTTATTAAGCTGTTTTGGGGGTTAATAGGTGCTTATCTACTTGTTTTATACTTTGGAATAGGTCTGAACTATTTCATATGAGAAATTCTTCAAAAAAGATAAAAACAAAAGGAATCAAATTTAGCTCTAGCTACAATGTGCCTATCAAATATATCTAGCCATTCTTAATATAGCAAAATCGTATACCAAATTAGGATAAAATCTTACACCAGCTAGGAAAAAATTGTTTCTAGGAAAGAAAAATACCCCTGATTCATGAATGCTGATCACATTTTTAATGAGAAATATAATACTAATAAATCTATTTGAAGCAAAGCAGAGGAAACAGATGTTAGGCATTTGTGTGTGTGTGTGTGTGTGTGTGTGTGTATGTGTGTGTGTGTGTGTGAAAGACAGAGAGAGAGAGAGAGAGAGAGAGAGAGAGGAGAGAGATGTTGAAAGACCTTTGAATTGATGAACACCTAATAATTATAGTCAGAGGATTTATTTATGAAACACTCAAAATTTGCACAGAAACTATATATAAATTCTCTGTCTCTCTGTCTCTCTGTCTCATCTGTCTTATTCTATCTGTGCTTGGCTCAGCAATAATTTTTAAATATATATCCAAAGTTTTTCCTTGTCAAAAATAATTGCTAGAGACTGCAGTGCTCACAGAAAATCCTGTAAGCCCTCCTCTCATTAACTCTTTAAATACTGTATAAATATAAGCATAGAATGACATGTGACTAGGAACACAAATGATTACTCTGTAATTTACAAATTTGTAGTTTCTCTTTATTGCCAGATCTGTTATTTTTTTCTCAGTGCCTCCTCTAATGTAGATTTAAAAATCCATTTATTGAACAAAAAAGCCATGCAGCAAAAACATGAGTATCTTTATTATTTTTTTAAGGATGGAACTGATTATAATTCATCTAGAAACCTTTCTGAAGATCAGCTCTATTTCTGAAGCTATATTTTCACAGCAAATGCTTTGTTATTCTTAAGAATAATTTTTCCAACTTCTGCTAAAAATATTTCTTTTCTTAAATGCATACTAAGGATTTAACACAAACATTCATTAGCAGTTATTTTATCTAGATTCAAAGGCTTTAAAGGAATGCTTAATGCTAATTGTTTTATATGAGACTTTCCATATACTAAATTAGGTATTCTACATAAACATTTTCATCTTGGTGAAGGTTTGAAAGTTGAACTGATAACAACCCTGTATTGATATGCTTGTGACTTATTAGAATCTACTTACCCAGGGCTGATTTCTCCATATCATTGAAGTATAAGAGCATTTTGTAATTTGTATACTAATAACAATATTATGACCAAATAATACTTTGGGTTCCTCATGAATCAAATGAGGTGCAGAGAAGCATGAAGGTCACTGAGGAGGTGACCTTGCCTCTGTTTTCACTCTTGTGTCTGTGTAGGATATTTTTTTAGAGTTTTCCAGTTCACCCACAGGTACTCATAATGCAGTCTGTAAAAAAAATTAAAAAAAAAAAAAGATAAAAAAATCCTCATGTGTTCAGATCAGCTTGTTTAATGGCTTCAAAGATCTTTTTTTCCCAGGGGTCTTAAAATTAACCAGTGGAAGCCCATCCCTTTGCTCTCAAATCTGGATGCAGACCGCTGGTGTCCTAAGTGCCTCAGAGAGGACTGTATGAACTAAGCCGTGTTAAAAACCTTTGCAGAAACACTGGGAATCGTCTTCAAAGCCAGTTTCCAGGCCCAGGGACAGGGCATGTTTCCCACTCCTTGTTTATGAAGGAAGGGTCTACTTTCCTTCACTTGACTTTTCTCAGAGCTGAAGGAAGGTGATGTGACTGCTACTCTTTCACAATGCAAGATTGTGGGGTTTGTCATTATTTTTGACAATCAGTCATTTTTAAGTTGCAAGTAATCACCATTCATTTCTGAATCTCTGTTTTACTTCTTGGGTTTGTTTAATAAGGGCAGCAATTAGAATTCCTGGTTTGGTCTGGCAGCATGAATTCTGTACAGGAGTTTTCCATAGCCTTTCTACTCATGTGGAGACTTTGCCCTCTTAGGATTTGGATTGCTGTTGTGCCCCATCACTTTTCTTTCCAGCTATTTCAGGGAGACACTGTCACCCTCTCATTGATGACATCACCCTATCTTTTTGGCAGCTCCAATAAAAGTTGTCCTTAGACTTCAGCCAAAATTGGACATTTTCTTCTCAATCCTTGGAGTATTTATAATGCAGTTTCATTGCAACCTATGTAGTTAGTTACAGATAACTTATAACTTACAGATAGCTTATAAAACTTATAGACAGCTCCAACTTTAATTTGCCCATCGTCTCTGCAGGTAGCTGAGGAGTGCCTGCTACCTTTCCAATAAAATGTATTTCCTGACTCCCAGAGCTGTTCATAAGTAGACTTAAGTCTAGTTATATTTCCAAATATGTTACATTTTTGCTAAGTCACCAAGAACAGTTTAAAATAAATGACTATAGAAACACACACCTTGCACTGAATCCCTTCCTAGTAGGGCATCCTGTTGACCAAGTGGAGTTGTAAGTCATTTCAGATTTTCTAGGTTTGGCAACTCTGTGTTGTTAAATAGGAAAACTGTCTGGATGTTGTCTTTCCTTACATGATCAAACAAAAGAAAATGAGCAAGCATATTGATACAGGTATATGTAAAAAGAAATGCAGAAAATAAGAGTAAACAATTCACTCACAGGAGGTGGTGTAGATGTTCAACAGCTACTGATTCTCAAACATTGCGGCAAAGACAGCCTTCTCATTTTCTCATGGACTTAATTCACTCTTCAGTAACTATCAGCTTATCCTGGGGAAACTTTGCTTTAAATTACTGCCATGTCTTAAATGGTGTGCCATGTGGTTTCACTGTTGCCTAAAAAATAAAATGAAATAAAGTCACATGGCTAAAACCTTATTTTTTGGGGGGAATACAAGCAGGAGGAATGAGTTCTAACCCTACAGAAAGAATGAATCTTAGTCTACAAACTCGGTTGAGCAAGAAATATCATATGATATCATATTCTTTAAACAGACTTAAATCTTTTCTGAGGGGGAATTCTTTACCTCAGTTATTATTGAGATCCCCTCTCCCCTGCACATTCCCTCTCCATGTTCGAATTCCCTGATTTCTATGAAATATTTAAGTATGGTAGAACTCCTTCAGACACTGGTCCCCATTGGATTGCCTCTGAACCGCCTCCTGTGGCAGCCTGCACAACCCCTCAGATTCCCTAGCCTTCGTTACTCTTCCAGTGCCACACCCTCAGCAGGGGACTCACCTCAGGTACCACACAGCTTTCATCTCCCGAAAGCCCTCACCTTCTTAAAGTACGCAGGCTTTTCAGGTGATTGTATATTTTTTTGTACCATTTCTGAATTCCAGGGCTATCTTTTCCTTGTTTCTTGCTGCCCTCAGAAGAATCAATTTTCATCTTCCTCTGTCTAGGACACTTGGGATAATCTCGTCAAGGAGTTCAGACTTTTACAAGCAGCAGTGAGAAATGTTTATTCTCAGAAGCTTCTGCTTTCAGGCTGGCAAAAATCCCTAAGCATAAAAGAACAATCACATCCAAAATGATGGAAGGAAATATATTGGAATAGCAAACCCAATTTAATGTTTTAATAAATTAATCTGCCGTAATTATATCTGGGATGTTTAATTATATTCAGAGAGATCCCTAATCAGCTTGTTTGTGAACCGCAGTTGGGCATTTATGAAAAGAGGTGATGGCTGTGATGTCTGGATGCAAGGGTTCTTGAGGGGAGTGTGTGGATTGTAACATCCCCTGAAGCCTCTACACTGCAGGGGTGGATTGGAGCCTCCAGTTACCTTCTGCTTTAGAGTATGAAGTACTTCAGGGTGGAGTCAGTGGAAGTCCCTACAGATATCTCCTGCTGGCACAAGCCAATGTGTGAAGTAGTGCTGGCCCTTAACAAACCTCTTTAAAAAAAATGAATGGTTTAGTGGGAGCAGAATGTAGTAACCCATCAATATTATTCTCAGTGCAATATTATTTCTCTGAGATGCCTCTAAGCATTTTCAAGATGATAAGGCAATTTCTGAACCATTAAAGACAATTTCAACTCTTAAATTTGTTGTAAATTGTGTATGCACTATGTTTAATTTAAATTCTTTAATATTAATAATTGATATTTGGTGAAGTTTTTTTTGAAGTTTTACCAGTCCATTTCATTAATATTTAGTAAAACCTAACTATGTTTCTTTTTGCATGCACAAATGCTTGAAATTCATTTTTAGTAGGATTTAAAATATTAAACTGCAATGGTGAAAGAATTTTTGCATTTATATCAGCTATTCTGTATTTTTTTTCAAAGTATAATTTAAATATTGTGATTAGCAATGAATTGGATTCTGCACATCCACAAAATATCATGGTAGTTAGCTGAAATTTTCCAGATTTTTTTCAAATATTTTTAAAGAACAAACAAGAAGAAAGTTTAGTTATTACATTCAGTAACTGAGCATGTTTCCAGAGAACCCTGGATAAAGCCTTAGTCCAATTTTTACTCTTGTTCCCCAAATCATAAAAAATATTGCTGATTATGAAATGACCTCCTGTGTAACTGCACATATAATGCATTGTAGTTGCATATTGCATAGACTCTTCACCAACACATTCTTTATACTGTTAGTCATATGATGGATTGGTCTCAGTGGAGTTCTCAGTTGCCTCAAAATACTTTAAATACATTTAATTCTTTGACAGGGCATTTGTTTCTTCTTATGTGGGTCCTCATTATTTTTAAGTGTTTACTTTGCTTTCTTTAATCTATCTGTGTGTGTGTTTTCCATGTCTATCTATCTATCTATCTATCTATCTATCTATCTATCATCTATCTACACCTATATGTATGTTTCTAAATGTATACACATATATATTAATGTGTAAGTTTGCATATGCATCTATATCTATATCCATATATACATATGTGTCACATACACATTTATATACACATACATAAAATACTAGAAATGATGGTCCAATTGGCTTTATTCAAGAGTCAGATTTCTTTTGGTCTCTCTGGCAACATGGTTTATAAATCCAGACTCTCTGCTTCCATTGCTGATTTCTTTCAGAAATCACTTATTTTCAACGTGTGTGTTTTCCACCCAGCTTGTGTTTAGATCAGCCTTAGCATTCCAGGCCCCCTTTTCCACTAGCAAATGTGACAACATCATCCTAAGGGAAAGGTGGGGACTTCTAAATAGAGTCAGGTTGTTTGAACATTAATGTGTTCATGTTTTCAAATCATGTTGACATATTTGATCAGTATTTAGATTTAAAATATCATATAAGTAAAAAACCTGGGAATCCCCAGATTTTTTTAAAAAATGTGGTTCATATCTCTCACTCCTTGAGTTTCTGTTAATTACTCTCTATGTTTAGAAAACGTTATTTTTTGCTTAAAAGAGAGCATTTGATGACAACTCTAGCTTTGGTGAGCAGATATGATTTCAAAAAGGAGACTAAATTGCAGACTACTTTTTGTTTTTTTACTTTTATTAATCAAGCCATAGTACTTCTGTTTCATTATGCATGCAAGAACTCCAAAAAGAAGACAGCTACACACCCCACAACAAGGATCAGCCCGGGCCCTTGATGGGTGGCGTGGGCACCACTGCTACAGGTAAAGGGCTGCCTCCTAGGTGGGAGGAGATGGGAAGTGTTGCCATTCTGTGGCATCACTCAGCAGGTGCAAATGAAGTATGAAATGAAAAATCCCAACCCACACAATGCACCGAGAAAAAACAGATAGCACTTTGTAGTCACTGCTGTGCCAGGCTATTTACTGTCATAGCTCAGCTCCAGCTAGGCAAGAGCTCCAAATCTCTCTGACTCTGACACCTGCAAGAGAAATTGTGTTTCCACTCTGTGCCACTTTGCTTATGTTGATTCCCTTCCAGAAGGCCCTGTCCTTCCGGAAGAACAACAGTTAAAATCGTTAGAAGCAGATTCCTCCCTTAACAGGGAAGAATGATGTGGCTGTGCAGGGCAGTGCTGTTTGGGGATGTGGGTCATTCTCAAAATGGATGAGAAGTTGATGTTAAGATCAGGGTCCATAAGCAATCATCATGCCTATGTTCAATACCATAGGTAACATTTTTCTTGCTCCAGCATTTTTAGATCTGTAGGGAGTCTATCATTGATATCCGAAGTAAGGATGAGTACAATGAACAATAAAATTATCTTAATTAGTTCAGATAAATAGTAATACTATGTCAATTGATCTCAATCTATATGTTATATAACACTACAAGCAAATGAATTAATAATAAAAAAATAAATATGAGCAATACAAAAGTTACCAATCAAAAAAATACAGTAACAAATTTTAGCAACTCCTGGGGTCAGGTCAGGATCTATGTTAGACTACATTGCAGGAGACAAAAATCTACCTACTTGGAGTCCATTATCTATGAAACTTGAATGTTGCACACCAAAAAGGTGAGTACCATGGTGATACATATGGTAAAAATTAGCTAATTCTATGAATAAGGAAGACATAAAGGAGACAATTAAAAAGATAAGAGCTAGTCTGTTTTAATCAAAATGAGGACAATAAAAACGTTAAAAATCAATGCCATTTTATTATGCTCAAATGAGAATGCCAATATAAAATGAATTAGATAAATGGAAATATCAAAATAGATTTGAGCAATTTGTAGATGCAGCATTGTTGGAACTTCAGATTGAATGTAAACCGAGGGAAGCTCTGCCTGTCTCTCTGAGGTTAAGTTTCCTCATCTTTGTGAAGGAGTAATAGTAATAAAGCAACAGCCATCTGACAGTGTTTCTTAGCAATTAAGGAAAATAATCTGGGACTGGGGATATAGTTGGTAGAGTGCTTGCCTTGCAAGCACAAGGCTCTGGAATCAACCCCCAGCACCACACACACACACACACAAAAAAAAAAACAAAAAAAAAAAAAAAGGAAATAATCTGTGGGTAGTGCATTGCAAAGTGCCTGGCTCAACAAGTACAACAATAACACCAGCAACTGCATTAACTTATTAGCAAACCCCTAAGAAAGCCCTAGAGAAAATAAATTAATCTAACTTTACCATTTGTATATTGCCGCAACTATCAAATATTCTAAATCTGAATAGTATAGCGTTTACATACTTTATATGCAAACCAAATTGGAAAATTGTATTTGGAAGAAAGTTTCAAAAGGCTAAAAAAAAAGCTGGGGTTGGAATAGAGTGGTACACACCCGTAATTCCAGAGGCTCTGCAGGCTGAGGCAGGAGGCAAGTTCAAAGTCAGGCTTAGCAATTTAGCAAGGTCCTAAGCAATTTAGTAAGACCCTGTCTAAAAAGAAGAAAAAAACGGCTGAGGATATTGTGATGTGGCTCAGTGCTTAAGAGCCCTGGATTCAATCCCTGCTTTTTTTTTTTTTTTTTAAAAAGCCTAAAATAAGAATTCAACACTAATAATATTTAGTTCTTAAATATTAAATATGGCTGAAATATAATAAAGTTTCCTCATTTTATACATCTTTAGAGACTACCAAATTCCCTTTTTTTCCCTAAGGTAGTCAATATCCTATAAAAGGGGTTTATGTCCATTGCATTTACCACTATTTGAATCCATTGGGATTCACTGGTAGAATCTGATTCCACCAACCAATTGAAGATATTTTCTTGTTTCCTCTCTAACCTCAGGACTTCTGGTCTATGCAGTGTTCAACAAATTTTAACCCATGGTTTCCTTGTTATCTATGGTGATGATTATCACATTTTAGTTGGGTAAACAAAAATAGCCCATGTCTAATATAGTACAGTATAAAAAGTATTAAGCAATTTTAATCAACTAGAGTTTTGACTGATAAGAAGCATAGAAAGGGAGGAACACAGGAATCTACATTAACAGTCAGATTTTTTTGTCTAGCCTCCTGAAAAGGTGATGGTCCATTTATATGAGGAAGAACAAATGTGTAGAATACTTGATAACTTCTATTTGGACGTGTTTATTGAGGTAACGAGGGGGCATATATCTCAAGCACATTGAAAATATACGTCTATAGATCAAATCTGGGTTATAGTAAAAAAATTAGAATTATGAGTGTAGAAGGTTTATTTATGATGGATGCTGCATCCTCAGTAACAATTAAGCATCTAGATAGGAACGGTGCTTGATTTAAGTGCAATTTCTAGGTGGCAGCTCTAAGTCCATTCCTTATTAGGAAAACCTCTTTCAATAATACATCTTTGTTTCTTAAAGACCCGTGTCATTCAGAAAGAACTTTTTGAGGTAAGAAGAAACAGGAATCTGGTCATTACAAATATTAAAGAATAAGTAGAACAATATAAATTAGCAAAGGAAACTGAGTAGAAACTGTCGGAGATGTGGGAGGAGAGAAGGAGAGAGTGGCATCTCAGAAGCCTCCTGAAATAGAGTTTTGAGTGGGGCAGTTAACTATCAAAGGGTACTATAAGATCGAGAAAGCTGAATAGAAGATTCATTGCATTGTTTTTTCATCAGAATATCATTGGATACATTTGCCAAAGCAGTTTCATCAACCTGTTGTATGGAATCTCAGTGCAGTAGACTGAGTTGTGATAGGTATCCAGGAAATAGATAAAGCACAGGAATCCCAGAGAGGACTGGAGCTGTAGGTACAGCAATAGGGGCTAGGTGTGGTGGTGGTGCATGCCTTGTAAGCCCAGTGACTTAGGAGGTTGAGGCAGGAGAATCACAAATTCAAGGGCAACCTGGGCAACTTAATGAGACTCTATCTCAAAATAAAAATGAAAAAATATCTGAGGATGCAGCTCAGAGGCAAAGCACTCCTGGGTTCAAACCTTGGTAGTAGAACTATTACTACTACTACTAGCAACAACAAAAGGAGGCACAAACAGCTGGATAGAAGAAGGTTGGGAGGAGAAAATATTTTAAGGTAAAAAAAGATTATGAATATTGGAATGTGTTTAATCTCTGAAGAAGGACTCAGAAGAGGGTGTGTGTGTTTGTATGTGTGTGAGTGGTGGGAGGGGTAGTCACAGTCTTCCAGGACAAAAAAGTATGTGAGGAATGTGAGACATTAACTTTAATTAGGAGGAAATGAACTCCTTTCCATAAGAGGAAAGAAGATGAAAATGCAAATATTATAAAATGGGATCTTGAGTGGATTTGCATCTGATAGCACTGATTTTCCCTGAAGACATATTTCTATTCAGAGAGGGAATGTGTATATACACATATGTGTATATATAGTTGCTGTTGACTAATATACTTATATACATATATGTATATATATATATGTTGCTGTTGACTAATAAGGAAGTTAGACATTGTAGAAACATTCAAACAAATAAATGAAGGTAAATTCTACGAAGGAGAACATGGTACTTCAAAAGATAACATCAGTTTCAGTCACTCAGATTGAGAGAGAAGATATTCAATTCAACTGAGGACCTCAACAGCAAGTTATGGCAAAATAAAAATAAAAATGAGGAGAGCATATCACATTAGGAGGAGGAGCTGTGACATTTGATCATCAATGATTATTTTACTGGAATTCACTTCCTTTTATATTGGTGGTGTTTTTGGGGCTGGGACAAAATCTCAATTGTTTTTACATTTGTGTAGTCTAGAACTAATATGACTGTTGAAAGAAATCATAACCCCAACCCTAACTGTTCAGGAGATGCTATTAGATCCATTTTATGTGGAAGCTGAAAGCTCAGTGAGGTGTTCTGCAGCATTTTGGACCTGGGCAGGGCTGGGATGATGCTGTTTCCTGGGCTGCTGTGTCAGTACTTTGTTCTAGGACACACTTACTTGGGTGATTCCTTCCCTTTCTCATTTTGATGATCTTCCATGTTTCCACCTCTAGGGTTGGGTGTCACTCAGACCCCTGTCCAAGGCTCTGTACCTTCCCCAGGTTGCTTCCTTTGATGACATCCTGTATGTCCACAGCTTGAGTGAGCACATCCAAACTGATTTTTCTCTTTTTATCTGCGACCTTGAATGCTTCAATCTTGTTTTTCTAAATGTCTTCAGAAAAAAGCCAAGTAAATGACCTGATATCACCTCGAATTCCATATGTCCCAAATTGAACCGAGGATCTTTTAGTATGCCCAAATGGCTCTCTTAATTTGTCATCACTCTATACATCTTGGAACCATTTTTGTTTCTTTCCTCTTTTTGTGAAAAACAAATATGTCATAAATCTTCCCAGTGAAATGGAAATTATATTTCTTTTTCCTTTCTCTATATACCAGTTCAGGCTGAAGGAATTACATGCTGCAATAACTCTCTGCTCTCTCTGCTCCTTAGAGTTGTCATTATCAAATACAAAAGTCTTTGCCTGGCTTTGTGGCAATTCGTCATGTTGGTGCCTTGTACTTGTTTTTATATTGCCTTGCCAAAAAATCTTTCATAAAAATTGATATTCACTTCTAACACTTATATAAAATCTATTTGAATAGATTTTCTATATGTCTGTGTAGATGGTATTCTTCGTCTATAATTATACTATGCCCTTGCTGAGGCTCCCTGTGGATGGAGCACACTTTCTTACTCATTGACTTTAAACTTGGCTGTGTGACTGATGTTGGTGGAATATGGGAGAAGTTCAGTGTGCCAGTGTTCAGTGCAGACTTATGGGGCACTGAGTATTTCTTCTCATTGTTCTGTCCTACTGTCCTGTACCACGAGAAGAGCATGTACCCAATAGTTGTGTTCCAGGCTGGCTGGAGGAAGAAACACCTGGAGAACAACTGAGCTGGACCTTGGGAAGCAGAACTGTGCTGAAGCATCTGCAGATACATGAAGAGGATGTATGTGCTTGCTGAATACAGGCTATATATATTTATTTATTTTTCTCAGTAGAATCTCAGCAGAAATTAACTGGTAGATATTAAATCTTTTATTAGTAGAAACTTGCAAAGATTAATTTGTAGAAATTAAGCTTTTTCTGAAGAGACATTCTAATTGTTTTCTGAATAGTCTCTCTGGAAATCCATCTTGTGATTCTGTAAGTTTTTCCTTACTCTTAAATTTGGTTCTTTAGTTTTGGTGTCTTAACTACAAGGAATAGATAACAGTGAGCCCCTTTAGAAGCCTTCTTAAGTTTATGAAGGCTGTCTGTATGTTTTCACAGACCTTGTATTCTTTTGCATAGTTCCTTGAACATATTTCCAAAACAGTTGTTTTCTAAAGGGTTTCCAGAAGGATCTACTTCTTGTTTCTCTTCTGTAGTCCTTTCTAAGGCCTAATTACCAATACCTCAAAATAGACATTGACACATGTGCATGTGACCTTTCAGAGATCCATGACATTGTATCACGTGTTATCTGATGTGTGAGCATCCTTTTTGAGACAATCTGGACATTTCGTTAGACTTACAAGCCAACTCTCTTGAGTTTCTGCCTTACTGTTGGCTCTCAATTCCCAAGATCTCAGCTGGAGAAGAGAAAACCAGAAAAGCTGAGATTGCATATTGTGGTCTTATGATGGAATTCTTTCTTTCCACAGTATTGAGTGACCTTTCCATCATCTAAAACCAGGGAGTGAATTAAATATGATAAGTAAGCACAAGAATCCAGTTGAGGTCATATCATTTGTTGTGAAATGCTGATGAAGATCAGTTTAAAGAGAAGGCAGACAAGCATATTAGACTTTCAAAAAACCTACAACATAAATTAATTAACTGGAAATCAGTAATCCAAAAGACTTTGCATAGATAAAAGCAGGAATGATTTTAGGAATCTTTTGGAGGCTGGTATGAAACATTGTTTCAAAAATATAAGATGGAATACAGGAATTAGAGATCATGTTAGGACAGTGTTAGAAATGTCATCTCTTGTCCCCATTTGTTCAAATGTGAATCACTTTATGAGTGATGTGGTCAATTTTTGGTGTCAAGATAATACCCATTTTTTTTTCTCATTGCAGAGATTCTGAGCAGGAAAAGCCTTAGTTCTTTTGGTCATCTAGCCTGTGGGACAAATCCACTGGCTGCTTGTTTTTGTGGAAAAAAATATTTTATTGGAACATAGTGATGTAGCTGCATCTGCTTCTTTCTATGTCTGCTGCTTTTCACTACAGAAGCAGAACTGAGCAGAAGCTGTATGGCCCAGGAAAACTAAAATTTTTACTATCTGGTTTTCTAGAGAAAAAGTTTTGCCTATTCTGCTCAAGCCCAGTGGCTTCCGTGCTTTTTGATTATGTCCTAAGGGAGTAAATATTTTTTACATCCTCACCAGCATACATGAGCACACACAAACAAGAATATACCTGAGAAAACATTTCATGCAAAAATTCTACTCAACACACTTTTTTCTTTATGCAATTTTATTCTTTTCCATCTTTTAAAATGCAATTAACTTTAACTGCTTAACACTATTCCAACTTTATCCTCAGGGCTATGAAAGAATTATTTTCTACAAATATCAATGTTATTCACCTGTTTAGTATATCAAGTTTAGTTAAGCAATGCATTTTACATAATATAAGCTTTATTATCTTTGCTAATATTAGTATGCAAGTGAGCAACAATTAAGTCAGGAGCCTGACATACTATCATAGGGGAAAAAATTGAAAGGGACAAGAGCCAATCTGGAAGAACATTAAGATGCTACTAACTGAATGATCTAAGATTGTTTATAAGACTTTGTCAAGCACATAATTAATTTCAAATGACACCCTATATTCTTGGGAATTTGGCCCAACTCCATTTGTTATTGTTGTTTTTTCTTTGTAGATTGAGAAGAAGCAACATATAACATATAGACACGAATCCATAAAAAGATAAGAAATAAGTCACTGTCAAATTCTTTGCGTTTTCATTTATTCTTTCATTCTTTCCCATGTTTAGCGTGTATCCATTGAAACCATTCTCTAATCTGGACACTGTGTGTATCATGTTTAAACACCCATGATACAGTGGCATCCTTATGAAGCCTATTGTTCAATAAGAGACAGAAATTAATCAAATTATCACATAAAGCTGCAGTTATGACAGAGCTATGAAGCTGTCATACATGTGCCACAAGTCAGACTATAGGACCATTTGACCTTGTCAGGAAGATCAGTTGAGACTTCTACCAGGAAGTAATGACTGAGCTGATTTCAGAAGAAATTCAAGAAATAAAGTGGGCAGGGGTGAGCAAACCCTCACAGTATAACAGAAATGTACTCTGGCTCTCTCCTAGGACATTGCTGTTGTACCATTTCTTCAATCTTCTGGTGATATTTTAAATTTATCTTTCTACTGTCTTTTGTCCACAAAATGGGACTGTCACTTAAAAATGGTATCATCTCTTTATTTAAATATGTCAGTGAAGGAGGCATTCACATTTGTGGAAATTGTTCCTGTTCATTTGGATTAAGTCCTAGACAGTTTCCTTAAATAGCTCTATAAATCATCATGAAGACATGACCTTGGTTTTCAATCAGCCTGTATTTATGGTTTGGAAATACTTCCTGTGAGCCAGTAGGTACAGAGTCACTGACCATGGATTTATGGTTGCATTTATTGTGACAAGCTTGGACTCTGGAATGATAGCATGGTAAATCTATGGCAAGAATGGATTTTCTTGTTGAGAGCTAGAACTTTTTATGTTCATTTTTCATCTATGGAACTTTCCTTTGGGAAGCACTGAAAGTAGTTATAATTTTTATTTTTTAGCACCTATCTAAAATCACCCAGCGTTTACTTTCTGATCCTTAATATGTTGATGGAACTAGAATTTCTTTTAAGGAGCCAGAAAACAAGTTCAATACACACTGCTTGCTTTTGTAACCCTACTCTTATGTGAGGAATTTGGGATGAACAAAGATGTTTTGCTAGAGATTAAGAGCAGAATTTTACTGTAGGAAAAATTTGAAAGTGCTAATTCAGTGCAGAAAAACATGACAGGACTCTGTCATATTATTCTCTACAGGTAGTAGGATAAAATGCCAAATTTAAAAAAGCATACTGGTAAGTACCATTAACTAGTACCAGTATACTGCCTTCTGAATTTCCTTTCCTTCATAGAGTGGTAAAATTCTAATATTTTGATTATATGAAGAAGTTGAATAGATTAAAGGGTTTGTGAAGATCAGGCTTTTCAAAGGAGGGCTATTAATATCAATTTACTTAGGGATGAAGTGCAGTAAATTATTTTTAAGGTGCTTGGGGATCAAAAACCCAGGCCTCACACATATTATGCAATTGCTCTACCAATGAGCTACACCCTCAGCCCTAGTCAATGCTTCCTCCACCCCATTTTTCTGTACCCCAATGACCTACTTTTCAAAGGAGATATAAAGATTGCAGTTAAACAAATGCAGAGTCTAAATGGCTGAACATGATTACGTCAAGTTTAGTGACCTAGAGATGTGCTTTTTCCAGGATCTTTGCAATAGTGTGTTCCCCTCATATGTGATGTGAGTGTTCAGAAAGTTTTCCTTACAAAGGTCATGACTAGTCTTTGATGCTAAAAGCATCAGAAAGCTTTTCTGCCCCTTAATTTCCTTTCTGAATTACCTGATGCTCAGCTGTCATGGAGAACTTTGACCAGCAGGTGGCGCCAGAATCCTGTGTCAAAAGCGAGTTGGTTCTTCAGCGTCGCTTATTACAATTCATATTAAAGGGTGAAAGCAGTGTTCAGAAAGAAATCTTTGTTAGCACAAAGCCTCTGAATTTGTGAGAGACAAAATTACGTTTCTAGTTCATTCAAAGACTAGTCGGTAATCTCTGAATTTTGCAAGTTAACTCATAGGAACATGAAAAAATACCTCTCAGATTTATCGATGAACTGAGTGCTCTCATTTGCTTTATATCAGTCCATTGGTGTTTTATGTGGGAGCATGGAAGAAGAAGTTGATATTTTCACGCATTTGGAAGGAAGAATAAAATGGCTGGTTCTCTGCTTTGCTTGTTCACAGATTTTGTAAACCGAGGAAATGGATACTATGGTTGTTTATAAAACCAGATCCAAACAAAGGAAGAGAGCATTGACACTTGGACAACACTCTAGAAAAAGGATGAGGTTGCAGAAGACGGTTTTAGCTTAGCATTTCAATTCTAAAATGGATGGTCCTATTTAATTTCCCACACACAATATCTTTTCTTGCTGAAGAATAGATTAATATTGCTAATCTCACTTATGTAGCAGCCTTAGAGGCCAAAGCAACAAGGATATTTCTAAAGCAGATTGTAGTCATTTCTGCTGGTATTGAAAATTCTCTACCTGCACTGAAAGTAATTGTGTTGGTAATCTCACACTATTGCGTTAGCTGGAATCTGCGTCATTCTTGGCTCCGTGTGAGCTATAGACAGGCATAATGGATGAAGTGATGAGAGAGTGCAATGATGAATTAATATCCCAGAGGTCCTGAAACTAATAACAATGAAAAGAGGCTTTTGTGTGACCACAGGGTTCCTGGAGTTGTGTTATGAAATGTGATTCTGGAGCTGTCTGATGACTGGTAACCCTGTAGAAGGTTAGAGGAAAGAGTTCCTGCACCTGCCAGAGAAAAAGAATGAGAAAAAGCACGGCTTGCATTTGCTTCTACCCTAATGCAAAGAAATCATGAACATAATATATACTAGGCTTCTCCACAGGTAAACATGAGATCTTGTTTTTCTTCAGCAATGCACCATGCAAAATATCTACGCAAGTCGCAGCTTTACTACCTGTTTCAGGTTGATATTTTGTTATAGAAAATGCTAATGTGATATATTAAGATGCTTCTTTCAACGTATGTATGTTAAACAGCACAGGTAGCCCAGCAAAGTACTTTTTCTATTCTTTGTGATCCTTGGAATTGTTATTGAGGAAAAAAAGAACCAAAGTAGACATGATGAGAAAATGTAAATCTTGCTTATACCTTATTCTACATGTTTTTACATCTAAGTCTCACTGAGTTCACCTAATACTAGGCACAATATAAAGCACTGAGAGAAGCAACAGGGAATAAATGACTGTTCCTTCTCACAAAGATGAAGACACAATTATTTCCAGTGATAGTGAAATGCAGTATGAACTGAGCAGTGGTCCTTAGCTTAATTAGAGTTATTATCCTAGAGGATTTGAATTCAAGATAAATTTACCACTAAAAATAGGTAAAATCCTTTCCTCCATGGGGAAGGTATAACCAGGGAAAGTGTGAGCTTAGAAAGACAGAGCATGAGAACCTTTCCTTTGTCTGAGCTCTCTTCTGACCAGCAGGGAGAGGGAAGGTGCTGGCAGAGAGGAGCATGCAGAGGAACTGACCAGCATCCTACACTTCTCACATCCTATTTTTACAGGGTTTTTAAAGTTCAGCTCGACTACCTATGTCCTTCCAGGATGCAAAACTACTCACATTAGAGCATCAAAATGTACTTAAAGGAAATATACTTAAAACATTTGTCAGTTTGGACAACCCATGGGCCTTTTTTTTCTCCATTTGGGCGAGTAATTCACCATATTTCACATTTGAATGACACTGCCCATATCCTGAAACAGAATCATACCTATTTTAATGACATAATAATCTAAAAAAATGAGTAATATATAGACACATATATATATGTACATATAGTGGTTTTAAAATGCTTACATATGTATAATTCTATTGCACTTATTAATATAACCATTAATCTTGTAAATGAAGTAGAAGCTATCACAGTGTGAACATTAAAACAAGTTTACATACATACATACATACATACACACATACATACATATAAAGAGATAGTTATAAGCTGGCTGGAATTTTTTTCTGTGATTTTTTGATAAGTCATTTATCTTTGCTCTTGTGTGAAACACTTTCAATCACCCTTATTGGTAAAGCACTTGGAGATCATTGGTTGAAAAGTGCAGTTGACCATGAGTGCAGGTGTCAGAGCCTTACAAATGCGAGTCATCGTACATTTTGTCTTTACTGGCATAACTCTAGAGATAATTTTTACACAGAGAGGTGGCGCTTTCATTTTGTGAAAATTTTAAGTTAGGTGCTTCAGTAATGAATCTTAGATCAGTAGAAAAGTTGGTTGCAATAATAGCCCTTTATGTCAACCTCTGAATGTACCTATAGCTTTCCCTACTTGTCCTGACTGGAATAAGAAAGGACTAGTATTTTGAAGTGATTCTTTTATGTGTCATCTTCTATATTTATGGTAACCAGATAATAGGAGATAAAGCTAGATAGGTTTATTTTGGGAAAAAACAGGGGAGAGGTAGATATTTATTTGAGAGATGTTCCCTAATAGCCCAGATTTCAATTAACTTTTTAAAGGTAAACAGGTATTCTGGAATGATACTGAATTTATCAGTCACAGAAAGGGGAGTTTCTATTTGTGGGCAATGTTGTTTCATTACCTATCCGCCAGAAAGAAAAGGAGTCTTAAAGAATATAGGTAGAAGTAAATTAAACTTTCCTCAGTATCAACTTAACTTTTCCAATCAGAGGAAGTTCTCTGAACAGGTAGAAAAAAGACAAAGGATTGCAAGCTGCAGTAGGAGAACTGACGAAGGATACCTCACAAATGACAAACAAATTGTAAATGAAAATTGGGTGACTTTCAGGTGAGAGCTGCTAACAGGCTCTGAGGCAGCACTTGACCTCTTTTAATGGAAGTTTTAAGAGAGGACTGGAGGTGATGGAGGGTCATTCAGGCAGGTGTCAATGACTCCCGAGTACTCCGGGTGGGCTGCCAGGATGGTGTTGAAGGATGGCGCAGAAGGTGCATCAATCAGCAGGGCAGAAGTCAACTCCCAGGCCAGTGCTTTTCTGCAGCAGTTCAGAAACTGCTCGAAGTACAGGACCTCAGATCATTTTTTTATTTTATGTTTTTACAAAGACAAAACAACAAGATCTATATTTGTTTGGTACATATGTTCTGAAGCATATTTGCCACATGAAATCATTATGAATATCAAAATAATATTTTTCATCTTAATATATATTTCTCTGTTAATGTGATAAAAAAATTTCCATACAAGTCACCAGAGATTAGAGCAGTAATATAACCTGATCTTTTGCAAATATAGTGTTCTCTTATGTGTAGGAAAATTTGAAGAGAATAAAAGCCCTTAAGGTTTTATATGAAAGATATATTAGAGTTACATTTGTATCATTGATTACACTGTTTCTCAATTATGCAGTTTGGGAAAAAAACACAAGCAATTAATCATGGTAGATTACACTCATTTTGTATTTGGCCAGCAGTAGCAAGTAGTTATTAAGAAGTCTGAGTTCCAATTGTTTCTCTAAATAACACTTTGTAATATCTTTTGCTTATGTGATTTCTGTAATACGCTTTAGTGTATGTGATTATTTATACCTAGAATAGATTTCAAAATGGCTTTCATTCCCTTTTTATAATTATACTTTTAAATAGACTTTTTAATATATTTGTATTCTTAATATGATGCCATTACCAGCCTTGCTATTTATCTTACTTAATCTGAATATGAATAATTGCAAACCACATGAATTATAACCACTATACCTGCACTATCAACTGGACAAAAATTTAGTAATAAAAATAGAATTAAAATATTAAAGTAAAATAATTACCACCGGTTTATATAAAAACAACAACAAATAAGAACTGGAAGTTATGTTAAAATTTTTACTTTATAGGAGAGTATGAGGTAGAGATAATACAATTCAGCATTGGTAGAACAAAAAATTTTTATCAACAGTAACTGGGACTACTGCAATGGGAAATATTAAAAATAATTTGAGATGTTGGTAAGATGTTTATCATTTCGTGATCTTCTGATATCAAAAAGACTCACTGACAGCAAAAGAATTGTATTATGGCCGTTACAAGAGTTTAATGTTAATATCTCATTATCTTCTGTTAGAATGCAACAGAAAATAAGAAATTAAGAAGTAAGCAAGCAAGAGAGCATTTTAGGTTAAGGTCATTTGAAACAAGTATTTTTTTTTTCTTTTTTGTACTGTAAACCATTGACAATATGGCTTGAAATAACTGAATTCATAATGAAATGTTTCCATCCTTGTTCATAACATTCTAGCAAGAAACCTTAGTCATACATTTTTTTTTGACCATGAGCTTCATTAAACTGTAGTCCTTCAGCTAGTGTCCTGATTTGTCCAGCCTTCTTTGTTGCTTGGGGGTCTTAATGAAGGTGATTGAATTTATGGTTTCTAAATCACAGGAACTTTTAGCACTTACCTCATTAAATGTCTCTTTTATATAGTTAATTGATTAATAAATGCAATTATGCGTGACGGATGACTCTTCTGTAGCTAAGATTTGAAGTTATGTTCTCTGGGTTCAACATCTCCAGCTTCCACCAGTGCAAAATGCCATTTGTACAACTGCATCTGTCCGATAATTAAATATAATTCAGAAAAAAAGGGATATCCTGCAGTAGACTGAACTCATCATTGCAATTTTGTATTTCTGTAACTTAATACAGCTCCTATAACCATAGAGGTACTGAATATATGTTCACTGAATGAATGTATTTAAATTTATTAAACTGATACTCAAATTCAAACAAAGGGACCGATTGAAAGTGACGGTAAATGTTAGTAACAATCTCATCAGAGAAGAGACTAGACATGATACAAGAATGTGGAGCAGATAAGGAGGAAGCAGGGGGATGAAGAGAAAGGGGCTGGAGAAAGGAGCAATGGCAGGCACCGGGGGGAAGGAGATGGACATGTCCTCCAGGAGCAGGTGGAAATTTACTGTGTTCCTATGGTGACCAGTGCTCATGCTAGAATCAGTGAGCTAGAGTATCTGACCTTTTTAGATTGAGTTTGGGCTATATTTCGAGGGTGCTCACAGGAGGAGAAACTGCCTTAAAGGAAGACATTTGATAATTTTTTTTTATTTTTACTATATAGCTTATGTTAAACCAGAAGTCACGTGCCTTGAAAAGTTCTTGACTTGCATTTATCCATGTTTCACATGCTTAGCTTAAACACCCATGCACCCGTACACACACATATTGAGTACTAAAACTTATGAACCTTTCTTTAAGTATCAGGTCAAGGAAGACATCTCACCTCTCTTTATACTTTTCCTTCTCACAAAATCAACTACCACTTGCATGTAGCTGATTTCCAAGACTACATCTCAAATTGGGTCTTCCTGTCT
Source organism: Glaucomys volans (assembly GCA_020662805.1). Lineage (NCBI taxonomy): Eukaryota > Metazoa > Chordata > Mammalia > Rodentia > Sciuridae > Glaucomys > Glaucomys volans. Next base: position 99,357 of record JAJEJO010003905.1, read on the forward strand.
CTTTGTCTACTTTCAAAAAAGCATTTACTCTATATTTGCAGATTGACAAAGGCTGATACGTGTCATTCAGTTTCAGACACAGTCTTGCTGTGTTGTCCAAAACATCTGGGCTCAAGTGGTCCTGCTGCCTCAGGCTCCTGAGTAGCTGGGACTACAAGCATGCACCCCCACACCTGGCCTAGTATTCACTTTTACTCCAAATCTCTCATTTTTAATTTTTTTCATTTTGCCATTCTAGTCACTTAGAATCAAAGCTCCGAGTTACATTTGCCTTAATTAACTCTTGATATCCACTCTGCCTCCTCCTTTCTTTTATCCCACACTCATAATTGCAACTTGCATCCATACATCTATTTAGTATTCTGTCCAACACAGACAACTAAGTCTCCTACAACTTTCACCAGGACATCCAGTGTCATCTTCACTTTAGAACAAACTTTTTTTTTTCTATTCCTCAAATGTATTTTTGACTCTTCACTCCGGAGCATCCTGTTTACTTAATTAGTGCATTTTGCTTTCATATCTCTGTCTAGCTATCTGTGATTCCTCCTGTGCGATTGTTCTGACACCCTCTCCATGTCTATTAATTCTGTTCAGTTTTTAAAGTTGAGCTCAAATTTTAACACTTCCTTTCTGTATTTGGTTTACTATGTTCAGCGTAGAGTTAAACCTGGAGTTGTGCACTTTCTGTCTTGATGTTTTTGAAAGAAGGTCTGTAGGTTTACTTGCTGTTCTGCAGCTATTATTGTACAGGCAGGAATCCACAAAATTTCTTAAACTCTTCTTATTCCTGCCTTCATACTTTCTCCCATCTACCAAACTCTTAAAGGTTATATATGAGGCAATCTGTTCTAGAATTAAGTAATATGATGCCCGAAATGATGTCTTCTTTATCTTTAGATTGCTGGAATTTAGTGTAGTCTCTACATGTCAAAGATGCTAAATGAATATTTGTAAGATAAATGAACCAATAGATCATTACAATAAAGCCTTCCAGAATACTTCCAATCAATAGTACTTTTTCTCCATTCTGAACATCATTATTTTTTCACTGATTATAAAACTCCTTCGGCTTTCAACACATATAGGCACATATGACTAGCGTATATTTGTAAAGGATAAATGGAAACAATAAAACAAAGGACTGGGGGAAAGGTGCTGAAGCTTTTTAAGACTAAGACTGATAGCAAAAGCCCTAAAAAAACAGAGCACAGAAGCACTAGACTTTAGTTGATAAAGTTGTTTTCCACAGGGGCTGGGTCAACAATTCTGAACATACTACACTTATATTCTGAAATTGAAAAATATGTATTGTATATGTATTAATCAATTAACTATATCATAAGTATATGGCTGAAGCTGAGAGTCAGGTTTCTCACTTTCAGAGGTTTCAGTCAAGTGAGGGAAGAAAGATGAACAGATCTATGTTAATAGATCAGAACTGGAGACGTAAGTATGAATAAAGTTTAGCTTAATATGGATACAATAAATAGATATGGAGATACTTACAGACATTTGTGTATACACTGGTTAGTATGTACACATACATTCTCTCTTTCTGCCAACTGAGTGGATCAAAAAGGAAATATACTCCAGTAACAACAAGCATACTTAGGGCCCATATTCTGCTTGCTATAGCATACTCCAGTATAAAGAAGCAGAGCTTCTTGGAGAAATGTTGATCTGTGAGCAGGGAAAATATAATACAAGCCAGAGCATAGTATAGAGCCAGAAGTTAAGAAAGTGCTCAAATACACCCCACCCCCATGAAACACATATACTGCCCACCCCATGAACATTGACATTAGATCAGGGCATGTTGAAGAGCACATGAGCCTTCCAAAAGATCTTCCAAAGTCAAGTTGGAAGAAGCTGAGCAACAGTTGAATAAATAATGTAGTACTAGATTTTATTCTAGGGTAATCAAAATACCTAGGAGTTCATTCTTATGTAAATAAGTGATTGAAAATGTATGTTAGTAGGGAAGAATACTCACATATTCCCTTAGAAATTCCAAATAATTCATGCAGATATTCTGCTTTCAGGGAACAGGAAGATAAATTTAATTCCTTACTTATAGGTCACTTGTAAATTACTTCCTTCCAAAGAGTACAGTATTTATGGGGGAAAACACATAGTAACAAACACTACCTCAGTCAACATATCAAGATCAAAACATCAATAGTGATACATCATTTTCATCAGCATATCTTTAATATGTGTTACAAATGTCACTTTACCTCTGGTTTTCTCCTCAAAGTCCATAAACTTCATCTAATCATGAAAAAATATTAGACAAATTCCAGTCGAAGAACATTATGCAAAATGTCTGACAAGCAGTCCTAGAAGCTATGGAGGTCATGCAAAGCAAAAAATCTATGAGACACTGTCACAGCCCCCAGAGTCTAAAGAGTTACAATGACTAAATGGAATGTGGTTTCCTGATAGGATCCTGAAATGAAAGAATAGTGAATAAAAACAAGGAAATCTGAATGAAGTATGCACTTTAGTTAATAAAAATATATCAATGTTGATTCAGTGTGACACATGCAGCATACTTGTAAGATGTTAATAATAGGTGAAATGCAGTGTAGGGTATGTGGAACGGCTTTCATCTATCTTTGAAAATTTCCTTAAGTCTAAGTCTGTTTTTAAGTAAAGAGATTATATATATATATATATATTAAAAACATAAACCAACCAACTTAAAGTTTAAAATTCTTATCTCAGGAAATCTGTGCAATCCTGGAATAATGATTCAGGTTTGAAAATATATGATTATTGTTTTCCTTGGTGACTACTTTTATTATTATTTCTCCTTTATGTAATGATTGATAAAAATGTACAAGTTGTACATGTTAATGGGATACCATGTGGTGTTTGCAGTAAATGTGTGCAGTGTATAATGGTTAAATCAAGCTAAACATATCTTTTTATGATCATCTTATTATAAGTGAAAATGAATATTTAGCAGATTATTGTCTTATCTATGTGTACCCAAGACTGGTTAAGCCATAAAGAACAGAAATTTATTTTTCACTGCTTTGGAGACTGGGAAGTCCAAGATCAAGGTGCTGGCAGGGTCAGAGTCTGCTGAGGGCTTACTCTCTGCAAGATGGCGCCTTATTGCCATGTCTTCTGGAGAGGGTGAGTGCTGTGTCATTACATGGTGACCCCCTCAAGTGCTTTACAGGACTCTAATCCCATTGAGGAGGATGGAGTTCTCCCATGAGCTAAAGAGCTTCCTTGACTTTCTTTTGTTTTCCTCTTTGATATGGGACTTACACTCCCCCAAATCTCATTAGCCACATTGGTGTGAGCTACACATCCCAGAATGTAAAGCACTGCCAAGAGTCATTTCACCTTCTGCTCACTTGGCTTCTGGGACATTTTGTGTTTGTGTGTGTATGTGTGTGTTAGCCCCTTGCTTTCTGTTTCAAAGGCATATTATTTAAGGCATATGTACTGGCTTTCTTCCTTTTTCTGGATTTCCAGTACTTTAATTAGATAAAAACTGAATGTTTTCATCTCAAATCAGCTACTGCAGTTTCCTTCTATATTCTATCCTTCAAGTGTTTTTCAGTATTACTTTTTAATTTGAGTGTAAGTTTTCATGTTCTGAATCTTCATAAGCATTTTGGTAGGAAGTTGGATAGACTGCCTTAGGTATTGCTGGCCAGATGCTGTTACAAATTGGATGGCCCTGCTAAAGAGTTTTATTGGATTATAGATGCTCTCCCTAAAATCATTCCAAAATAGTTCATAGAGGAATTCTAACTCCAAATTCATCTCCTGCATCATTGCCAAATACTTTAAAAACACAAAGTTTTTAAGTTCCTGTCTGTATTTCCCTTATTTGTGAGTTGACCCTATCTTTACCTTAATACTCTGGCATTTCTCCCAGACCTATTTTCCTTTTGCCAGTTTGGCTTGCCATAGTTCTTAACTTTTATAATTCAATCCAAGAACTATTCCATCAATCTTTGAAAGTTGCTTAGTCTGTACTTTCCCCTAAGCCTGTCCCATTGCATACTCCCACTAGGCTGTGCTTTCACTCTATCTTATGGGAAAAAACTACTGAATTAAGTTGGAAATGTCATTTGTAAGAACTTAGGTCTCTCAAAGGTATATGTAGGCTCCCTTCTTCAAGCTACTTGGCTGTAGTGCTAAGAACTGAAAATTAGTGAAAGGTCAGAGAAGTGTAAAATCCAATGACAATCTTTTTATATCCAAAGAAATTACTCTAACAATGAATTTCTAAGACATTCCACTACTTTGACTAACATCACTTTAGCACTGCACTAAAAGAAAACTAAAAGATGATTTCTTAAATATCATTTTAAGAAGTGCTGAACCTTCACCTCTTGTTGGAGTCTCTTTAAGCTGTTTTGTTGTTACTATTTCAGAATATAAGTAATAAAAAACAATAATTTTAATTTATAATATAAACTTATGATATTCTGCTCCCAAAGCAGAAAATCAAATTCTATATGAAATATCTTGGTCATTTGCTTACTTATTGCAAAAGATAAAGCCCCATGGAAATATCCATAAGGTCCCAACCAACAATGAGATAGATAAACCGATTTCCGAACAGCCAAATTGGACTTGCAGGGATTATAAGATTCACAAGAAGGCAACAATGTGAACATACTCAAGAGTGAGCAAGAGGACACAGTAAATCGCAGAGCACTGAGAGAGATGTAGACTTGGGAGAAAATGACCACAGTTTCTGTGGCCAGGGGACTGCAATTGGATACCACAAGCGTGTAGTATTCCTTCTTGAGGTATTTTCTGTCCTGGGCAGTGAAAGTTTGGAAATGCCATGTCCTAAACATCATGCCTTATTTGAGAGGTACTCTAGGGAAAATAGCAGAAAAGGTGACTATCATAATTAAAGCCCATGGAAATTTTCAGAAATACTGTAGATGCTCAACATCTCTAGCAATCAGGAAAATGCATATCAAAACTCTGCTAAGATTTTATCTCACTCCTGTCAGAATGGAAATTACTAAGAATGCTAATAATAACATGCTGGAAAGGATGTGCAGAAAAGGGTACACTCATGCATTGTTTGTGGGACTACACATTAATACAATCTCTCTGGAAAGAAATATGGAGATTCCTTGAAAACCTAGGAATGGAACCAACCTATGTTCCAGCTATCCCACTCCTTGGTATTTTTCCAGAACTAAATCAACATACTGTAGTGATACAGTTATTTCAATTTTATAGCAACACAATTCACAATAACCAAATTATGGAATCAGTTCAGATGTTAGTCAATAGATGAATGGATTAATGAAATGTGGTACATATACACAGTGAAGTTTTTACTCAGCCATAAAGAAGAATGAAATAATGATTATATTGAATTATAACCCAACAAATATAATAAGTATCCATACATTCTTACTTATATAAATCATAAATAAATAAGAAAATAAAAGAGATTTAAAAAACCGTTTTCCTAATAGGAATATTCCAGAGAGTATATGTACACACTCATATCTAGGAGGTGAATCTTAAGTTCGCAAGTGAAAGTTAGACTCAAGGAATCACTTACAAAACATAGAGCATGGAAAGAGAAAAATTATGTTTTTCCAGTGCAGACACTGGTCAGCATTAGCACAAGGCATTTAACCCAGTGTCAAGGTAAATGACTCTAGTTATGAATCATGTCAATATCATATATCCTTGATATGATGCAAAGAGAAGGGTATTTTACCTCTGTGAATTCTTTCACAAAACCACTAAACCCAATCAAATCACAAAAAATCATCTGTATTAATCACCTTTTCTTTACTGTGATAAATATTTGAGAAAAACAATTCAAATGAGATAAAATTTATTTTAGCTCATAACTGGCTCCACCAGTTTGGGCTGAGGAAAAGTAGAACATCACCTTAGAGGTATATGACTGAAGAAAGCTGCCCACCCCTGGCCAGTGTGAAATGACAATGAGGAGATACAGAGAAATAACAGGATAGGGAAAGGGCTGAGGATAAGATACACCCTTCTGGGGCATGTTCCCATTACCTAATTCCTTCAACTGGGCCTCACCTCCAACAGTTCAGTAACCTCACAATGATGCCACCAAACTTAAATTCTTTAATGGATTAATCTACTGATGAGGTTAGAGTCCATGATCCAATTACATACCCAAGGGCACTACCTCTGAACACTCTTTTATTGGGGACCCAGCCTTCAATACAGCCAAAATATGAATTGTCTATAATGTAGTGGCATAGTGAGCTAATGTTAATTTCTTAATTTTGATAAGTACACCATAGGTATGCAAAAATGTTTACATTAAAGAAAGTTGGGTAAAATGTATATGGGAACTCTCCATATTAAAATGCAATCATCTAAAATTATTTCCATTATGAAGTTTACTAAAAGATTGAAGGATGTATTACTTGGCAAAACTGCATTAGATTTGCTTTCATAAAAAAATTTTAATTCATTAGTTCAAATAAATAGATACTAGTTGAATGAATTTTACTGGAAAGTTTTCAGTTTAGGTGCCTGCAATACATGAGTGAAAGCAATGAAACTGCTGACTTCATGGTGTTTAGAGTCCAATGGAGTGAGGAAGACAATAAACAAAAAATACAGCAGATATATGCTGGATGAAGCAGATCACTGGGGGCATGACCTTGAGGGTTGTATCTGTCCCTCCTGCCTTCCTGTCTCTGCCTGTCACTCTCTCTGTCTGTCTGCCTGTCTGTCTCTCTGCTTCCCAGCTGCCAGCTACTATGATCTGAGAGCTTTCTCCATCTCTCCCTTCCACCATGATGTTTCTGCAATGGTGTCAGCCAGCCAAGGACTGAATTCTCTGAAACTGGAACTCGAATAAATCTTCCCTCTTCAAACTTGTTCTGGTTATGTATTTTGGTCACAGCAATGGAAAGTTGACTAAGACAGCCTGAAAGGGATTAATGCACCTGTTCTGTTGACAGTAGATGATGAGCTAGCAAGGGTAGAAATAAGACATACAAGTTTTTATATTTTTCTCACAAAATTATTTTTTAATGTTCTGTGAATTTCAGGTTTACAATTAAAAAATAAGATGTTGTAAGTGTAATTTGCTTTTTAAAATTTATTGAATTATTGCAAATTTTTTTTTCTTTTAGGCCTCTGAGAGAAATTATATATAATTTTTGTGGAAAGAGATCATTGTAACAAATAATTTTTATAAGAAATTTCAAAGTCAAAAGAAATAAGCCAATATTTCTAAAATAAAATATATAAAACTGGATTGGATGTAGATGAGACAATTTAGAACCCCTAATCTGAGAAAAAGAGTGAGAGAGGGAGAGAGAAAGAGAACATGTGCAATTTTCAGTACACCAAATACAAGTATATAAGATATAACTCTTTAAACTTTTCTGGGTTGTACCATATTCTTGTTAAAATTATCTGCTGTAATCAGACATTAAAACAACTTCATTTCTTTTTTAATTTAAATTCTGAATTCAATACTGGTGTATACTATTATATTAAATAAAATCGACAATTCTATGCATTCAGAAATTAGCAAGAAGTAAATCTGAGGTGAGGAAAACATTTGTTCTTTCATTGCACTTTCATAAAACTACTTGGCCTTACATATTCCAACAGCCAAATAATTTTGGAAAAATATCTCATGTTATGTGCTTTTGCCCCATCAGTAGCTTTTTACTCTTCTCTCATTTTTTCATTTGCCTTTAAAATGAAAACTAATTTATTGCCTTCACATTACAGAAAATGTTATTGTATAATGACTAAAATGATCTCCCAAGTGATGATATTATATGTGGAGTAACTCATTACAATTGTTCTATTGATATTGAACTATGGGTTATGATAGTAATATGTAGGAATGGGATACGAATTATCTCAGATTTATTTTGGAAGGCTCAATGTCATGTAAATGTCTGTTTATGATTGGCACTTTTGGTAAGGATTTTTATTAATAAAATATGTTTGAGGTGCTGCTTTACCAGTTTTGAATTAATACTATTTTTTGGTTATAGAATTGTAAAAGAAATTATTTCTGAGTTTTATTTTCAAATGCAATATGTAAAAATAAGGGATGGTATGGCAGAAATAAAGAAATCTTGTTCACTTTTGGCAGCAACAGTTCATTCCTTCATTGTGGAAAACCTGAGGAATGTTTAGTAAAATGCTGACGAGTGGACTTCAGAGAATCTCATTAGTAATTTTTTTTCCTGCATAAGTGAAGAAGGGAAGGTAATTATAGAAACTCAACATTTAGTCCTCAAATTAAAGCCCAACTTAAATATGGTTTGAAGCCTTTATCCCTTTAAGCTCATCTCTCTTACTGCTTTTTGATTTTGTGGTGGTTCATCCATATTAATGTACCTAATGACAGACGCCCTGAAAAGGTGAGAATGAATCCTTTTCCTTTGACATATCAGCAGAGGATGATGGTACAAAGCATGTCTTTCAATGTGTATCTGCATGGACTCCAGGTCTGAGAGAATGATATATACTTCTACTTTATGCCTGCAAGATTCAAAAGGCCTTTTCAAATATTCATGTCTTTTTTTTTTCCTTTTTATTCTCTACTGGTGTGTGTTATGTGATGAGGAGAATGTCAGAGTCTCTGGAGTTTTATTTTAAGTTTTATTCTTGCCTGAGGGGGAAAATATATTGAAAGTTTGCTGGTCAAGCTGTTCACATTTTCTCATAACATGTCTAATAATTGCAAAGCAGTTTGTTCAAATAATTTAGCCAGGCCTTTCATAGTTACCATGATAGACTCTGCGGTGAGTTATTGGGCAATGCCCGGCAATCATTCTGTAACACCTAGGGATAACAGTTGCTCTGTGTTGCCTGTTGCAGGCACAGAGATGAGAGTTTTTTTCTTTTTTTCGTTTGACTGAATTTTGATCATTCTTCCCTGAATCTGGTTCAAATGGGTCATAACTTCATGTATGATGTGTCAAGTTAATAAGACTTATTCTGCCCTAGGCACTATTGCCATTATACATGCTACGGTAGGCAAGTGGAGTTGCTAATTAGAAACATGATAATACACCACCTCTCCCCAGTATACCTAACCTTGGGATGAAAGGGCAGTGTATTAGTAATTTTGTTATTATAGTCACTAGTCATTGCCCATTTGTTATTTTTACTTTCCATGGTTTTGAGGACATAACATATACATATGTATATGTTATGTATATGTTATAAGAAATTTAACATATGTATATGTTATGTATATGTTATAAGAAATTTCCAAATTTGGAATACAAAACTTATTGTCTCTTATTCTGTCAGATTTCTGATCCCATTTTAAAAATTTGGCTTTTAATTTCATCAGTTTCTGAGCCTTACCTTTCCCCATATTAACTAGGAGGAAAAAAAAAATAGACGAAATCACCAGCTGGTGGGAAAGTCATTTGGAGGATGTTAGCCAATTAACCTTTACATAATAATTATGAATTAATAACTTTTTTCTCCTCAATAAAATCCATGTATTTAGTTAGCTTCAGGGAAAATAAAAGAGGAAAGAAAAAAATCACAGCAAAGTGATTCATCATATTATAATAAAACATAGTTGTAGCTTCAAGGACCTGTAGTCTTTAAAAACTACCCAACATAAAAGGGAAGAGGGAATTAAAACTGTAATTTCCCAAGTATTAAAAATATAAGCTTCATTCTGATTGAAGTAAATAACTTGTCAATTCTTTTTTTCACAATGGAAACAACTGTACTGGAATATAACATGTGTTAGAAAAAGTGATTAAAAACGATCCAAACCAGTGCACTAAATTTTAAGCAAGTTTTCACTATCAACACTGAGAGTATTCACTGGGAATAGCAATAATATCCACTTATGCAAAAATATCTTTTGACATGCAATGAAAACATAACCTCTGGATACGCAGTCTCTCTTTGAGGTTTTCAGTGGGAATTGTGCCTAAGTGATTAGGGCAGGATTTGGTCCAATAAATAAACTGAAAATTTTGTAACAAGTGGTAGAGTAATACATATTAATTCTGAACAGATTGACACTGTAATTTGGGATAAAAACCATAATGATTACAGAACACAGTCAGTGTAAGTCAGGTCTGATGGACTGGAACAGATGTGTCCACCTGTTTAGGGCCCAGCTCTGCATCACTTGGGATGCATAATGTGACTGAGGTCTGGAACATTCATGATTTGGAAAGGTATACAGGCTAGGAAAGAGGAAAAATATTGAATCTTGGATCATTCTTTTGTTCTCCTCTGTAACTGCTGAGGTAAAAAGATCATAATTCAGCACACTGAAGACTAAAAAGAAAGAGAAAGTCCAGTTTACATTTAACATGTAAACATTGTTACATGATTTTCATTGGAGATAATTTGGAAAGCTCATAAAGGGCATTTCAAGGGCAGGAGCATGGAATAGATTCAAAGAATTTTCATTTTCCTAAAATCGATAAATTCTGTTTATATTAACTCAATCTGAGTTTTTTTCTACTACTAAAGTGAAATAAGAAAGATGGCGAGAGACTCCAATACTATAATGTTCATGCCTAGAGGCATGCCATATATCCAATATCAAGTAAGATTAGGCTTTAGAGAAGATTTATCCTTTGAAATCACAGGGAAAGATTTTTCTGATGGAGTACAATCCAGATCTAAACATTATACTATATTTCATTAGGGGATAATTTTATTATTTTCTTAAGGTAGAAGGAAATAGCTTTACTATAATAAATTTGTCTTTCTGTTATTTGAAAGTCTAACTTCAAAGATTGGTTATGATTGATGTTACTCCTACAACATTCTTTCTTTCTGTGCTCTTCAAATGTTTTTACTTACATCTATTCAAAAAATACAGTGTGTATTTCCCTTCCCTATTGTCTGTCACTCTCTGGGTATTTAGCCAATCATCCTTTAGAGTCTCTGTCAGCATGAGGATGAAACATCTTTCATTGTTTCCTAATGTATAGAAATGAGTAAATAAGCTAATTATAACCTTCGAATGTATTAATGAAGTAAAGGGTTGAATGTTTTCTTTCATATTTAGAAACTAGAACAAAGTAATGAAAAAGGTGGGGGTGAGGGAAGAAAATTCCAGGTAGTCCAAACAGGCAGTGTTCCTAAGAGTGGGCACAGCCTGGGGTACCTGTGTAAGTAATAGCAAAGTAGACAGGGTACTTGTAACTAGTGAGGGGAAGAAGAGTGTTGGAGGTAATCCATGGGGTGGGAGGAATTGAGTTGAATACAGTTAGCATTGTTAGCAAAACTGCATTAGATTCACTTCCATAAATGATTCCATAAATAAATTTTAATTCAATAGTTCAAATAAATAGATATTAGTTGAATTATTTCTGCCAGAAAGGCTTTAGTTTAGGTGCCTCCAATATGTGAGACATTTGTCTTATGAAATGTATTTCCCTTTTAGTATAACAATATTCTTTGGAATAAAGTTTTCAAAATTTGATGATATGAAAGAAATAAATTTAGGCTACTGCAGATATATTCTTGGCCAAAAGTTATCAACTAAGAAACATCCAAGAAGTTTTTAAATTTTACCTTCCCTGTTTGCCGTTTCCTATACAAGGAAGAAGTAGGGAAAGATCTTTTCAATGATTCATTAGCATATTTGACAGAACTTTTAACAACTCAAAGATCCCAGTGGCTAAATGACAATATGGGATTTTAGAGAATAGTTAGGCACAGTTCTTGCACTCAAGGAGGTATATAAAATTTGATGGATGTAAAGAAGAAGAGACAATTAATATAAATAGATGAGGCATATGCAAGTGTTTGGAGGAACAGTACAATGATTGATTTCAGGGTAATTAAATATTGACTACATACCTTTGCTTTAATGTCAAAATATTGAAAGTGTTCAGAACAATGTGTCTTATACAATTCTGTATATACTATATTTCATTTTGTAACAAGTGTTATAATATTCAAAGATTAATTATGTAGAATTAAATCCTAAAAATAATGACCTGAAGATTTAATACTATTAAATTATACATGCAACGTATTGTAATGGAAGATGATTAAGAATATTTTTTTTTGTTTAAATCCATAGTTGTCAACTCATCAGCTGGGAAATGTTTTTATCAGTGTATATAGTTATGCATAATATTGGGGTTCATTTTGACATAATGATACATGATTGGAATATAATTTGCTAGGCTCAAGTGCTACTTCTTTTCCTTCTCCTTTCCTCTGGTATACTTCCTCTACTTTATAGTATTCCTTCTATTTATTTATTGTTTTTTCCATTAATTTTTTATTAGTGTATAATATTTATAAATAATATTGGGGGTACATATTGACATAATCATATAGACATGTAATATAATTTGATTCGCTTATTTTTTCAATTTTTAAAATTTGTTTAAATTAGTTATACATGACAGTAGAATGCACTTTGATACATCATATATAATAGAGTAGAATTTCTCATTCTTCTGGTTATCCATGGTGTAGAATACCACTGGTCATACAGTTATATATGTACATGAGATAATAATGTCTTACTCATTCTACTATCCTTCCTATCCCCATAACACCTGCCCTCCCTCCACTCCCTTCTACCTAATCTAAAGTAACTCTATTCTTCCCTACTCCCCCTACCCCCATCGTGAATTAGCATCTGTATATCAGAGAAAACATTCTGCTTTTGGTTTTTTGGGATTGGCTTGTTTTGCTTAGCATGATATTCTCCAGTTTCATCCATTTACTGGCAATGATCCACTTACTTTTGACATACATAATGGTGGAATTCATTGTGGTATATGTACATCGTGTAATTTTGTCAATTTTATTGCACAATTCCTTTCTTTTCCACCTCTTACCTCCTACTTTCTCAATACTCTATTGATCTTCCCTCTATTTTCTTGGGGACCCACCTCCACCTTTTTTCCATTACTTTGTTCTAACTTCCACATATGAGAGAAAAAATTCAACTTTTGACCTTAATAGTCTGGTTTATTTCACTTAGCATGATGTTTTCCAGTTTTGGTAAATGCTGTAATTTTATTATTTTTTATAGCAGCATAAAAACTCCATTGTGTATGTGTACCACATTGTCTTAATCCATTCATCTGTTGATGGGCACTTGGACTGGTTCCATAACTTGATTATTGTGATGTACACTGCTATAAGCCTTGATGGACCTATATCATTATAGTTTGCTGATTTTGGTTCTTGTGAATGAATATGAAATGGGCTAGCTGAGCCATAAAGTGATTAGATTCCTATTCTTTTGAGGAATCTAATTTGCAGCCCAGTGAAAAACGTATGAATGCACATCCCCCCCCATCCTCACGAGCATTTATTATTTGTATCATTTTTTAAAAAGTTTAAAAAATTTGTTCATTTTAGATATACATGACAGTGTAATGTATTTTGACATATTATATATCTCACTCTAGTTTCGATTTGCATTAACTGATGAACATTTTTCATATATTAGTTGACAATTTGTATTTCTTTTGAGAAATGTCTATTGAGTTCTTTTGCCTATTTGTTGATTGGGTTATTAGTTTTTCTTGTGTTAAGTTTTTTGAGTTCTTTGTATATTATAAATATTAATCCCCTCTCAGAGGAGTATCTGGCAAAATTTTTTCTCCCATTCTATAAACTCTTTCCTTATGGTCATAATCATTTCCTTTGCTGTGCAGAAGCTTTTTAATTTGATGCAGTCCCACAGATTGATTCTTGGATTATTTCTTGAACTTTAGGTATCTTGTTAATGCTATATGTTTGAATGCTGGGCCAGTGTTTTCTTCTATTGGTTGCAGAGCTTCTGATCTGGTTCCTGGATCTTTGATTCATCTGGTTGACTTTTGTGAAAACTGAGCAATAGTAATCTAGTTTAATTCTTTCACATATGGATATTCAGTTTTCCCAGCACCACTTGTTGATAGCCATCTTTTCTCCATTGTATATTTTTGGCATCTTTGTCAAGGATCAGATGATTGTAATATGCATTTGTCTCTGTGTCTTCTATTCTGTTCCATTTTTCTTCATGTCTTATTTTGATGCCAAAACTGTGCTGTTTTTATTCCAATAGCTCTGTAGTGTAATTTGTGGTCCAGTATTGTGATACCTCCAACATTGATCTACTTGCTCAGGTTTATTTTGTCTATTCCAGATTTCCTATTCTTCTAAATGCATTTAAGGATTGTATTTCCTACTTCTGTAAGGAATTTCATTTGTATTTTGATGGGGATTGTTGCTTTTGGTAGTATGACCATTTTAACAACATTAATTCTGAGTATCCAAAAACATGGGAGTTCTTTCCATATTCTGAGGTCTTCTTCAATTTCTTTCTTCAGCATTTTTATATTTTCCTTGTAGAGGTCTTTCACTTTCTTGGTAGATTTACTCCCAAGTAATTTATTTTATTTTGATATGAAGGGGATAGTTTTTCTGATATTTTTCACAGCAAATTGATAATTGGATGTAAGAAAGTTATTTATTTATGCATGTTGATTTTGTATCCTGATACCTTGCTATCTTTGTTTATTAGCTCTACAAGTCTTCTGGTGGAACTTTTTGGGGACTTCTCACCATAGGGTCATGTCATAAACAAACAGATAATTTGACTTTTTCTTTTTCCATTTGTATTCCTTTAATTTCCTTCTCTTACCTAATTATTCTAGCTAGTTTCAAGAACTGTATTGAATAAAAGCAATGAGAGTAGACATCCTTGTCTTGTTCCTGATTTTAGAGGAAATGCTTCCAGTTTTTGACCATTACCTATTATGTTGACTTTGGGTTTGTTGTATATAACCTTAAAGTAAGTTCCTTCTATCACTACTTTTACCAGTGTTTTTAACATGAAATGGTGCTGGATTTTGTCAAATGCCTTTTCTGCAACTATGGAAATAATCATATGATACTTGTCCTTAATTCTATTTATGTAGTCAATTACATTTATTTATTTGCATATGCTGAACCAAGCTTACATCCCTGGGGTGAAACCCACTTGATCATAGTGTACTATCTTCTTGACATGTTTTTGCATATGGTATGCTTACATTTTATTAAGAAATTTTGCATCTATGTTCATCAGGGATACTGGTCTGCAGTTTTCTTTCCTTGATGTTTCTTTGTCTGATTTTGGCAACAGGATTATACTGGTTTCATATAATGCATTTGGGAGTGTTCCCTTCTTTTACATTTCTTTTCTGTTTTCTTTTTTTTTAATCCTCCAGTCTAGGAGGTTTTCCATTTTTTAACACCTTTATTTTATTTTTTTATTTATATGTGGTGCTGAGAATCAAACCCAGTGTCTCACCTGTGCTAGGCAAGCACTCTACTACTGAGCCACAACACTAGCCCCTCTTCTTTTACATTTCATGGAATAATTTGAGGAATACTGGCATTAATTCTTTAAAGGTCTGGTAGAACTTGCCTGAGAATACATTTGGCTCTGGACTTTTCTCTGTTGAAATACTTTTAATGTCTGATTCAATCTTTTTGCTTAATATTGGTCTGTTTAGGTTTTCTATATCTTCTGGGTTCAATTTGGGCAGGTCCTGCGTGTCTAGAAACTTGTCAATGTCTTCTAGATTGTCCAGTTTATTGAAGTATAAATTTTCAAAATAGATTCTAATGATCCTCTGAGTTTCTGAAGTGCCTGTGTTGGTATCTCCTTACTATCTCTAATTTTGTTGACTTGGATCTTCTCTCTCTTTCTTTTGATTGGTTTGACTAAGGGTTGGTCAATTTCATTTATCTTTTTGAAAAACCAACTCTGTTGCATTTTCATTTTCGATTTGATTAATTTTGGCTCTATCTTATTTCCTGTTTTCCACTGATTTAAAAATTGGTTTATTCTTTCTTTTCTACTACTCTGAGGTTTAGCATTAGATTATTTATTTAGCATCTTTCTGTTCTTTATTTTAAAATGTAGGCAACTCAATTCTATAAACTTTTCTCTTAGAACTGCCTTCACACTGTCTTAGAGAATGTGATAAGTTGTATCTCTGTTCTTATTTGTTTCTAAGAATTTCACATTTCATCTTTGGTTTCTGATATGATCCATTTCTCATTTCAAAGAGTACTTTTCAATCTCCATTCAGTTTCCACAATTTTTTGTGTTTTCTAATTTTTATATGGTTTCTATGATTTTTCTTGCTATTAATTTCTAATTTCATTTCACTATGATCTGATAAGATAAATGGGATTGTTTTAACTTTTTTCATATTTGCTGACTTACATTGTGACCTAGAATATGGTCTATTTTGGAAAAGATTCCATGAGCTGCTGAAAAGAAAGTGAAACAATTGAGGAGATGAGACAATTTGTGTTCAATGTTATTATAGATAATGTTTTAATTCCTGTCATTTTGGTTAGCTCATTGTATTTAAATTTGGTCTTACTTTTTATTTAGTAAGTAGCTGTTCTAGAGACCTTTATCCATTTGGGAGCTCTGGATTTTGTTTTTGAGCTCTTCTCTGTGTGTTTATTTTTTGTAGTGTGGTTTAATGGTCATTATTTCTTCTAGTTTATCCTTATCAGAGTTTGGAATATTTCCTTCTAAGTTCTACTTGATTTGAGGTTCTGACTTGAGAAACCAGAAGTGCACCGTATTGCTTTACTGCTAAATGCATCTGATGTTTTTCTCTTGCAGATTTATATTTCTTTTTCTTATTTTCTTTGTTAGACATTTTGCTTATGATTTATCTTAGAGAGGTTTTTTAAATCTTATCTATTTATGGTTCTATATGTTTCCTATATGTGGATGTCCATTCTTTTCTCAAGTTAGCAAACATTTATTCTATTATTTCACTGAAAGAATTTTTAATCCCTTTAGCCTATATATCCATGTTGTCTTCAATCCCAATGACTCATATTTGGTCTCTTGATGTTATCTCAAAATTCTTATCTATTCTGATCATGGTCTTTTATTTTACTTTTCCCTTTATTGCACACTGAGTATTCAAGTTCATATACTCTGTCTTCAAGGCCTCAAATTCTGTCTTTGAGGCCCAAAGTTCTATTTACTATGTAATCTAAACTACGGATGGTATTTTCAAGTGATTTTGTAATGTAATTCAGTGTGTTTTTCATTTATGGGAATTCTGATTTGTTTCTTCTCAGTATCTCCATTTCTTCCTTGAAATAATCTTTAACCTTCTATATTTGTTCTCATAATTCAGTCCTAGGTCTTCTTTTACCTCATTGACTATCTTAATTATCACGTTTTAATAGTTTTCCTCTGGAATTTTATCCATTTTCATAGCTGTGGGTTCCTTTGTTGGGGTATTGCAAATTTCAGTGCCATTCCTTTTTATCTGTTTTCTCATGATTTCAGAGATCTTGGACATACACAACTGTTGAGATTAATTCTTCTTCCTCTTTTATGTGTCCATCGGTTTATGGAATTATTTTTTTCCCTTTGGGACTTTTGTTTTTGTTGTATTCGTAAATGCTCAGGAGTGAGACCTGAAGTCCCCCTCTAGCTGTTCCTACTTGGAACCTGCTTATTGGTTTGAAGTTTCCCTCTCCCCTATGTGTTGATGTGCTGATGGACCTTGAGAAAGGCTAGTTTGTGTATGGAGTAAAGTTTTCTATCATTAGCCTGAGTTGTGAGTATTTCTCAGCATCAGGATCTTTACACTGTTAACTTATGGTATCCTAATCATTTCCTGACCCCTTTTTGAAAAAGGGGAGCAAAGAATAGCAGTAATGGTAGCAACCAATATGTAGCCTTAAAATAAAGGTCTTCTGCATACTCTGACACCTATAAAATTAATTGCCACATGAAGAGGAATGGTGAGGTCAACATTTACCATCAGCACCAACAATAAGCAGTCATGAACTAAATCTAACATTAAA
This sequence comes from Glaucomys volans, assembly GCA_020662805.1. NCBI lineage: Eukaryota > Metazoa > Chordata > Mammalia > Rodentia > Sciuridae > Glaucomys > Glaucomys volans. Next base: position 117,177 of record JAJEJO010003905.1, read on the forward strand.
CAGCAGTTGTTAATTATGTTGTCCACTGTATTAATAACAACAACAATGTGAATAATGGGGATGGGAATTATATACACTAAATAGTTCTAGCAGATAGTGAAATTACAGTTCATTAAGTAAAGAGAAAGTGATGTAGGAAAGCAAGATATAATTTGAAATATTTAAAAAGTGAATAAAGGGAAAGCTGGAGATGTAGCAGGTGACAGTTCTAAAGGAAGAGTAAAAAATATAGAGAGAGAGGAAGAGGGAACAAAAAAATTTGGCTATTAGGAAAGAAAGTGAAGAGCAATAATCAAAGGAACAGAAACAGGTATGAACAACAACAGAAAAAATCAAAACAAACCCAAATGAAATTTTACTCCTCCAAAGTCAAAATAAGGCTAATTAACAAATGGGTGAAGAAAAAATGCTATTAAAGTGAATGAAGTCAGATGTGGTGGCACACTCCTATAATCCCGTGGTTTGGGAGGCTGAGACAGGAGGACTGCAAATTTAAAGCCAGCCTCAGTAACTTAGCAAGACCGTGTCTCAAAATAAAAATAAATAAATAAATAAATAAATAAACAGAATGGGTTGGGGATGTGACTCAGGGGTTAAGCTCCCCTAGGTTCAATGCCTGGTGCAAAAAAAAGAAAAAGAAAAATTACACACACACACACACACACACACATGTGCACGCGAGCACCCCCCCACACACATATATTCTCAAAAAAGCACAGGGAGAACACACACGTACAGAATGAAGAAAGTAAAATAAATAAATAAATAAATAAATAAATAAATAAATATTACAAAACAAAAAGGGGGACAATAGGACAACAATTCTTCTTGGTAAATGAAGGGCTTGTTTCCACTGAGGTAATCAAAGCTGTTGGCAAGGATGAATATTCATGTCTTATGATGTTGTGCCATTATTTGCATTTCTTTTTGGGCTCTGTATACTTTTGATCAAGGACTGAGGGTTGTTAAATCTTACTTCTTTGTGTAGCTCACCAAGCTGCATGCTATTGTGACCTGAAACCCAAGCCCACTGTGGTAACTCTCAGCTTCCCATCTCACAGTTTTGGATAGGATAGACTGCGGAGCACTGACAACTGGAGTGTTGTATAGACAGACTAGGTTGATATACTCCTAGAGCCTGGTTGATGCAGAGTTGTTTTAAATGGGAAGTTCCAGCTGTGAGGATTTAGTTCTGGCTGTTTTATGGAACTTCACTGGAACGTATTTGAGATTAGATCCACACCTCTTTTTGCAGAGCAGTGGCTGTTCTCTATTGGAAGTCTGGATCTCAGGGACCTCCTGAAAATTCCACCCTTAGAATGGGGGATCTAATACTCCACAAGTCTCACATATTTCATTACAATGGATGTGAATTTCCAGAATCAGCCCTGGAGTGCAGGCACACCTGTATGACCGGTTTTTGGCCTCTTCCCAGCTGCTGACATGAGCTGCCAGCCACAAAAGGAACTTGAGCCTCTCTACCCTCCAGTATTGCCAGCCTGGATCACTACAGGCACAATCCTCTCTGTGCCTGTTTCAGTCATGCTGGTCCACACAAACTCTGAGTCCTACAATAGGCAACTGCTGGGTTGGCAACACCTTTTATGAGCTCCTGATTTCCCAACTTTGCAAGCTGCAGCAAGCCACTTTCAGATGGTTCCCACTGTGACTATTAACCAGCCAAAAAAATTCTGAAAACTTCAATCATCACTTTGCCCCACTGTCTCTGGGTTAGTTAAGATCATCCACTTCCCTATTCCATAGTTCCCTGAAGCCAATTTTATTCGCCATGCTTTCCTCTCTTTCTTTCTGGGCACCCCCTCCCCTCTGTAGTGGTCTGGTGGCACTGATGCCATCACTGCTAGCCAAGCTGGTGCATCTTTAACGTATTATTTCTTGTTTGAAGTTCAGAGCTTCTGAATTTGTGTTTGTTACTGAGAAGCAATGCTTCTGCTGCTTGCATCTTGAGCTGAGGAGCAGCTCAGCTCAGCTGAGATTGAAGATGAATCTCATCTTCAGCTGGGAAATCTCAGCTGGGAAACTTGTAAGCAATACTGATGTCTTGGACCCTAGTTACCCATCACCAGCACTCCAGGGATGGGGGAATAAAGATGGACCCAGTTAGTATATTTTTAAGGCTTCACACGGTCATTGTATTGTGAATTCAGGGTCAAAAAAACAGTAATCTTGATTTATCTGTTTTCAAGTTGTGCTAATTGGAGTCATTCCTTCTTATATCTGCAAGGCCTTCTGAGAAAAAATAATAGTTAATAAAATAGTATCTTCACAAATATTTATGTAACATTTTATGTTTGTCAATGAGTTTGTAATCTATTGGAGGTATATTGACTAATTAAAGATTAAAAGAGGCTAGTAAATTTTTGGATAGATCACTTAACCAAATCTAGAGGATTTTAAGAAATACTTGGGAAAAAAGACTTTAAACCTTTGGAATAAAACATAAATAGCTTTCCAAGGTTAATCTGTATAGTAGCACATATCGGTACTTTGCTTTTATGTCAAATAATATTCTATATTATGACTTTACCAGAAGAATCCAGACCCAAAAGAGTGTGTATTATATGGTTTCACTGATATGAAATGCCTAAACTATGCAAATCTACTGAGAACAGAAAGTTGATTAGTGGTCTGTTGGACTGGGTTGGGGAGAGCATGGAGAGATTTGTGGGTAAGAACTAAAGGACACAAGCTTTCACTCTGTGGTCATGAATATGTATTAAAATTGGTGATGGTTGAATATGTGTGTGGATCTATTCAATAATGCAGTTTAGATGGTTAAATTACACGGTATGTGAAAAAACAAACTTATAAAGCTGTGTCCCCCAAAAGCTTATGTGTGAGCCAATGCAAGAACATTCAGATGTAAAATGATTATATTATGAGAGTTTTAACCTGATCAGTGGACTAATTCACTGACAGGGAAAAAATGGGTGGTAACTGTATGCAAGCATGGTGTGGCTAGAGGAGGTAGGTCCTGGTGGTTTGCTTTCCTTTTGATACTTATATGTCTCTGGTGAGTGAAGCTGTCTCTGCTTCTTGGTGGTCATATCCTAAACTGCTTTCTTTGACCACACTCTTCCACCATAAGATTCTGCTTCCCTTTGAGCCCAGAACTATGGAGTCATCCATCTATAGACTGAGACCTCTGAAACCGTGAGCCAAATAAACTTTTCCTCCTTTAAATGTTCTTGTCTGGTCTCTTGGCCATGGTGACTAAAAAACCAACTGAAACGTATTTACCTTACTGGGCAACCAATCTCCAGAAATTTTTATCTTGCAAAACCAAAGCTCTATAATCGTAAAATAACAAGGCTCCATTTACCCCTTCCCCCAAGAAGTGCAATGATAATATATCATCAGATAAACAATATCAATAAGGAAACAGAAATTATTTAAAATAACCAAATGAAAAAATTGAAATTGAAAAGTGTATCAGTGACAAAAATCACTAGGATGCCTTAAGAGTAGATTTGGCTAGTGAAAGAAAGGGACTGCGAAGTTGAATAAAGACAATGCAATATGAATAGCAGTGAGAGTAGAGAAGGCAAAACTATTAACAGGGTTCACAGAATGTAGCACAGATGGTGTGACTCTACTTTGTATACAACCAGTGAAACAATAGCTGTACTCCATTTGTGTTCAATGAATCAATAAGTAAATAAATAAAAAAAAAAAAAAAAAAAAAAAAAAAAAAAAAGTAAAAAAAAAAAAAAAAAAGAATGTAGGACTTGGTCACACTAGTAAGTACATCCACATATGTGTAATGAGAGTAAAAGAAGAATGAGAGAGAAAGGAACAGATAAAATATTCACATAAATAGTGGCTAAAACCTTTCCAAATGTAATGAAAACTATTAATCTATACACCTAAGAAGCTAAGTAACCCCAAGTAGAATAAACAAAAGGAAAGCTACATCTGGACACATTGTAGTCAAAATGTCAAAAGCCATCTGAAGAAAAGAATATTTTCAAATCTCTGAGAGAAAAACAATTCATTATTTACTGAAAAATCACAGTAAGATTCATATTTTACTTATCAAAACAATGGAAACCAGGAAGCAATAAGATAACATAAAATGCAATAAACAGAAGACCAAGATTCTCAAATCAGGAAACCATCTTTCAAAAATAAAAGTGAAATAAAGACTCACCAAGAAGAAAATAACAACAAAGCAAGAGACAAACAGAAAATTTGTTGCTGGAAGACATGCATTACAGAAATACAAATAGAAATTCATCAGAATGAAAGCAGACTCTAGACACTAGTTAAAATTCACCCTTAAAAACACAATTACTCTATTTAAAAGATAATTCTATGGAGGCTGGGGATATAGCTCAGTTGGTAGAGCATCTGCCCACCAAGCACAAGGCGCTGGGTTCAATCCCCAGCACCGCGCAAAAAGGAAAAGAAAAAGATAATTATTTGTAATTTTAAAAAGCAGTGTAATAGTATAATTACTTTCCTTGACTGAATATATGAAGAGATCTAAAACAAGAGATCAAAATAGTTATTTTAACACTTCCCACAAAGAAAAGGTTAGACTCAGATAACTTCACTGGTAAATTCCACCAAATATTCATCCAAAGAAGGATCAATACCAGTCACTCACATACATTTTCAAAAGATGAAGGAGGGAATGTTATTTATTCTAAAAATGCCATTTTTATTCTGATGCTAAAACCAGGCAGAAACAGCAAAGAAAGAAGACTACAGAACAATGTCCATTATGAATGTTAGGATGAGCATGAAAAATGCTCTTCCATAAAATAATAGTAAACTGGATCTAGCAACATATAAGGAGGGTTATATAACATAGGCAAGTGGCATTTATCTCAGGAATGCAAAATTTGGTTTAAAAACATGAAAAACAGCTAGTGCAATACATAATAATATATAATAAAAATAAAACCCATACCATCATTTTAATTTATGTGTATGCAAATGTTCATAGTAGGATCATTCATAATAACTGAAGGGTAGAAAAAGCTGAATGTTAAAATGTAGCATATTTATACAATTGAGTATTATTTTGCATTTTTAAAATGAAATACCAATACATGCTACAACATGAATGAAACTTGAAAAAATAATGCAAAATGCTAAGTGAAGAAAAAAGTTACAAAAGATTGCTTATTTTATCATCCCATTTATAGAAAATGTCCAGAATAGACAAATTTATAAAGACAGAAAATTGCTTAAACTTCCATGGGGAATGACAGCTAATGGATATTGGGTTTCGTTTATGAGGAACTAAAGCAGGTGGTATACCTCAGTGGTGGAATCCTTACCTTCCATGCATGAGGCCCTGAGTTTGACTCCCAATACTGCAAAACAATAAAATTAGATGGTAACGTTGGTCACACAACCATCTTCACACACTATTCCCTTATACATTAATACATTTAAAACAATGAATTGGACATTTTAATTGTGTTTTATGGTATGTGAATTATATCTCAATTAGGCTGTTAAATGATTAAAGAATAAAAAGAGTAATTTGTTATTATGTCAACTATATGAGTCTAATGTATGAAAACAACCCAGTGTCAACTTTCTGTCACTATAATGAAAGGCTTGAGGAAATTAACTTAGAAAAGTTTGATTTTGGCTCATGGTTTTTGGAGGTTCAAGTCCAAGATTAAGTGGCCCCATTGCTTTGGGCCTCTACTGAGGCAGAACATCTCAGTGGGAACACATGGTGTAATGAAACACTTACATCATGTGCCAGGAAGCAAGAGCAGGGGAGGATAGGGAGACAGGAAGGGGTATGGGTACCATAATTCCATTCCAAGGCACACTGCAGACTCCTTTTGAGCCCCTATCTCCTAAAACTTCTGTCACCTTCCAAGAACATCACCCTGAAAACCAAGCCCTTAGCGCACATAGACTTTTGGGGACACTCGTCCAACTCAGAAAATAGTCAGATGTCTGGGAGGAAATGTATCATTACAAGTTTTTTTTTATGCTATTAACCAATTAAGGGCATAAAAAGGAATCACATAAAATGCACAGATAATCCAAACACTTTCAGAAAAATAGGAAAAAGAAAACATGAGAGATGAGATGAAGAGATGATAAATAGTAAGAAATACTATTTAAAGATTAAAGATTGGTGATTTAAATACAGCGTGGTATTGGCATCATATCGAGAAGCACATTCATGAAGCAGAATAGAGAATTTAGAAATAGACCTAAATAAACATGTGCAGCTGATTTTTTTTTAAAGTAATGGGGTTTTACCATGTTGCCTGGGCTTCCCACAGACAAAATCAGCTTTTGACAAAGGCCAAAAATCAATTCTTCAGGGAAATTTTTTTTTTCATGTATGGTTGGGAATAATTGCATATAAATATTCCAAAAATTCAACTCCAGTGTCCATCTTGTATGATATAAAAATGAGTTGAAAATGTATCACAGACCAAAAAAAATTGCTATAAAATTTATATAACAAACCTTAGGAGAAAATTGTTGTGTTCTTATATAAGGTAATTTTTAAAAAATTGTTCTAATTAGTTACACATGATGACAATAGAATGCACTTTGACACATACATGAATGGAGTATAATTTCTCATTTTTATGGTTGTACATGATGTAGAATCACACTGGTCCTGTAGTCATATATGTACATAGGGAAATAACTTCAGATTCATTCTACTATCCTTCCTATCTCTATGACACTTCCATCCCTTCACTCCCCTCTTCCTAATCCAAAGTAACTCTATTCTTCCTTATCCCCACCCCTTTGTGAATTAGCAACTGCATATCAGAGGGAACATTCTGCCCTTGTTTTTTTGGGACTGACTTATTTCACTTAGCATGATAGTCTCCAGTTCCATCCATTTACCAACAAATACTTTACCAATTTCATACTTCTTCAAGGCTGAGTAATATTCCAGTGTGTATATATACCAAATTTTCTTTATCCATTCATCTGTTGAAGGACACCTAGTTTGGTTCCATAGCTTAGCTATTGTGAGTGGAGCTGCTATAAACATTGATGTAGCTGCATCATTATAGTATGCTGATTTTAAGTCCTTTGGGTACAAACCAAGGAGTGGGATAGCTGGGCCAAATGGTGGCTCCATTCCAAGTTTTCTGAGGAATCTCCAATACCACTTTTCATAGTGATTGCACCAATTTGGAGTCCCACCAGGAATGTATTAGTGTACTTTTCCTCTACATCATTGCCAACATTATTGTTGTTTGTATACTTGATAATTGTGATTCTGACAGAGTAAGATAAAGTTTTAGAGTAGTATTGATTTGCATTTTTCTGATTGCTAGAGATGTTGAACATTTTTTCATACATTTGTTGATCAATTGTATTTTTTCTTCTGTGAAGTGTCTGTTCAGTTCCTTAGCCCATTTATTGATTGGGTTTTTTTTTTTTGATGTTAAGTTATTTGAGTTCTTTGTATATCCTGGAGATTAATGCTCTATCTGAGGTGCATGTGGTAAAGATTTTCTACCCTTCTGTAGGCTCTCTCTTCATGTTATTGATTGTTTCCTTTTCTCAGAAGAAACTTTATAGTTTGAATCTATCCCATTTATTGATTCTTGAGTTTACTTCTTACACTTTAGGAATCCTGTTAAAGAGTCAGATCCTAGGCTGACATGGTGAATAGTTGAGCCTACTTTTTCTTCTCTTAGGTGCAAGGTTTCTATTCTAGTGCCTAAGTGTTTGATCTGCTTTGAGTTGAGTTTTGTGTAGGGTGAGAGAGAGAGGTTTAATTTTATTTCGTTACATGTGGATTTTCAATTTTCCCCACACCATTTGTTGAAAAGGCTGTTTACCTCCAGTGATTGTTTTTGGCACCTTTGTGTAGTATGAGATAACTCTATTTATATGCATTTGTCTCTGTATCTTCTATTCTGTACCATTGGTATACATGTCTATTTTGGTGCCAATACATGCTGTTCTAGTTACTATGGCTTTGTAGTGTAGGTGAGGGTTTGGTATTGTGATACCCCCTGCTTCATTCTTCTTGCTTAGGATTGCTTTGGCTATTCTGAGTCTCCTATTCTTCCAAATGAATTTCATGATTGTTTTTTACATGTCTATGAAGAATGTAATTGGGATTTTAATAGGAATTGCATTAAATATATATATTGCTTTTGGTAGTAAGGTCATTTAGATAATATTAATTCTGCTTATCCAGGAGCATGTGAGGTCTTTCCATCTTCTAAGTTCTTAAGTTTCTTTCTTTAGTGTTCTGCAGCTTTCATTGTAGAGGTCTTTCACCTCTTTTGTTAGATTGATTCCCAAGTATTTTACTTTATTGAGGCTATTGTTAATGGGGTAGTTTTCCCAATTTCTCTTTCATTTCTTTTCATCATGAATGTATAGGAACCTGTTTGATTTATAGGTGTTCATTTTATACCTTCTTACTTTGCTGAATTCATTTATTAGTTGTAGAAGTTTTCTGGTGGAATTTTTTGGATCTTCTAAATATAGAATCATGTCATTGGCAAATATTGATATTTTGAATTCTTCTTTTCCTATTCATAGCCCTTTAATTTCTTTCTTCTAATTTTTCTGGCTAGAGTTTCAAGGAGATGTTGAATAGAAGAGGTAGAAGAGGGTATCCTTGTAGCAATTTTTAGAGGGAATGCTTTCTCCATTTAGAATGATGTTGGCCTTGGGTTTAGCATAGATAGATTTCATAATGTTGAGGTATGTTCCTACTATCCCTAGTTTTTCTAGGGTTTTGAACATGCAGGGGTGTTGTATTTTGTCAAATGCTTTTTCTGCATCTATGAGATGATCATGTGATTCTTGTCTTTAAGTCTATTGATGTGACTTACATTCATTGTTTTCTGTATGTTGAACCAACCTTGCCTCCCTGAGATTAACTCCATTTGATCATGGTGCACTATATTTTTAACATGTTTTTGTATGTGATTTGCCAGAATTTTATTGAGAATTTTTGCATCTATGTTCATCAGGGATATTGATCTGAAGTTTTCTTTTCTGGATGTTTCTTTTTCTCTTTTTGGTATCAGTGTGATGCTAGCCTGACAGTGAGTTTGAAAGTGTTCCCTCCTTTTCCTTCTTTTTTTTTATTCTTTAAGTATTTTTTTTTTTAAATTTACTTATTGATTCATTGAACACAAATGGAGTACAGCTATTGTTTCTCTGGTTGTACACAAAGTAGAGTCACACCATCTGTGCATTCATACATGTACACAGGGCAATGGTATCTGTCACACATTCTGTTATTATTTTTAAGCCCCCCACCCCGTCCCCACCCCTCCCTTCCCTCTATGCTATCTATCCTTCCTCCATTCTTGCCATGCTTCCCCCTGGCACTATGCATCATCATTCATTTGTCAGAGAGACCATTAGACCTTTGGATTTGGGGGATTGGCTGATCTCACTTAGCATAACAGTCTCCAACATCATCCATTTACCTACAAATGTCATAATTTTATTCTTCTTTATGGCTGAATAATATTCCAGTTTCTTTATCCATTCATCTATTGAAGGGCATCTAGGTTGGTTCCACAATCTAGCTATTGTGAATTGAGCAGCTATGAACATTGATGTGGCTGCATCACTGTAGTAATCTGATTTTAAGTCCTTTGGGTATAGGCCAAGGAGTGGGATAGCTGGGTCAAATGGTGGATCCATTCCAAGTTTTCTAAGGAATCTCCACACTGCTTTCCAGAGTGGCTGCACCAACTTGCACTCCCACCAGAAGTGTATGAGTTTACCCTTTTCCCCACATCCTCGCCAACACCTGTTGTTGCCTGTATTCTTAATAAAAGACATTCTAATTGGGGTAAGATAAAATCTTAAGGTAGTTTTGATTTGCATTTCTCTTATAACGAGGGATGTTGAACGTTTTTTCATAAATCTGTTGATTGCTTGTAGATCTTCCTCTGTAAAGTGTCTGTTCATTTCCTTGGCCCATTTGTTGATTGGGTAAGTATTTGTTATGTGAATAATAGGAAAATAAAAGTAATCTTTGTCCACAATATTCTGATTGTCAACAGATTCAGGAAATTTAAATAATAGCAGCCTTTCTTTTTCATGTAATTCTATCCATTTTGTCCATAATTTTTTTCGAATATAGGAGTTAACTGGCCATTGAGCACCATAGGCACTCTACACTGAGATTTATCCCCAGCCCTTCTTATTTTTTTGTTTTGATACTGAGCCTCAATAAGTTACCAAAGCTGGCCTCAAACTTCCATCTTCTTGTATCCGAAATCGCTAGTATTACAGGTGTGGACCACCATATTTTCTGTTGTTAGTATTGAAAACTATCACTTTCCCTTCAGGCATTCTTTTTTTTTTTTTTTAATTTTTAGTTGTCAATGAACCTTTATTTTATTTTCTTTATTACTATGTGGTGCTGAGAATCAAACCCAGTGCCTCAAACATGCTAGGCAAACACTCTACCACTGAGCTATAGCCCCAGCCACCCTTGAAGCATTCTTTAGCTACATCTCATGAATGGGTATGCTTTATTTTAATTCAATAGAGGAACAATGGATAGCATGGAGGGAAGGGAGGGGTGGGGTCGGGTGGGGGGGTAAGAATAATAACAGAATGTGTGACAGACATCATTGCCCTCTGTACATGTATGAATGCACAGAAGGTGTGACTCTACTTTGTGTACAACCAGAGAAACAACAGCCGCACTCCGTTTGTGTTCAATGAATCAATAAGTAAATAAAAAAAATAAATAAAATAAAATAATAAAAAAAATGTTCCCTCCTTTTCTATGTCATGGAATAATTTGAGGAGTATTGGTATTAATTCTTCTTTGAAGGTCTTGCAGAACTTGGATTAGAATCCTTCGATTCCTAGATTTTTCTTAATTGGTAGACTTTTGAGAATGCCTTCTATTTCATTGGTTGAGATTGATCTGCTTAAATCATGTATATCCTCCTGATTTAGTATGTGTAGGTCCTATGTCTCTAGATATTTGTCAATGTTTTCAAGATTTCAAGATTTTCTATCTTTTTTTTTGGAACCAGGGATTGAACTCAGGGACACTTGGTCACTGAGCCACATCCCCAGCCCTATTTTGTATTTTATTTAGAGACAGGGTCTCACTGA